>PIJX01000014.1:0-442403 GCA_002927005.1 Aspergillus pseudoterreus | reverse complement strand
AGAGAGAGGAAGTAAGTAGAGGGGAGTAAGGTGTGGGTGAGAAGAGTTGGAGGGGGGGTAGGAGAGGGGGATGTTCTGGGGGGGGGGGGGGGGAAGGGGGGGGGAGTGTGGGGGGTGGGGAAAAATTATAGGGTGTGGTGTTTAGGGGGGGTGGAAACCGCCGCTAACGCGCCCTATCTGGCGGAATTCTATATGATTGGCGATAAAATGGATATAGGAATGCGGTGCAATGCGGACGACTAAATAGATATACGGAAACGACGTGAAATAAAGCTAGAAAGGAGCGGGAAGACTCACGATTGCTTGCGATGTTAAGATTTAAAGAGGAAGAAGAGGAAGAGGAAGAGAATCGCAGGTGGGAAGGCCTTTATGTTAGAGGGGAGGCTAGCTATCGCTGCCTGGGAAACGGGCGAAACGCCTCCTACTACCTACGACGTCATTCTATTATAATAACGCGGTCTTAGACTATAATAAAGCGGTGGGCCAACGCGTTTGACGTGTTGGGAGAGGCTTCTACTATAATAGACGCGCCGACGCGGCCGACTACTACGGTGTTTACTTTTTCGGGCGCGACGTGAGGCTATATAGAGGTTATGTGATTACCGCAGGGAAGCTGTGGGGCCTTAGGCCCTAACTATACTATATCACAGCCACACCGCACCTAAACTAGCCACACCGGCCATCTACCGTAGCCTTAGGCTGCCCAACATCAATCCTACCGCTAACTAGGCCCTATACCGATACCGCTGGCCATGGGGCTATGGCTATTAGGAAAGAGGGGGATAGTGTCAGCACCCCTACCCCGCGAGGGGGTTAGTAAGCNNACCGCCACTCCGCAATAATTTAATTTTTCCACTAAGTTCCTTCACCGCGAGATCCTCCGCTTTTCTCTTTAAAATTCTTTGTTTATATTAAGTTTAATATAATAATTAAAAAGGCTGTAATAGCGTTTTTATACAATATCCAGATAAATATAATATTCTCTAAAATCTATACAGAGCTAACTAAGTTTTTAGATTTGCTATCTACTATAGCTTCTTTAAACCGTAGCCGAAAGGCTATTAATTTAAAGCTGTATAAAGATAAAATTATCTTATTATATTTCTTTTCTATTTTAGTTAATTTAATCCGTATATCTCTTTAGAAAAAATATAATCTTTAGATTAGTAAATATACGCTTAAAAATCGCCTTTAATAATAGAAGATTTGTGTTACGGCACCACCAGGGGTCAGTTACGTGAGGGCGGCCACGCTAGGCAGAACCGCTGGGCAATAACAACTAACCAAACCCTGCATTAAAGAGATACCCGCGACTCAGCCCGAGGCTTAGTGATCATAACCTAAGCGCTAAACTCGATCAGGAAAGGCTATACGGAAACTAAGTACGTATGTATCTCTACGGACTTAATTTTCTAGGAACCGCCGAACCACTAATCAGATATTATAACAACTACAAGTAGTAGCACGATCGCACGATAGCAGGATCGTAACGCTCACCTAAATGCTATTAAGCTACCATCCTACCAAACTACCACAGCTATCATCGTTAAATCAAAAGGATATAAGGACACTTATTACTATATACTTAGATAGTTCTTATTTTAGTTCTTTGTATTTAATATAACTGTTATTAATAACTATATTATTATCTTTACTAGTACGATTTGTTAACTTTCTATTATAAGTAGATATACATATCTTCTTAGCCTTATTTCTATCTTTACTGTTTTAGATCTTAGAATTATTGTATTAGTTCTTAAGAACCTTACTATTGCTTACAGAAGTTACTTTACTTCTAGAATAAGTATTAATTACCTATTCGGACTAGTGAATTCTAGTTACCCTCGTACTTAAACTATAATACTAGCAGGTTACGCAGCTTAGACAGATACTAAGATTTAACAAATTAAACGCTAGATAGTACGAATTAGTTTAAGCAACATATCGACTGTGTTAAGTAATAATACTCTACAGATCTTGTAGGACTTTAGTAGAGGAACACCTTAATATACCCCTAACTATTAGAGTATAATTAAACAACTACAGTCGCATATTATGCTACTAGAAAATCGTCTTACCGCTAAGTTAGTAAAGGTTAAGCTACCTAAAGCTTTTAATAATATATAATACAAGCTTTATGCGTTTATTATATAGTTAAACTTGTATATTTATATAAATCGTAAACAACTGGCGGATAAGGAAGATAAAATCTTTTTCGCCTTAATCTACTTAACAGAGCTAGTATTTAATTAGTTCGAATTTTTTATTAGGAACTACCGCACCTGTCCAACTAATAAATAAGATAAAGATATTAAGGAAATATTCGGAAACTTCGAGATCTTTAAGCAGAGACTCGAAGGAACTTTCAGAGATATTAACGCGAAGCGAAATACTAAATATAAGATTGTACAACTTTAATAAACTAGGTTAGCTGTATACTACGCTTCTAAGTTCTAAAAACTAGTTATGTATTTAGATTAGGATAACAACGCGTTTATCGCTATATTTAAAGAAGAACTTAAACTAGAAGTCTAAAAAAAACTTATCTAGATAAATAGGCCAGATACTCTCACTAGAATTATTAAAAGGGCTATTAAAATCGATAACTGCCTATATAAGTTAAATTTTAAAAGATAAGGAGGTTGAACCTAGTATAGCTAACGTAATAAATAAAATAGTAACTATTAGACTAATGACTGTAGACTAGCGTAACTACAAAGCTAAAAATACGATAATTCTTACAGGCTAAAATTAATAGAGCTCGACGCAACCAAGCCGTAACACATATTCTAACAGAAACAGAAACAACGAAAGAAAAAACAGCTTTACTATAACTGTGGAAAATTTAGATACATATCCAAGAACTATCAATAAAAAAAAAAATAATATAAACTATATTAACAGCTAAGGGCTACTAAGAAAGTTAGTAAGATCTAAAAGATAGATAATTAGTAAAACGTACTAAGAACATTACCTAGTATATCTAAAGAATATTCTATCTATAATAATAAGAAAAATATACAGCCTAGCCGGGGCGATATACTAAATAACAACGACATTAATATTAAAGCTAAATAAAGTATATCTTAGCCTCTGTCTATTAGCTACCGATAGCATTAACAGAAAAACTTAAAATAAGAGCTAGTTTAAAAGGATTTAGAGAATAAATATCCCTAGATTAATTAGAAATTTCTTAATTTACTTAACGAAGAGTACGGTACTTAGCTAGAAAACCCTATATCTAGTAGAGAGATTATCTAGAAGATACCGGAGATATCTCTATAAAATTTCTTAGAATTATATATCGCATAGATTCTTACAGAAATTTCAGAAAGATAAATTAATTTCCTTAACAGTTAAATTAAGAACGCTATAAGATAAGGCAGCTAGAAAAACTGCATTTATTAGAATTTAGATTACTAGAATAAGACGGAAAGATAGAATTAATATCTAATATACTACTACTACGATAAGATCTGCAATATATATTAATAAAATAATACCGACTATTATATAGTATTTCTTCTCGCGTTATACACTAAACTAAAGAGGCTATTCCATTACGTTTATACTATTAACTAGTACTTATATAAGTATTATTAAATATACCCTAATTACTAATACATCCTATAGGTCGTATATTACGACAATATATATAAATAATACTACAACATAAAGATAACAGTAAAATATAAACTAATATTACTACTTATTATTCTCGAAAATAAGAAAACGTATCTATACAGAAGACTAAACTACTTCTGTATTAAATATCTACAACATCTAAACTATAATAAAATAAGTTAGATAGCCTGCTATAATAACAACTACCTTACATACTATCAAGCAAAGATTAACAAGAAATAACTCTTACAACTAATATAGTAGATAAATAAGCCGAACTAGAAGCCGAGTTAAGTAGCGGCTACTTAAAACAAGCTTTATTTAAAGATCTAGACTATTATCACTGATTAATCAGCCTAAATAATAATTAATTTAGGCGCGGCAGAAAACTTTATATATTTAGAATTTTTTAGGCAATTAAGAATTATAGGAGTTTCTAAGACGCGCTTTATATTTATCGAAGAACTCTTAGGCGAAGATCTAGGAGAATCTATTAAAATTAAGTTAGAATTTCTTATTATAGCTATATAAGAATATCTTAAATATATAAACTTTAACGTGTTCCCAGTAGAGAAATATAATATTATACTAGAAATTCCGTGGCTTCGGAAACATAACCTAGTTATTAATTAGTAAAAGAAATAAATAACATTCCACTGTAAATACCTAAAAAAACCGAGTGTTAAAAATACTAAGACTGTACGACCTATTTACAAAAAAAAACTTAAGGATAAGATTAAGCGACTACAAGATAGGTTAGATTAAATAATTAAAACAGTTATTGTAGCTATAACTATCGCTAAGAAAGAATAGTTAATAAATCTATTAGAATAGATATTCGCGAATAGCGACGATTATGCAGCTATTAATAGCGCCGAGAAAATATCTAAAAGTTCTTAGAATAAGGGATTTTACTTATAGAAGCAGCTACTTAGCGCCTTAAAAGATAGTAAATTATAGAAATAGCTAGCAGCGACTTAGAAACTAGTTAAAATTTTCTAAAAGTATAAATAATTCTAGAATCTATTCGAACAGCCCGAACACTCTAAATTACCGAAATATAGTCCGTATAACTACACTATACCGCTTAAAAAAAGAACAAAATTATTATATCGCAAAATATACTCTATATTAGAAAGAAAGTTACGAATACTTAAGAAATACATTAACAAAAATCTTAAAAAAAGAACTATTTAACTGTTAAAATTATTAGTAGGACACGGAGTCCTATTTATACCTAAGAAAGAAGAAGAATTATAACTATACGTAGATTACCGACTACTTAATAATATTACTATTAAAAATTGTTACCCACTATCTTTAATTAGTAAAATTTAAGATTGAATTCGAGAAGCTAAGTAGTTTACTAAGCTTAATATTATTAATATATATAATAGATTACGAATCACAGCTAAAAAAAAATAGAAGACTATATTTAGAATAAAGTACAGCTACTATAAATATACGGTTATATTATTTAGCCTTACTAATGTACCAACATTATTCCAGCAATTTATTAACAAAGTATTAGGCGAATATCTTAACAACTTTATTATTACTTACTTAGATAATATTCTAATCTTCTTAAATACTATTAAAGAATATACTAGATACATTAAACTTATACTTTAGAAACTTCGGATTACTAAAATATAGCTTAAGCTAAAGAAATACAAATTCTATATTTAAGAAATTAAATTTTTAGAATACTGGATAACATAGAAAGAAGTACAGACTAAAAAAATAAAGATTTAAACTATTAGAGACTGGCTATAACTAAAGAACCTTAAGGAACTACAGTAATTTACCAGACTTATAAACTACTACTAACGATTTATAGACAAGTACGCTAATATTATAATACTACTGTTTAAACTACTTAAGAAAAGCGCAGACTTTTTTTAGGGCAAGAAACAACAGGAAGCATTTAAAAAGATTAAGAATCGACTTACTACGTTACTAATTTTAGTATAATATAATCTATAGAAAATTACTACTATTAAAACCGACGCTTTAGACTACGCAATTAGCATATAAATAATATAATTAGATAAGAACGGAAAACCTTGACTAATTATATTTTATTTAAAGAAGCTTATACTAGCCGAATTAAACTACGATATCTACGATAAAGAACTGCTAGCTATAATAGTAATATTTAAGATCTAGAGGGTCTACCTAAAAGGAGCTCAGCAGACAATTATTATTAAAATAAACTATAAGAACCTGACTTACTTTATAATAACTAAAGAGTTAACACGAAGACAAGCTAGATAATTAGAAATATTCTTATAGTACGACTTTAAGATCGTTCATTATAAGAAAACAGAAAATAGTTAAACGGACGTATTAAGTAGACGACTAGACTATAAGCTTAAGAACAAGATTATTAAACTAGCTATTCTAAAGAAGGTAGAGAATAGATCTATTATATATAACAAACAATAACTCGCAGTAACTATCTATATTTAAAATAATATAATCGCTAAAATTATTAAAGAAACAAAATCAGATTAGTAAATTTAAAAAATACTTAAATATTCAGACAGCGAGAGACTTATATCCGACAAAAATAATATAGTTTATTTTTATAGATTAATCTATATACCCAAAGCACTACGAAACAAAATTATCTAAATATACTATAACGTCCTACTTTATAGATACTTCAACACTGAAAAAGTCATAGAACAGATCTTGAGAAACTACTATTTTCTAAATATATAACAACGAATTAAGAAATATATTAAGCAGTATAATACTTGTATCTAAGATAAATCTTTAAAGCATTAACTATACAGATAAATACAATCGCTAAATATATTAATAAGATTATAGCAGTAGGTCACTATTAACTTTATTAAACCTTTACCACCTTCTAAAGAATATAATTCGATCATAATTATTACAGATAGGTTAACTAAGTATATCTACTTTAAACTATTATATACTACTATAGACGCACCAGAACTAGCACGGATCTTCTTTAAAATAATTATCGCTAACTACGGGATGCTAACATATATTACTTCTAATAAAGATAAGTTATTTATTTTAAAGTTTTAGACTATACTAATAAACCTTATAAGGATTAATTAATATTTTACTATAGTATATTACCCGCAAGTAAACAGATAAACAGAACGAATAAACTAGATATTAGAGTAATACCTATGTTACTACGTTAACTATCAACAGGACAACTAAACTAACTTTCTACTATTAGTATAATTCGTATATAACAACATTTACTATATAACTACTAAGAAATTACCGTTTTTCGCAAACTATAGATTTAATTCTATAGCTTTTAGCGAACTATAAGTAATTAAACTTATCGCAGAATAAGCTTACAATTTAATTAGAATACTCGCGTATTTATATATCTAACTTTCCTAAGATATCGACTTTATAAACCTACGAAGTAAAATCTACTACGATAAATAATATAAAAAGAAGTTAAACTTTAAAAGAGAGGAGAAAGTGTATCTGCTCCGCAGAAACATTAAAACTAAATAACTAAGCTAGAAACTCGATTACTAGAAACTAGAACTATTTAAAATCGACAAAAAAACCGGACTAGTAAATTATCGACTTAAACTACTAGTAATTATACAAAAAATATACCCTATATTTTATATATTATTATTAGAACTAGTATTAGAAAACGCTAAACTCGCTGAAAATATTAAAATTAAGAAAGAAACCGAATAAGAGTATAAGATTAAGAAGATTCTAAAGTATAAAAAGGTTAACAGAAAACTATACTATCTAATTAAATAGATAAAGTACGATATCTCGGAAAATATATAGAAATCTATTAAATACTTAACGGACTGTCGCCGACTAGTTTAATAGTTTTATCAAGAACAGAGGGATTAAAGATCTTCTAAAAAAAAAAGAAAAGACAACTAATCTCCTCCGCTATCTAAGTAAACTTAGGAAGGTTATTAAACGAAGCGGCTAACTAAATAAGTTCTATAAAAAGCTAGGCCCTGCTATCTTTCTTATCTAAAATACGTAATAATTCAGCATTATACTCCGATATTTTAAAATTTTTCTACTTTAAGAAAGCTATTTACTTTTACAACCTTTGTTAACGCGTCATCGCCTCTTAATATTACTTCTGTTTATCTAAATACTTTTTCTACTCTTCTAGTAAACGCTAATATAACTCGGATAAATAAGCCTGTAACTGTCCAAGCTTAAGTTTTAAAAGATCTAATTTATTATTATTCTTTTCGATATCGGAAGATAATTTATCTTTAGTTCGACGCAAAAGAGACTACTTCTTTTTAGTATAGAAATTCCGCTTATAAACACGACTATAACGAGTATAATCTACGCACTTTAAGTTATTACAAGAACGATTTATAATATATATCTTATTTAGATAAAGATAACAGTCGCAAGTAAAAGAAGAAATAAGACTATTATCTTCGATAAAATCGGCTTAACAGTTATAACTAGCTTGTTAATTACACTTAGTTTTAGGAAGTTTAGAGAATATCTCTAATATATTATTAGCACGGCGCTTCGGCATAATAAACTAATATTAGGAAACTAAGGAAGTTACTCAGTGAGTACTTATCTAAAAGAGTAACCGGTCTTTATATTTTTAGAAGACGAAAGCCTTTAAAAGGAGAGAATAGTATTACGGCACTACTAAAGGTTAGTTATATAAGGGCGGCTACGCTAGATAGAACCGCTGGGTAATAACAACTAACCGAATCCTATATTAAAGAGATGCCCGCGACTCAGCCTAAGATTTAGTAATTATAATCTAAGCGCTAAACTTAATTAGAAAAAGCTACACGAAAACTAAGTATATATATATCTCTATAGACTTAATTTTTTAGGAACTACTAAACTACTAATTAGATATTATAATAACTGTAAGTAGTAGTATAATCGTACGATAGCAAGATCGCAACACTTACCTAAATACTATTAAGCTATTATCCTACTAAACTACTATAGCTATTATTATTAGATTAAAAGAATATAAAAACATTTATTACTATATACTTAGATAGTTCTTATTTTAGTTCTTCGCGTTTAATATAACTGTTATTAATAACTATATTATTATTTTTACTAGTATAATTCGTTAATCTTCTATTATAAGTAGATATATATATCCCCTTAGCCTTACCTCTATTTTTACTGCTTCAGATCTTAGAATTATTGTATTAGTTCTTAAAAATCTTACCATTGCTTATAGGAGTCGCTTTACTCCTAGGATAAGTATTAATTGCCCATTCGGACTAGTGGATTTTAGTCACCCTCGTGCTTGAACTATAACACTAGCAGGTCACGCAGCTTAGACGGATACCAGGGTTTGACAATTTGTCGGTAAAATTATATAATTACTTCTAACTTTTTTCTTTACGCTTAAATTTATATTTTATTTTTCTAAATTAAACTAGAAAATAAAGAGCTTCTCTCTGTTTTATAGAAAGATAGTTTCTGTATCTTTAGTTATATATTAAAATATTTATATATATAGCTTAGTCTCTTTTAATAAATTTAAGATTCTCTAGTTTAACAGCTTTAAAAAAAATACTTAAGATTTTTATATAAAAAGCAGAGTAAGAAATTATTTAAAACTATAGAAAGAAGCTCTTTTACCAATATATTTAAAGTAAAGGCTATATTATTAGATAATAAAAGAATCTTCTAATTACTTATATAAAAGCTAATATATTTAGTAATCGCCTTTTCTCTATCTATAAAACTGTCCTACTTAATACTATATATTATTAAAAATACAATCTCTAGCGAAAGTAAGGCGAATTTATTATATCTAGGCTTAATTTTATTTAGTTAGTTAATAGCTATTTTAAATTAGAGCTGTATAGAATTAAAATCTATATAGTAATTAATATATACTTTTACTATATTATATAAATTTACTATAGAATTACTGTTTAAATAGCAGTTAGTATTTTATATTAATATTTAAATACTATAGATAATATATAACTTCTTCTATTATAAATTCGGTTTAATTAGAGCTTTAAGATAGTTCTTTTTAGATCTATATATCTTTAGCTTTACTATATATAAAAGTCTAATATCTAACTAGATTTTTATTAGATCTCTAGCTAAAGTACTAAGAATTAAAAAATTAAAATCTAGTAAAAGTAGCTATTAAAAAAAAACACTATATAAATAGCGGGTAAATTTCCCTATCCTTATATAAAATTAATACTAATATAATTAAAGCTATTTTAAGTTTTTTAGTAAAGATAGTCTGTTTTCTAGATTATTTTTTATAGACTAAATTACTTTCTATACTATTTATATTCTTATTCTTTATATAGAACTCTGCTATTTTATTTAAATATAGAATTGCTATTAAATTTAACAACAGTTTAATTATCTAAATTTAATTAAAAGCAAGCTGTATATATTTTACTATTATTCTTAGAATAGTGTTTAGGATTATAGCTATTTAGTTAATAACCCTACTTTTTAACAGCTAAAAAGAAATATATAAAAATTTAATATAGATTTTATTCCTTCTATTCTTATATATAAAACTAATTATTTAATTTTACTAGATTCTAATAAATATCTTTCTTAATCTACTCTATAATTCTGCTGTATAGCCTTCTAAGGGCTTTAATTTAACTCTAATAACCCTTCCCCTATTTAACCACCTAATAAAACTATACCTTTTTATATAATTTATCTATAACTTCGTTATATTTTTATAATATATATTAAACGCTATATAGAGCTATTTTTAGCACTATTTATACGGCTAATTAGTATGTTAAACTAGAAATCTAGAATAGTATAATTTTATACAACTAATTCTTTGTTTAAAACTTTATTTTAGCTTTTTCCTCTTTTTCTTTGTTATATAAATTAGATATATTAATAAGACTTTCTTAATCTCTACTATTCTTTTTTTTTTCTTATATCTTTTATATATTAAAATAGCTTTATCTTAGATTTTTTTCTGTAGGAAGATTAATATATAATATTATTCTATTTCTTTATATAAATACTGCGGTGTTTCTCCTCCTTAAATTATTAATTTAATTAATTTTTTACTAATCGCACCTTATATACTACTAATATTTTAAATAAAACTAGTAGTAATTTAGATATTTTAGCGTTTTTTAATATATTTACGTATATCTAAGAATATTTAATAAACTAGACGTTAGCTAGTATCTATATATAGATAGTTATTTATTTTTAATAATAATTTATTATTATATAAGACAGTTATTAAATTTTATCTTTTAGAAGGCGAAGATATTAAAGAAACTACTTTAAAGAAGCTAGATTTATCTTTATTAACTAGCTATAGAAAATATACTAATAGTTATAAAATAAATAAAGATTAGAATCCCCTGTTATATAATCAAATCTTTAAATAATTTTATTTAATAAAACTTTCTTCTATCTAGCCTTTAATTTATATAATAATATAATAATATCTTTTAGCTAGCTATCTATATTTAGAAAAAAACGCTAGTTTATATTAGTTAGACTATAAATTAGCAATAAATAATAAAAAATTTTCTTTAAAATTAGTTTAATTCTTGTATAAATAGATTAGAGAAAGAATATTAGATTTATCTAGTAATTAAGTATTAGTTATATAATAATTAGAAAATTAAGTCTAAGCTATTAGAGGATAAAAAAATTCCTTTAATTAAGAAGAAATTAAAAAAAAAATTAAGATTAAATAAGAGAAAGATAGCGTATAAAATAACTCTAATCTCTTATTTATATAGTTATTATTTATACACTTATCTTTTATATAGAAAGTTTAGAAGCAGTATTTTCTATTAAATATTTTAGATACTAATTTCTATTATATAAGAAGAAATTATATTTTAAATAAAGAGAATAAATAGAGAATAAAGAAATATAATCTAAAATTCTCTGATCTTTAGAAAAAAATATATAAAAAAATATAGATAGTTTCTTTATTTAGTTATTAGATAATTAGTCGTTACTTATATTATTATATTAATTAAATCTTATTATCTTTCTTGTTATTATAATTATCTTTACTATTACTACTACTATTACTATTACTATATTATACATATCTCTATCTCTTATCTCTATCTAATTTAAAACTTTAAAAATTATATAAATTAGAGATAGATCTATATAGTATTAGAAAATAATACTAATATATATATTTATATAATAGTATCTATTATTCTATATCTTCGTTCTTTAATCTTCTTCGTCTAGCTATAACTCTGTAGTTATAGTTTTGCTATATATATAAGAGTTTTCTAGCTAGCCGCAATCCTATCTTACTTATAGATAGTCCTAGTTTCTTAAAGTACTTTATATATATATAATATAATCGTTAACTTCTTACTCTTCTAAGAATTAATATAGAATTTAATTGCGGCAGAATTATACTATATTAAATTAAAGGATAACACTAGTTGTATATCTATATTTTTCTTATTTAATTATATAGATATATATTGTCTATACCCTATACTAGCTGCTATAGAAGTCTAAATATATATATATTTTCCGAATATCGCTATATTCTAGGCGTATTCAGCAAAGTATACACTAATTATAAATAGCCAAATTAAATAATCCGTTACTCTGTATGTAATAAGAATTAGATAAATATTATACTAGCTAGTACTCTAGCCGTATAAACCAGAAGAGAAAACTAGCTAGTTTAGACTTTTAGTTTCTCTTAGAGTTTAATTAACTTAAACCCTAAAAAAGATAAACAGAGTAATTTAATTAATTTAGAAAAGAAAGAGAAGAATAAAGAAAAAAATAATAAGAAAAATCCGATTATTCTTTAGATAAGTTAATTTATATATATATATATATATATATATATAAGTATCTATACTATTTAGCTATATAAAGTTATCTATGGTATCTAAATAAAACGACTTGTATTTTTATAAGGTGCTTAGGATAAGTAGCTAATTAGTAAAACTAAGTAAGTTATACAACTTTAATATAGTGTCTAGGATAATCTTCTATAGAACCCCTGAATAGATACTGCTGGCAGAAAAAATAGCATTATGAATTGTTGCGGAGTGGCGGTATTGGCTTGCCATATACCGCTGGTTATCCCTTCTGGAGACCAGCGAACAATCGTGTATTCAGCCATTAGAGAGTTCCCCTACCGCTTCTATTCTCTATACTATTGATTATTCCACTACCTAGCACGTTAGCTATCGCCCCTAACAGTAGTACTTAGAGTTTAGGAGAAATCTTTAACTAGACTTTAAGAATTATAGATAACTAGACTTAGATACAATTAGAGGTACTAATATAGATAAAAGCAGATAGACTGTATCGGTTAAAAAAACAGAATAAATAAGATTATTACTTAAAGAGCTTAAAAGCGTAGTAAAAATATTATTTTTATACCTTTGCCAGAGCTATTATAAATTACTATAATTATATCTAGGGGATTTCGCTACCTAAGAATCTTACTACACTCCATTATAATTATAGTTACATCAGATAAACCACGTAAATTAGAGGGATGGGCATTGTAGAGACGGTTAATTCAACATAGTCGTCAAGCTAATGGTACAGAATATTGAGGTATAAGCAGCTCAGGGCGCACGTGACTGATGACTGATCCTGCCCTGAGTAGGACCTGAGCGCTCACTGAGCCTTGACTGGTGATGAGAAATACTCAGTGAGCGACGCCCTGAGCGCCCTCATTAAAGCGGCCTCCTCCAAATAGGGAAAGTCCCGTTGATTCTAGAAAATCAAGTCTGTATAGTGACATATATAGGCACACGCGGTGTACTACGGCCAAGAGAACACCTGAACCTTTTCCAAGATATCCAAGCGCACAGCCGCTTTCCATGTCACCATGCCTTGCAGGTGCAGCAATTCTATTTTAAATCTGATGTGTAGGACGGACTGGTCATGCATCTCCCAATAGTCTCCTGCGGATCCTTCATGTTTTAAACCGATGTGTGCCCTACGTATCTCCGCCCCGGCAAACTCGCCAATTTGCTTCTGCTGCCAGGAAGTTCTAATACAGACACAATCTCTGCCCCCATGTCCTCCCTCATATGCGGTCTTGCTCAATGGAGAAAAGCAAGGCGCCACCGAAAGCAAATAGAACGTGGGTGAATCTCTTCAAACATGTCAATCTGCACAAGACTAATCTGTTGCGCCCAGAGGCCGCTCAATATCTGGATCAACTTTCGTCATGGGATGCCCCGGATAACACTGTCATTATGGAGGCGTTCGAGTGGAATGTGCCGGCCGATCACAAACACTGGCGCCGTCTCCAACATGCGCTACCTTCGCTCAAAGCAATTGGGATCGATAATATAATGATTCCTCCCGGCACCAAACCCATGGACCCGTCTGGAAATGGATACGACCCCTATGATCTATACGACCTCGGCGAGTTTGACCAGAAAGGATCGCGCGCGACAAAATGGGGTACTAAGGAGGAACTGCAAGCTTTAGCCCACCACGCAAAAACCCTCGGTATCGGGGTCTACTGGGACGCGGTACTCAACCATAAAGGTGGCGCAGATTCCACAGAGCGGTTTTCGGCCGTCAAAGTAGACACACGACGTACGTATCGATGTCAAGACGCGCGAGTGGTCTGTTGACTGACCGCTCTATGAACAACAGATCGAGACGTGGACGTGCCCCCCATACAAGATATTGAAGGCTGGGTCGGGTTCGACTTCCCAGGTCGCGGTGACCGCTATAGCTCGATGAAATATCGTTGGTCTCATTTCAGCGGCGTCGACTGGGACGAATCCCGGAAGGAAAAGGCAATATACCGCATCGTTGCCGATAAGAAGGGCTGGGCGAAGGACGTCAGTCTTGAGAATGGCAACTATGACTATCTCATGTTTGCTGATTTGGATTATTCCAACCCGGAAGTCCAGCAAGATGTTCTCAACTGGGTTGAATGGCTTTCGGAGCAGCTGCCGCTCAGCGGTATGAGGTTAGACGCAGCGAAGCATTATTCCGTGGCTTTTCAAAAAAAACTAGTCGATCGCCTTCGACGCAACCTTGGGCCTGACTGCTTTATCGTCGCAGAGTACTGGAAAGAACAGACGGGGTTCCTTGTAAATTATTTGGAGAAAATGGAGTATCAAGTGTCCCTCTTCGACTCCTCGCTCGTCGCACGATTTTCGAACATCTCAAGAACGAAAGGCGCTGATATCCGCCGAGTCTTTGAGGGTACTCTGGCACAGAGGAAACCTGAACACGCGGTCGTAAGTTCTCACAGGAGGTGGAGATAATTCGTGGACGGCAAACTGACTCTTACCGCCGAAAGACTTTCGTGACAAACCACGATACGGTAAGAATCACTCGTTCTGGCATCCCTGGATCTCAGTCTGTCCTGACAACGTCGTGTGTAGCAACCAGGACAAGCTCTGGAGGTATGTTCACTATGTTCCCACCCGCGCACAGGTCCCCCGTCCGCTAAATCATATCAGACACCGATTGAGCCATATTTTATACCCCTCGCGTATGCCTTGATCTTGCTCCAAAACAAGGGCCAGCCCTGCATCTTCTATGGTGATCTATACGGCATGCGAGGGGATTCAAGACATTCAGCCGCCCCTACCTGTGGGGGCCGACTTCCGATACTCACCCAAGCTCGGAAGCTGTATGCCTACGGAGAACAGGAGGACTACTACGATCAGCCGAACTGCATAGGTATACATGTCATTATGATCAATGCTGTGCATCCGCTGACCACAAGTAGGTTTCGTCCGTTATGGCAACCTTCGACACCCTTCGGGTCTCTCATGCATCATGAGCAACGCCGGACCTACGCGAAAGCGAATGTTTGTCGGTCGGGCACATGCCAAAGAGCGGTGGACTGACATCCTAGAATGGCATGATGAGGTTGTCACGATTGATCGACGAGGTTACGGGACCTTTCCTGTCGCTGCAACGAGCGTGAGTGTCTGGGTTAATTCTGCTGCGCCAGGAAGAGAGAGCTTCGTTCGCAATTTGTGAGTACCCCATTGCAGGAAGCTCTCAACTACGGTGCCCGTCTCCTGGGACTTTTAGCTAATTAAAGTGAAGTGATACGGACATATATAAGCCAGTGTGACCTATAGAGACCCCCTCTTATCGTCAGGCAATATACGGAGTAGTCATACAGAGCAGCACCCAGAATGGGTCCATTAATGCAGAACGAAGACCAGATCTACATTTTTTATTTCTCAACAGTGATCTGCGAGATGCTGCCGGTAGTATTTCTCTCCGGTTAACCGGACAGGTGCTAAGCCAGCCTTCATACCTCAGCAGTCGATAACTACTCTATGTGTCAACGTCAAAAGAAGCTTTCTCCAAGAGTAACTAATTGATACAAGATAATTTTGGAAAAGTTCACCTACCTAGATCCGATTTGTTCATTTCATTCCTCGGGGGAAGTGGAGGGATTGGCAAGGAGATCGCTACTGTATAGGGATTACTCCAGCTAATAATCACTTCGCCTGCATTCTATGACCTTACGGCGTATACTCCGGCTGGAATCACTGGGTACAAACCTTTCCGGGATGTCGTTCGTAAGCTGATAACTCCGACATGTCCCAGTTATGCAGAGTCAAGGTGGAAGTCGTTACATATTTGCTGATCCGTAGATCCAATGGTTACTCGTTTGAGTCGCTGATCTGCATGCCCTTGATACCAACCTCACCACAATGAGCATCATCATCGAATTCCGGCTCAGGTAAGGGGCCTGGTTTGACTATGTCTTACCTCGCCGCTTCTCTTGACATCCAGTTATCGTAATCGATGACGAATACTCCTGTTGATCTTCAAAGATTGTGCATCGGGTAATAGGTACACAAATGGTGTTATATAGGTAGGCATTTTACATCCTGGGATTCGAGAGCGCTAGAATTGGCAAACATTGGCAAAAGATGTCTCAACCCACTCCACCACGAGATACTTCGCAGAAAGTAGAGCTCAATAGTATGAAGTTCTTGTCCCAATACTTTTTATCTTCCTTTTTCCTGACAAATTCAAATAGAACAGGCAATAGACACAGAAAGCTCTCATTCATTGAACCAAGATGGACAGGATGGCCACTTCACGGCCTCGAAGCAAGATGGGGACATGCACTCTTCGTGCTGTCAGGAAATAGCACCAAAGACTGTTATCTCCTTTGGTCCCGGTGATCCTGACCATCCTCAGAATTGGCCTAAGGTACTGTATCCTGGACCTACTCAAGCCTTGATGGACTTCAGATATTACCAACTACATGCCGTTGTCCATGCACAATAGCTGACAGTTATAACCCCACTCTTGCAGGCGCTAAGATTATTCGTGTTTGCAACTGGTGGGGTGGGAATAGCGAACGCGGCCTTTGGAGCGACGACCACTTCCGGGTCCTCTTCCCAGATCGCCGCAGAATTCAATATCGAGAACCATGAGGTTGTGGTCCTAGTCACATCACTCTTCATTCTTGGCTATGTCCTGGGTCCATTCTTGTGGGGTCCCGCCACCGAGGCGTATGGGCGAAGATGGCCTCTGATGATTGCGTCCATTTTCTATACCATCTTCACAATGGCGTCCGGACTAGCCTCTTCATACCCCCAACTGCTGGTTTTCAGAATGTTCAGCGGCATGGCGGGCGTTGCACCGATGACCAGCGCGTACGGTGTCTACGCTGATCTCGAAGCTGACATTACTGCCCGGGGCCGGCTGTGTGCGAATCTCGTAACGGTGAGTGCGAATCGGCTCTGGCGATAGACGACTGTGGTGTGCTGAACTCAGCGGAACAGGCTTCTCAATCAGCTCCCATATTTGGTGCGTTTATAGGAGGCTTCATCGCTATTCCCGGCTGGCGATGGTGTTGCTGGTTTTGCCTCATTTGTGCCGGCATCACTTTGCCCATGTCGATCTTCATGCCAGAGACCTTTGCGCCCATCATCCTGAAGCGCCGTGCTGAGTTATTGCGGAAGACAACGGGCAAGATGAACATTGTCGCCCCTATTGAGCTCAGCCACCAGGGCTTCAAGGACAAGGTGACCTCGAATTTTTCTCGGCCGTTCCATATGCTGTTTACTGAGCCTATCGTCTATTGTTCTGCCATCTTCCTTTCTCTGACTTATGCCATGGGCTTTGTCTACCTGCAGGCCTATCCCCTTATCTTTACAGGTAGGAAGCCGCTGTGCTAAGGACCCAGATGTCTTGTGGTTCGGGACGTTCGAGGCTGATTCGTGCGAATAGGTATCTATGGGTTGGATTCCGCGTACACAGGGATCTGCTTTCTCCCGAGTAAGTTGACTCCCTGCCTTTCGTTTCCGTCACAGCACCGCTCATCATTGAGTACCTAGTCTTCGTCGGCATCGCAATCGCCCACGTTCTGTTCATATGGTATGAGAACTTCCTGACCAACGCAAAAGCACGCAACGCAAGCTGGGTCAACATCGAAGAATACCGCCGTCTCCCCCTCGCTTGCCTCGGAGGCCCCTCGTACGTGGTGGCCCTGTTTTGGATCAGCTGGACGGCGCGCTCCAGCATCCACTGGTCTGTACCCGCGCTGTCTGGCATTTCGTTCGGCATCGGGTGGAACATCAACTTCCAGACCCTGACGAACTACGTGAACGACGCTTATGGCATTTACTCGGCTAGCGCCAATGCGGCCGTGACCAGCTGTCGGTGTCTCTTTGGGGCGGTCCTCCCGCTGGCCGTCAAGCCGATGTTCGATCATCTGGGAGTGAACTGGGGGTGCTCGCTTCTGGCATTTGTGTCTCTTGCGGTTTCAGTGGTCCCGTTTGTCTTTATCTACTGCGGGACGCGCATCCGGGCGAACAGCAAGTTCTGTAGGGAGCTGCAGAAGTTGCAGGAGCACAAGATGAAGGAAGCGTCTTCTGATTCGGAGGCTGGAGTCGCAGTGATCGATTCTAGGCCGAAGGACGTGGAGAAGCAAGATTATCGGTAATGGACGCCGAGTTAGCATACAATTGCGCATTACTTTGTTTTTACCTTGCATTGGCGAGAATCGGTGTATGGTTAGATTAGTGTTGTATAGATGTGATATCTTCTTCCCATTAATATTCCTAATCGTCATCGAAATCAGAATCGCTAAGCCAGCCTGTTTCGTAGGTCTCGCGAATCTCCCCGAGCCCATTAACGATGTTCTCGCGTTCGTCGACGCCGATAATCCGACCCGCAACGGCTTCAATCTTTCTGATTCTTTCCGCTGTCCGTGACGAGGCGGTCAATGTTGCGAGGATATTGACACTACCTCCTGTCTTGGCTCCTTGGATCAGGTTCGCTGGGAAGCTGTCCAGAATGGGGAACCGAAGTGGAGTATGGAAACTACAGCGAGGCATGAATATTAGCAAATGGCTAGGAGTAAAGTTAATGGCGAGCGGAGTTCCCTGGTCTTACCTTTGGCACATTGGTTCCGAGTTTTGGTATTGCTGTCTTCGGATAAGGCCGATGTCCTGGCGCGCTTCCTTTTGTTCGTTCTCGAGGCCACGCCAGACCTGCACTTGGTTGTAGATGTGGGTTTGATCATTGCCTGCTTCATCGTAGGTGAAATCCAAATCAAATTCTCTCTGTGCCTTTGAGCCTGTCTCGCTGGAAGACTCCGCGCCTGTGGATCGTTTGGTTCCGTCTTGTTTCTCTTCATCAAGCATGATACGCGACTGCAACTCGAAGATCTTGTGAGTCCCATCATCCCCAGCCAACGAGGCCTCGAAGTCATGATATGGGCGCAGGCGAGTAGGCAACAAAGCACTCTCCATCGCTGAGCTGATCAAAGCGGAGGTCTGCCACTCAGAGTTGGGATCAAGATGGACTGTTGAAGGAAGACGGCTGGGAGGGTCGATGATGGGAATATACAGAGAGGACTGGGGTGAGATTGCATGAACGGTTCGGGCTTTGTTAATGTCCCGTTTTAGCTGTGCTTGCTGTAGGAAACTAGTCAACGGCTCGGAACATAGCATTATCAGAACAGCTTTGATCACATACCCGTTGGGCTTTGGCGCCGTCTTCAATCGCCCACACCCAGATCGCCTTTTTGCCATACTCGTCGCGCAGTCTATCGACATAGCGAGCGGCAAACCCGCCCCAGGCATCATCAGCACCCGTAAACAGCTGCAGAGCTCTCAATTGGTCGCATTCCTCTGCGAATGGCCGCACATCACGGTCGAGCAGGTCATGCTCCTTGTCGAGGTCGCTGAACAGATCCTCGCCGACGCCCCAGTCCTCGAACGGCATGGTCCTGGAGTTCAGCTCGTAATCGTTCAGCTGCACGATTGACCGGGGGTGGTAGAACAGCCGGTTATAGTCTGA
Source organism: Aspergillus pseudoterreus (assembly GCA_002927005.1). Classification (NCBI taxonomy): domain Eukaryota; kingdom Fungi; phylum Ascomycota; class Eurotiomycetes; order Eurotiales; family Aspergillaceae; genus Aspergillus; species Aspergillus pseudoterreus. The sequence continues at coordinate 422,495 of PIJX01000014.1, read as the reverse complement.
CCAGTACCTGACGGTCTCTGTGGACAGTGGTGGAGCCGGAAGTCCGCTGTCGAGACTCTTCTGATAATTACTTTGGAGGATTGGGGGTTGTTGTTGGATCACTTCTTTGCCGTCCCTTGGTAGGTGTAAGTAAGCTCGTTTATACAGAGTATAATTGGGTTGAATGGAGAGCTTACCATAAACCTTGTCCCGGATTTGCGTCCTCGGTCAATTCATAGAGGGCGTTGTATTTACGCAACGTGCCAAAAGCACCTTTAAGATCGTATATTAATGTGCGAGGCGTGAATGTCTCCGAGCCATCGGCTCCAACTCCTGGGCGGAAATGCACATCATGGTCCACTGGGGATTCATCCTGGTCGTTGTATGTAAAATATGATTCCTATGCGAGGTGATAAGCCGCACATTCTTGATAATCTAATCGGACACAGTGGGGGTGGTTACTTGGAGATTCCAAAAGTGTGCTGCGAGATAGTTCGCCCGCTGCCCCAGCTGGAGAGTCACGATTTCGTGCATGGTGAGAGCTGCAAGGAAGTTGAACTGGGCGCTATGCTATGATATCAAGACGAGTTCACTTTGGAGATGGAATATTGAGCATCATAATGAACGCACAGACCAATACCAATCGCTTCCAATCTGGGTATAGCGCCAAGCCGATTCCACGTGAGTGACGCCATATTGATCAGGCAGCAATGGTTGTCCCGGGCAACTATCACATGATCTGCGTAACAAACAAGGCAAGTGTTTTCGTTCGTCACCGATCGCGATCAGCCGAGCCATCTCCACAACAGTGGGCTGTCAACGGCAGGCCAGTCTGATTATTTATTATCCCAGTGACACCCTCAGTGCCATGACAACGCCATATTAATCCCACACCAAATCGACGTCGCCTATACTCTGGAGAGATGGATTCTCCATCAAGCATCCGATCGAGCCCCTCGAAAATATTCAACAGCCCGTTCTCAAGTCCGACAAAAGCCAACAATCCCCTCTCCCCAGAACGCATGAATCTCTCAAGCCCGTCAAAAGCACTCAACCCCCTTTCTCCGGAGCGGATGAATCAACAGAGCATGTCCGGGTCGCCATCATGTTCCTCCGACTTACGAAGCATTCCACGCAAGAGTGCGAGAGGACTCTCCGACGTCCAGGCCAAGGTCGCTTTTCTGAACAATCTGGCACGCACAGGCAGCCCAGCGGCAAACGCCTCCCCTCCCCCGCCCCCTCAGCCCTCTTCGTCATCGAATGCAGGGAACTCAGCCGCGCTCCAACGCGCTATTCTGGGCCGCGAAGAAGCAGAGTCTGCTTTAGCCAACGTCAACGCCCAGCTTGAAGAGGCGCAATCTCGGGAGCGCCGGATCAGCGAACGGCTCGAGTCCCTGCTGGAGGAACTGGCATCCGTCAAGGAACGACAAGGTCACGAGCGAAATGTTTTCGAGAAGGAAATCCGCAAGGCAAGAAAGGAGGCCTTTCGTGCCGGCTCAACACTAGTGAAGCTCCAGGAGGATTTGAAAAACGCAAAGAACGAGGCTAAGGGATTGAAAGACGAACTTCGGGCGGAGAAGGAAGCCAAAGAACAGGCTAAGCAGGAAGCCTTCGAGAGAGCGTACGCTCTTGCGGGCCTCATGGAGGAAATGGAGGCTCTGAAGGAACAACTCCGCGCGGCTCAGACGAATAACCGCTCAGATAACCTCGAGGCAGAAGCACAGGCCATGCAGACTAAAGATGTCGGACGGTTGTCGCTGGCAGAAGGAGATCTCGCGCTGTTGGCGACCCCGACCCCTCGCCCGCCAAAAAGACGAGCTGAAGAGCCGGCTAACTCACCCTTGGAGAATGTCGCCAACGCCGATGGGCCCAAAGCCACACCGCCAAAGAAGGTGAGGCTATCGGAGTTGACCCCTGCAGAAATCTGGGAAATGGAGGTCGAGGACGAACGTCAGCGTGCGATGACGGAAGTTGAGGACCCTCAAGACAAGATCGCAGAACTGAAAGAATATCTTCGACATGAAAGGAGTGTGCGCGAGGAGATCGAACAAACTGTTGAGTACATGAAGTGGGAATGCAGCATTGGATGGTGCCAATGCCGTATCGACGAGTACAAGTTGAAACAAGCAGCCCGGCGGAAGGTTCCGGGGGCACCTCCCGAGGCACTTCATAGTGCTGAAGAACGTATACGCAATACTAACTCAGTCGCGGAGGTTGTCAAGCTGAACGAGGCTATGAATTGGACCCGTTGGTCAAGGATGAAGCCAGAGGATGCTGTCAAGATAATGGACATGCAGGCCAAGGTCGAAGCAGACATACTGGCTCAGTCGGAAAACAAACAAAATGACGAGCAAGAAGATGGCGGTCAAAAATCCAATGTGGCTGAACTCGATGAGAAACACGCTCAACATCTTGGCAAATCTAGATCTGATGAGGACAACATGGAAAAGACACCCCCCACAACGGACAACTGCCAGGAGGCACGAGCACCACCTGGACCTGATGAGGATACCGAAGAAAAACACGAGCTGGAAGATGAAGTTGAATTCACAGAAGAAGTAGAAGAAGTCGAGGGGGACGAGGAAGAAGAGGAAGAACCTCTGATAACCTTCTCGCCCGCCACTGGAACGTTCCATACTATCCCATCGCCAGCTCGGTCACCGAAGAAGCATATCCAGAACGATTCTCCTATTCCTGAGCGTCAGCACACAGTTTCTCCTATGCTCGTCGAACATGAGGTGTCCCCCGAGCCCGAGGTGAACGATGTCCCATTCCAGCCGTGTGATCCTCAGCCTCATCACTCTCCGGCTGCTGTGGAGGTCCCATGGGACTACCCATTGCCGAAACACAGCAGGGCGCAACCGTCACTGAAGACAAGGGAGTTCAAAGTACCGTTGAGGAACGACGCTCCAATCCAGCATCGCCCTCCTGTCATTGCGGAGACGCCGATTAGCCGAGAAGAGGCCCTTGCACAGATCAGAGCACGCAGAGGACGGACCAACACGATGAAAAGATCCGTGAGCGCTAATGAAAGCACTTTCCGCTCTGGGGGCATGGGAATCACTCCTGTCAGGGTGGCTCGGCGCATACCGGGCGTCCAGAATGCTGGGAAGAGTCAAAGTGAAGTCAGGAGCCGGAGAGACCTGAGTGCGCCAGTCAGAATGTTCCATAGATGATGCCTCTTACATGCCCACAGAGACCTTGCTTTGGTTTCGGACGTTACTTGCTCCTAGCGATGTTGGATTTCGGTTGGCAATTGTGATACCCTCGTGCGTTAAGCGGAAAAGGCGTTCTCGGGTGAGGCGTCTCATGTTGATATCTTGTTCACCCTTTGAATATTCTTTTGATGATTTACGTTTGTTCAAAACACCTTCTTTTCATATCTAATTTCCTTTGTCGCCTATTGTTTCGGAGTAGATATTATCTTTCATCCCCCTATTCTCTACGTTGTACCGCGGTCGATCACAGTTACTGGCCAGATTTCAATTCCCATAAAAACATGGAGTCTATCTGAGCGTACAAGTTATATATAGCAATCCGTGTTCATATGCTTCGAAATGCAGCAAACAACCCCCATGGAGCCAATTTAAATGATAGAGATCCCACAACACCGGATACGTGCGCTATCAACGTATGCTTTGCGACCCCACCACGAACGCACCAACTCCTCGACAAAGACGCGATCGGCGCCACTCCAGACATCAAGGCCCATCTCATTCATATCTTCCGTGGTGATTCTCACAGGTTCGTCGTCGTCGCAGAGCGTGGACTCCGCACCCGGGCAGTCCCGTCCCAACAAAGGAGCCGAGGACTCGTCCTCCTGAGTGGTCTGGCGGCCAATCGCCACAGAGGGCTCTGTGTCATCCTCCGGCTCATCCCGGTAAGGGGCATGGGTTTGACCATCGTGTTCTTCTGGATCTTCCCCATTGCGGCTGTCATGCCGGGCAATAACGTCCGACAGCGTAACGAAGATCTGCGCTGTCAGGCGCCGGAAGTAAGCCACCAATGCTATCTCCGGAGGCTGTTGTTGAGACGTATCCCCGGTGTGCATGCTTCGACGGCTACCAGAGCCGGACGGCGGGCTGGGAAGGGTGTCAACGCTGGCTAGAAGCCGTGTGTCCTGCTCGAGCCGATGTTCTTCCTCCTCATCTTCTGACAAGCCTTCGCGCTTCTCGCCAGCGGACGCCCACCATATGAAGGACGAGTATGCTAGCCGGGCCCATGAGATAGGCTCTACGACCGGGCTGGATGAGTATGTGGAGGCTGTGTCCGAGTCCGAGTCGGAATTCTCAGTTTGGGCATCTGATTCCGGCGCGCTTTGTCGCAGTCCTCTTCGGAGAGTCACGTAACGTCGTGCGTCGCGTTGTGTTGCCTTCAGATGAACCGCTTGCGGGGTGTGATGTTTTGCTGTTGGGGTTGGCAGCACGGATATCTCAGGGAATACCTTCTCTGCGGCGTTTCTTGTATGCGGAGGGGGGAGCGTCACTAAAACATCGAAGAGGTCGGATTTCATGCTCAGGACACTGTCGGTGCTGCAGGCAATCCATGCAGCATCTTGGTTGGCTCCTGGGGCCACTCCGACGAAGGTGGACAAATAGGGGATGTCGTGGATGCCGACGTTGAAGAGGGGACGAGGCCGCAGAGCTGGTATATGGTCCGACGGAAGCAAAGGAAGAAGGGAATTCGGCAAGGATGCGATCAAAGATAAATCGTACACTTTCATGCATGAGTAACAATGAAGCATATGGAAGAAGAATACTTACCGTAATTACAGGGTATCTGAACAGGTGCTTCCGCCATGAAGAGGATCCTCTTGCGGAGCAATGCTGCTCTATACAAGGGATATAAGAGTGGGCCGAAACAATCAAGGAAATCCGGGAGCGATGAGGCGGGATGGAAGGGCGTCAGGGCCGGCCTGGGCGTGTCCAGCACGATCGCATCACTGAATGCACGGCTCCGACGCAGGCTCTCTGGTCGCTCTCCATGAGCGCGCAAGCGGAAGCTGAGCGGTGATTCGAGGGGCGATTCCGGTGGTACATTTGGACCATCATTGTCGCGTATCTCATAAGCTTCCCAGTATTCGGACAAGGCTTGATTATTGGACATATCCGTTGCATAGGTTCTATTAAGATAATATCGCACGTTAGGTGTTGTTTGCTCAAGTGGTTCAGGTCGTCAAGCCGTATCACGTACTGCGCGAGCTCCTTGAGTTTCGGGGCGTGTCTCCAGCTCTTGCCTAGTCTTCCTGATGTCAGGGGCACCAGAACGCCAATCGCGAACATCTTCGCATTGCGTTCAGCCTCCTCTGCAGGATGGTTGACGAATGCGCTGATGCCAGCATACTGATCATGGACGAAGTACCTGTGGACAGCCGATGTCTTAGTCAGGAAACCGTAGGAGCGATGAGTTCACGCATACACTAGATCTTCCGACACGTTGTGCAAGCCAGACGGCAGGGACTTGTATTCGACAACGCCCTCCACCTCGACTGTTCGAATCAATCAGCCAGCGTCCGTGAGCGCGAGCTGCGCGACACACTCACCTCCGGGAAAGGTACGCTTCCATGATATCACGTATCTGCATCGTCACATGGCGTTAGACTATCTGACTTCAGCTGCAGATGGAAATAAGGCACAGTTTCCTTCTTACCCAGCCTTAATATCGAAGCGAATCACGAACAAGGCAGCAATGGCGGGCGGAGACTCCATTGCAGACGTGCGGGGCACATCAAGCCCTAGGGGCTTTCTTCTAAATGGGCCTGCTGCCATTTCAGAAACGCGCTTGAAATAAGCAGGGTAAAGGCCCCATAGGATGTATAGGCGACAGCGCAGACAATGAGGGTGGCTGCATTGAGGAGAAGCACGTTCGATCCCGAGCTCAAGGAGGTCGACGATAATCGCACGGGGACGTTGCGGAGCCATGGGAGCTGCCGCGGTGTTGCCTCAGGTCCCCGGGCTAGCCGTTCTAGGTTAGCCTGCCACACGGGGTTCTCATTTAACCCTTTTGGGACAGCTCTTGTTTTGAATCAATATCTCGACGTTCAGACAGGTCTATCGTGTTTGAGACAGTCAGAATTGTCTAGGTACACTTCGCAAGAGAAGCGACTTTTCTTGATAAAGAAAGTCCCTCTCCAGTGAGCTCGTCAGAATCAGCCCACCGACTTTGACCTCCCAACTCAGCTCTTCGAATGGAAACAGTCGGAGGCCCTCCGTTTCCCTAAAAATCGACCATGTCTTCACAACTTCCTCAACATCCTTATTATCCCCTCGATGCGCCAATTCACGGATATGTGCCGAACGAATCTACGATTTTCCAGCTTCTGACGACAGCGAGCGCTGGTGCGGTATTCCTACTGGGAGCGACGCTTGCCTTCGTTAGCCTTGTGCGACCGCGATTGAGCAAAGCTGATCGAGCTGCTATCTTATGGTTCACCCTCTGTACGATCCCTTCCCCGGATCTAGCAAATGAATTATATATTGACAATATATGCTCCATGTAGCGGGAACGCTGCATTGCTTCTTCGAGGGCTATTTCATAATCAACCATGGCCGCATGGCTTCTGCTCAAGACTTCTTCGGTCAACTTTGGAAGGAATATGCTCTATCGGACTCGCGATACATGACCGCGGACACCTTGGTCCTATGCATGGAGACTATGACGGTTGTATGTTCCTTCACAAGGGCCGCATTGATGGGAATGCTTGCGACACTTCTGGCTAATCTTCCTCCCCTTGATGTCTTGATAGCTGCTCTGGGGCCCGCTGTGTTTTCTCGTCGCATATTCAATTTTTACGCAGAGCTCCCTGCGTCATCCACTCCAGCTGGTCGTTTGCATGAGTCACCTTTACGGTGACACCCTGTATTATGCGACCAGCCTTTTCGATCATTACGTCCACGGACGACCGTACAGTCGACCGGAGCCGTATTACTTTTGGGTCTATTATTTCCTGATGAATTTCATCTGGATTTTGGTTCCTCTGTGTGAGTGAGCCGCAGCCCTGTTTCTGGTGGTTACCCACTCATGTTTTGGGCAGATTATCTTTCGCAGAGCTTGCAGGCGATATCAAACGCTTTTGAGAGGATCAGAAGGTTGGACATGCAGCAGAAGTTCCGATAGGGAACAACCCGAACTGGTAACAAATGTGTTCAACTGTGGTTGCTGGCATTCGGGGTGGCGGCAAAGTAATGCAAGGTTCATGGATGCTACGCATGGTATGTGAGGCGTGGCGTCGGAGGAGCTGCATCCCAACGTGTCGTTGTCCTCATTATCGAGGACAAGGCAGTGGGCTGATGTGTCCACGCAGAAAGATCGTCCAAGAATAGATACAGTCCTTGGGTAGTGGGCGGAGAGCCAACTAAAGACCTAAGAATTACCCTGCAATGATTGTCATTGCAGGCATGCTGCGTGGGGACACGAGAATGCTTCGCGAATACAGCTAAGGCGATCCAGCAAATCAGACCAAGCGAATGCAATAAGAATCATAACAATCATCAACTAGTCTACCTATGACAGGGGCCGAGAATGCTCTCACCAGAACCGCCCAAGAACGAGCGTTTAGCCGCTTAGTGTCCGATCTAGACTCGGCCTTTACCGTCCACGGATTGGGGCGGTGCTGATCCGTTTGGTTTCCCCGGCAGCCCCGGCAACTCCCTCTTATTATGATGATAACGGTGACGATGACGAGGCGGCTGATGTATACGCTCAGGTCGAAGTTCTTCTGTCAGGTCGTTGCTCCAGCTGATACACCCCCTCCAGTCCGTGTGATCCCGATGGTCATTTGTATCGCTCTCTTGAGTATTCCATCTTCTGCTGGAGAGGGGAACCAGACGACGGACCTTGATCGGGCAGCTGACACAGTATTATTAGCATTATTATTCAGGACCCGCCGACATCATTATTTAATTTAGTGAGAAGCCAAAGCATAAACTCACTGACGTTGCTGCGACTTCATCTGCAGCGCTTCGGCGACGCTCCATTTCCACCTGACCGCCTGTTCGCCCGACTGTTTTGTTTTTCTTTTGCTCGATTGTGGTCGCCGATTTGATTTGATTTGATCTCGACTTCTACCTGAGTAAGTGTTGGGTTGAAAGAATTTCGTCTCGCAACCGGCTTGTTTGTTCTGTTGTTAGGCACTTCATGTGAGTGGCCAGCCGTTCCCCTCCATAAACAAACAACTTCTTCTGCCCATGGAACCACAAGGCACACCACCGGAACAAGGAAACATATCTGAGATCTGCCGTTTCCTCGATCTATTGTCTCGGATAACCACTGCGATCCTCTCCATTCACAGACAATGCTAACCGACACCCGCCTCGGTCGCAGACACTGATGCCCTCGCCGTCTACTCCGCATCGTCCCTCCAATCGTGGGGGGAGTCCTAAATCGTCTCCGACCAAACAGAAACCTCTCGATATCGGGGTTCCGCTAGGAATCTACGACACAAATTCCGTGCGCGAAAAGATCCGGAAATGGCAGCAGCAAGGAGGAGGGGTCATCACCGCCGATGATGTCGTTTACTACGAGGATGATGGAGAGAACGCGACCGTCGACGCCAATCCTCCAAAGACCCCCAAAGAAAACAAGCCCGCTCCGACAAGGAAGCGCAGTAAAAGTACCCCGCGGAAGCGCGTCATCAGCGACGAACATTGGAAGCTCAATCGCACCTCAACCCAGTCGACAAGTTCACAGAAACTTCCGCCGCCGAAGCGCATCTCCCAATACACCACGAACGAGCCGCTCGCCTCGCCACGCGCCGGGAGACATGAAGCCAAGAAGGAAGACAAGACCCGACCTCCGCCGTCCTTGGACTCGTGGGAACGGAGAAAGTCGCGAGTCTTGAAGGAGACACTCGATTCCCTTGTCGAGAGTAAAGCCGACGAAGATGATCTTTCGCACAATGGTTCTTCGAAGTCGACCTCACGACCGGTGAGCGCAGGCAAACCCGGGATAGGAGCGGCATCGGAGCGATCCGGTAGCACAGGGAAGAAAGACCACCCAGCTGAAGAGGAGACGGAGTGGGCAGCGAGTGATGCCGATTTCTCGGAGCTGTCTCGACGGAGGGCCCGTGGCGCACCACAACCAGCACCGAAGCCGCGGGGACCGCTCAAGCCTCCAAAGGGTGGAATTTTCGAGCACATGTTGGGAGAATCGAAAAAGGTATTTGCCAAAGTCGAGCCTCCGAAACCAACAGCGAATCGAGGTTCAAAAATCGAGGCATGGCTCTCAGGAACCTCAGACCCATTCTTTGACGGCATCGTGGATCCAGAAGTTGAAGTCCCCGCGCCGTTGAAAATGAGGGTCAACAGACCTAAGCGAGAGGAGAGTGACCGTAAGGGAACCCATGAGGGAGACAGTGGCACACACAGCAGAGTGTCATCCACCAAATCCGCAAGCAAACGGCGAGTGAAGAGTCGCGATGAGGGCCATGGGGAGAGAGTGAAGTCGTCTTCTCACAAAGCCGGGCCGAAAGAACCAGGAAGAGACTCGTCTTCATCTTCCAGCAGAAAACGATCCAGCGATCATAAACATAGTCGCTCATCTTCAAGCGCCAAAGACACTAAAGACGATGCTCTTCAAGAGAAAATTTCCAAGGGGAAGGACATTATGTCTGATGTGGAAACCGTTCCTTTCTCTGATGGCTCGGAGGTGTCAGGTAACAACGCCCCTGTTGCCCTTGCGCGAAAACGACCATTCCCAAGCACCGGCGCTCATCGACTTTCAACGATCGCTTCAATGGATTCGATAAATACAGGAAGTGAGGTGCTGTCTAATCTTCAGTCCGGTGACGCTCCATCAGAGAAACGGACGTTAGCATCAGCCGACGTGAAGGAAGACCCAGAAGAAAGGGATCAGTTCGATCCAAACTACCTACCGGTGGTCTCGTCGCAGTTGAAGAGACGGCTTACAACACATGACGATCTCATTTCCGTCCTCTCTGCTCCGAATAGCCGAAGTAGGAGCATCAGATCTGCGCGCAGCATCAGAACAAACAAAAGCCGCCTAAACAATGCAACAATTCCGGACCTACTTAGGGAACTATCCCTCGATGAAGCAAAGTACATGCGCGAACTCAAAACGTTGGTTGGAGGTGTGATTCCCGTACTTTTGACTTGCGTCCTTTCAAAGTCAGATTCGGCTATCGCAGCCGGCCTTTTCCGCCCATCATTAGATCCCAAAGACGAGCTAAATTTCACCAAGCCTATCGTCGATATGGGGGTTGCAATAGAACGACTGAAAACGTTGCATAAGCGGATTCCACAAGAGGATGCTGGGGCCTTACTGACGTGGGCCGTTGGCGCGCAAAGAGTATATCGGGAATACCTGAAAGCCTGGAGGCTGGGGTTCAAAGACGTGATCGTGAATCTGGCTCCACTCGATGAGAATGAAAAAGGGGAGAACGCCGAAACAAAAAGCCTGGATGAAGGCATGGATAGAGACGAAAACGGAGATATTGTCGATAGCAACGGCGAGAAAGTCGATGTTGCATATCTGCTGAAACGCCCCCTTGTGCGGCTCAAATATCTTGCAAAAACCTTCAAAGGTATCAATATGCTCGATCCATCAGAAAAAGCCGAAGAAGTCGCCACGGCCTACCAGGCTCTTGTTACAGATGCTCGCCGACGTGCGCGCGATGAGCGGGCAAGACTTGAGGATGAGTCCGCTGCTTGCATTGACTCGACCAGAGCTCGCGACCCTGCGACATTAGCGCCTATTGCGGATGTCACTGTTGACAAAACAAGGCGCGTTCGAGCTCGGGATTTTTTCAACTTGTCCTTGTACCATTCAACGGGTCAGGTGATTGATTGCCGCGCTGAGCTTCTCTTAAGAGATAACTCTTCTGAGGGCAGCACTGCTGGTGATCTGCTTATTTGTGAGATCGACCATGCAGACCGTTGGTTACTGTTCCCCCCAATGGACCTAACATGCGTTTCTGCGAGGAATGGAGATGCGAAGGGTGAAATCGTGGTTATGTTAAGGAGCTCTCCTTCTCACGTCAAACCATGGCAAGAGCTTCTCCTGCTCAGAATTGATGAAGAGGATGTTGGGTTCGAGTGGGTGCAGATGCTAGGATTGAATCCTGTCCCACCGACAATCAGCCGAAGTCAGAGCTTCATCGAACGTGCAAAGCAACGACAACGAGCACGCACAATTACCTCGCCTGGAGATACTCCGGAAACGCCACCCAGTCCCACGAGTGTTGATGTTCCTCTTGGTGAGAGGGCCACCTCTCGCACATTGCGTCGCTCTTCTCCAAGAGAACCATTGTCTGACCCAAGTATCGTCGGGTCGTCTCTTGCAACAACGTCGAGAATGTCGGTTAATACAGCAGTTACACGGGAATCAGATTATGCCTCCTCGACAGACCGTCAGCTCAAGTCTTCGTCGCATACACAGCCGCCGATTCTTCATTCCAGAGACCCGCGGAAATCCCTGACCGGTGAGGATAAGTCTCCTGGTCTGAAACGGTCAAAGGCAAAGAGAGTAGCCCGGCATGACGATGAAGCCACATCGAGCCCACAAAGTCCTGGAAGAGATATTGCAGTCTCCACACCTCCCCGTCGGGACCATGACGAAGCCAAAGAAGCGCAGAGTTCTCCAGAGAAGCTCAAGGAGGAGAAGGCTTCCAAGGAGCAGTATACCCCCAAAACTCCCTCAAGGGACAGCCCAGAGCAATTGTCCCCCCGTGTGTCATCCGTCCCCTCAATGGACCTGCCGATCATTCCGAAGCTCAGGCAGCGTGATAGTCAGTCATATGTCACAGAGTCGGTTCAACCTCCATCAGACGAATCGGACGAAGACTTTGGTTATCTAGACTCCTCGAAGATATCGGACAGCCCAACAAAGAGAAAGAGTCATTCTCGTTCCAATTCAGATACTTCTGACAAAGCCAACGGTGACGAGCCTCCACCTCCACCTCCACATTCTCGCTCTCCCAGCTCGACAGGCTCGAGCCTGCACAACACTCCTGTCCTTGGCCCTACCGGTCCCCGGCCCAGACGTAGGGGCTCCTCTCCTTTGAAGCATGAGTACGAACCATCGACCGCATCGGACTCCATTTCAGACTCCGATACATCTACTGTACGGCGCTACAACTTGTATTCTGAATCTGAATACTCGGACTCAGACAGCTCTGAGGAATCAGAAGCCGAGCTTTCGTCGATCGCCCCCTTGAAGGCTGACGGTCATGCAAGGACTGCTGCCCAAGCCTCTGTTGTCACTTCTGCTAGCAGTTTATCCCCATCTAACTCGGCTTCCCAGGGTGGTTACAGATCGGTCCCTTCGCAACCAGCCAAGTCTTCCACTGCAGTGGCATCAGTCTTTGCTTGGTCTGACAAAGGCTCTTGGGATAGCATCTTCCCTGATGACTGCAGGATCATCGTCAGTCCTGGGTTGATCGAAGCATACAAACTCGGTGCTGCTCCAATCGGAGAAGATGGTATTCCAGTCAAGAACGGGCGGCCCTTAATTGCTCTTGAATTAACCCCTCTTGTGCCTATCCGACGGGGTACGGCGATCGATATCAGCATTCGCTCTCCACCAACCGAACGCTCCAAGATCGCTTGGAGCAACAACATCATGTTCCGCTCGGCCAATGCAGACGAGTGCGAGGCCTTGTACGGGCTTATCAACCAGGCACGCATCAACAACCCCACCTACATCGCATTGCAAAATGCCAGAGGTCCTTTCGCGGACCAATCTGTCCCCATCGAACCGTCGAATAAACCCTCAGGATGGTTTGGTTGGCCCCGCCGCAGAAAGAGCTATCGAGCATCCGCCTCTCCTCGCTCACTTGCGGATCACTCCGAGAGTAGCGTTGGAACAATGAGCAGCGCGTTCTCCGCGCTGAAGCGATTTGGCGCTGGGGGAAGCAAGATGTTCAGCATTTCGCGTTCATCCGTCACCTCCCGGACCAGACAGAAAGAAGATAGTTTATACTCCAGCTCTGCTGGATCTGGGACAAATTTCATGTCGAACGCTGGAATTGGTCGCATTGCCGCGGCTATCAAGAACGCTGATGGAATCGGTCTGTCGAACGCCAAAATTCGCCTCTACGTGCGTGAGACGGCGTCCAAGTGGCGGGATATGGGTGCTGCCCGTCTGACAATCATGCCAGCCGCCCCTGAGCCTCCCCGTCCTGACACCGCTGTTAGTGGACGAAGCGATCCCAGTTCTGCCGTAGACGGCACTGACGAGAGCCCCCCGGCATCAGGGGCCGCCTCTCCCCGTCGCGCTGTTGATTCCAAGAAGCGTATTCTCATTCGTGGTAAGACTCGGGGTGAGGTCCTCCTGGACGTCTGTCTGGGCGAAAGTTCTTTTGAACGTGTTGCGCGGACAGGAATTGCGGTCTCTGTGTGGGAAGAGAATGAGGGTGGTGCCATGCCCCAGAAGGGTGGCGTCATGGTGGGATCTAGTACGATATACATGATCCAAATGAAGAGCGAAGCCGAAGCGGCCTACACTTTTGGCCTTGTTGGCAAGCTCAGATATTAGACTTCCCCAATTTTCAACGTCAACTGGGTGAACACATTGTCTACTCAAGTTCTTTCATTCTTTCATCTTACAGTTTCTTATGTCGATATGCATGTGGTGTTTTTGAAGTGTTGACATACCCCATGAGTTGTGATTGTTTATTTTTCATGATTGATTGATTGCATCTGTATATGAGCGTTAGAGAAGTGAAATATTCCCTTTACTTGTCTGGTAGTTCGTGTAGTTCGTATCCATCCTATGATGCAGTGGCGATCGCGGAAACAAACGGTGCAAACATTCCCTTTCTGGGGTGTTTGCATCAGGGAACCAAACGTGTCCTCATCAAGCTTGCCAGATCTCCGTTCGGCATTATCCCCATCTATATTTCGATGTTACTGCCAGCTGGCCAGTAGTTGGATTTGTCGTTGTATCCTCGATGGCTGTGCTAACATAAGGTCATCCTCAGTATGTTTCTCCTTCGTCCCGATTCAATACACTCTTTCCCTCTAACTTGACTTCAGTTTACCTGACCACCGCCCGGGCCGATACCTCGACACAATTAGATTCGTCTATTCAATATATTGAATCTTCCAGGACAGAACTTGTTGCCTACGCAGCAGTCCTACTTGTTCACCCTCCAAGGTATGTAGTCCATGTCGCAATGCAATCGACTCGCACTCACCGCGCTGGTCCAGACACCATGGCTCCCCAGGGCCGTCAGCGGGCATATGCATCGCCCCGACTGCTGACATCCTCACCTATACTTTCCTTCCTGATCCTCCCCTTCCTTCTCTGCTTCCTCTGTTTCCCCGCCCCTACCTCCGCCGCTGGCTCCGCAGTGTTAGGTATCGATGTCGGAACGGAATACTTGAAAGCTGCCCTCGTAAAACCCGGCATTCCGCTCGAGATCGTGCTCACGAAGGATTCCAAGCGCAAAGAGACGGCCGCCGTCGCATTCAAGCCCACAAGAGACAGCAATGCGCCGTTTCCCGAGCGATTCTACGGCGGCGATGCGCTCGCCTTGGCCGCACGGTACCCCGATGACGTTTACGCGAACCTGAAATCTTTACTCGGTCTCCCCTTCGACAGTGACAGCGAGGCGATTCAAAACTATCACAACAGGTACCCGGCCTTAAAGCTGGAGAGCGCTGGAGAGCGTGGTACCGTCGGGTTCCGAAGCAACAGACTTGGCGAGGCGGAGAGAAAGGACGCTTTCCTCGTCGAAGAGATCCTGGCCATGCAGTTGAAGCAGATTAAGGCGAACGCGGATACCCTCGCTGGCAAGGGTTCCGACATTCGCGATGCCGTGATCACCTATCCTGCTTTTTACACCGCGGAAGAGAAGCGGAGCCTTCAGCTGGCTGCGGAACTCGCGGGCCTGAGCGTTGATGCCTTCATCAGCGATGGTCTTGCAGTTGGATTGAATTACGCTACGAGCCGTACCTTCCCCAGTGTTTCGGATGGCCAGAAGCCGGAGTATCATATCGTGTACGATATGGGTGCGGGTTCCACCACTGCTTCTGTCCTTCGCTTCCAGAGTCGCTCCGTGAAGGACATTGGAAAGTTCAACAAGACAATCCAGGAGATTCACGTCTTGGGCACTGGCTGGGATAAGTCTCTCGGTGGAGATGCTCTGAATGACCTCATCGTGAGGGACATGATTGCAGAATTGGTCCAGGATAAGAAGTTGAAGGATCGGGTTACCCCTGCAGATGTTGGCACACATGGAAAGACAATGGCGAGACTTTGGAAGGACACCGAGAAAGTTCGTCAGGTCCTGAGTGCGAACACGGAGACCGGAGCTAGTTTTGAAAACCTTTACGAGGAAGATCTCAACTTCAAGTACCGTGTTACGCGCTCCAAGTTTGAGCAGCTCGCTCAGGAGCATATTTCCAGAGTTGCAAAACCCCTTGAGCAGGCTTTGGCTGCTGCGGGACTTGAGCTGAGTGATATTGATTCTGTGATTCTTCACGGCGGAGCTGTCCGTACTCCGTTTGTGCAGAAAGAGTTGGAACGTTTCTGTGGATCGTCCAACAAGCTACGGCCCAACGTCAACGCCGATGAGGCTGCTGTGTTTGGTGCTGCCTTTAAGGGTGCGGCTCTCAGCTCCAGCTTCCGTGTCAAGGACATCCGGGCTAGTGATGCCTCGGGCTACCCTGTTATTCTGAAGTGGACCTCCGATTCGAAGGAGAGACAGCAGAAGCTGTTTACACCTACCTCCCAAGTTGGTCCTGAGAAGCAGGTCACTGTGAAGAACCAGGACGACTTCGAGTTCAGCTTCTACCACCAGATCCCTGCGGGCAGCGATGTGATCGAATCCCCCGTTCTCGGAGTGAAGACCCAGAACCTCACTGCCTCCGTCGATAAACTGAAGAATGATTTCGGTTGCTCTGCAGCCAATATTACCACCAAGTTCTCCATCCGCCTCAACCCTGTGGACGGGCTCCCTGAAGTTGTCGGTGGATCCGTTGGTTGTGAAGTTGAAGGCTCCAAGAAGGGAATCGTTGAAGATGTAAAGGGATTCTTCGGTCTGGGCAAGAAAGATGAGCAGGCTCCTTTGGGAGAAGAAGGTGAAGCCAGTGAGTCGATCACCTTGGAACAGGAAGAACCCCAGGCTTCGACAACGTCTTCAACTGATGCAGCGACCTCCACTACTTCCACTAAGGAAAGCAAGAAGACTGCCGCCCCCCAGAACAAGTTTGAAATTGTCCCTGTCAGTTTCACTTCGAAGCCGCTTGGTATCCCTGCTCCTTCAGCGAACGAGCTTGCTCGTATCAAGGCCCGTCTCGCTGCATTTGATGCTTCTGATCGGGATCGGATCCTGCGGGAGGAGGCTTTGAACGAGCTGGAATCCTTCATTTACAGAAGCCGGGACCTAGTGGATGACGAGGAATTTGTGAAGGTAGTCAAGCCCGATCAGTTGGACGTCCTCAAGCAAAAGGTTTCTGCTACCAGCGACTGGCTCTATGATGATGGCGAGTTCGCCCCCAGATCTGAGTTCCAACAGAAACTCAAGGATCTGAAAGACATTGTCAACCCTGCTCTCAAGAGAAAGCAGGAGAACTCCGCTCGGCCCGCCCGCGTCGAGCTTCTGCAAAATGTGCTGAAGAACTCGAAGGCCGTAATGGACCTGATGGACAAGCAAATCAAGCAAGATGAGGACATTTACTCCTCGAGCCTTTCTGCGTCTGGATCCTCCACGAGCGAGACAGAAACACCTTCCACCACTTCGACTGAAAAGTCCGAGTCTACGCCGGATCCTCTTGAGGAACTCGAGGAAGACCCCTATTCATCCTCAACTACCACCTCGACCACAGCGGCGCCAAAGGCCACTGGTCCAACGTATTCAGTGTTCCAACCATCTGATTTGACTAGCATCACTAAGACTTATGAGTCTGTCAACTCCTGGTTCGAAACCCAGATGTCCCTCCAGGAGAAGCTTAGTGAAACAGATGACCCGGCTCTGACTGTGGCGGAGATTGACACCCGTCTCAAGGAACTGGAGCGACTCATGAACCGCATCTATGAAAAGATGGGAGCTGCGGCCGCCAAGTCTAAGAAGAACACTGGAGATCTGCCCAAGAAGGATAGCAAAAAGGACAAGTCCGAGACGTCCAAGGATAAGAAGACGAAGGAAGAAAAGAAGACGAAGCCCGTCAAGGACGAGTTGTAATATGCCTTTACGTCTTCTATTATATTGTCTTTTTTCTTTGGTTTCGGTCTCAAAACATTGATGGGAGTTCACCTTGAGCGTTCGGTTCCTGCATTTTATGCACTGTCTGCTTTTGTTTTGCCTATACAAGAATCGTCGATGGCATTGGTTATATCCGGCATCGCATGATTCCCAGTGTCATTT
Organism: Aspergillus pseudoterreus; assembly: GCA_002927005.1. NCBI lineage: Eukaryota > Fungi > Ascomycota > Eurotiomycetes > Eurotiales > Aspergillaceae > Aspergillus > Aspergillus pseudoterreus. Next base: position 405,190 of record PIJX01000014.1, on the reverse strand, counting down.
CGGCATTGTTTACTACCATGTAAACTATATAGAGGTTTCCCTACACTATGAAAGAGTATCACTGGATATTGGTCAGCTTAGACTGCTACTTCATATTGTGTAGCTTCAGCAATGCCGTTAGATTTGCCTAAAAAGTATCTCGTCAGTCCGATCTCGCAGGCCTATATGCGGAGCATTGTCTCGAACTAAGTTGTCTTCACATACAACGTTACGCCGAATATTTTAAAAAAGAAAAAAAGGAAAAGAGAATATATGCAGAACTCTGAAAGGCATAACTCAATTGTATCTTACTGTGTCATGAGAAAACTATGTTAAATCACCAAAAGTGAATGTAAACGCTCCCACGGGGACTTGCGTGAAAATCAAGGCCAGTATATGCAAACACGAAAGCGCAAAAAGGGGTATGGACAGATGACATGAAGTGCAAGCACTGAAACCAGCCAGTGAGCAGATCATAGCGTTGGGAAATGGTAAAGTGTTGATACAAAGATTCAAATGTACAAGATATGGGAACAAGCGGGTACAGAGATAAGATTAGACACCACCCATCTGGACCTCGTAGCCGCTGTTTCGGCCCGTGACGTAGTCCGTATCGACTTCCTCCCGTCTGCGAAGGAAGGAAGGCTCTTCGAAATCGTCCACCTCCATCCCACCGTGCTTATGAGCCGCGACAAAGCGCCGCCGCTGCCGGCCCAAACTGGGAGCGAGAATAGTGCGTCCGATAGCCGGAACTGCTTTGTGAGCTGATCTCAGCGATGAATCCAGCCAGGTAGTCGTCCCAGGGTTGAAGGCAAACCCGTCGGATTCGTCCACATCGCTGTCATAGTCGTATGTCCGTTTTTGGCCGTGAGCTTGCGTAGAAAGCGACGCAGCGGATTCCTGGCTGCTGGGAGGGAGAGAGAACGCGTCACCATCGTCGGTGATGATCTGATCATCAGAGTCCTCCATCACGGGTTCCGCGTAAGGCTGAGGTGTCGTCAGATGGCTTGGTCTTGCCATTCCGCTGAACGGAGTGAGCTCTGCACGGGCAGTGACATATGGTCGGCATGCGGGGTAGAGGGCTGGCGTCGGTTTGATGTCATCCATTGTCTTTTCGGTCTTGGTCTTGTAGCCTTCGGCGACGGACTTGCGGACGCGCATTCCGACGGAGAATAGCGAGGCTTGGATCTTTTCAGGGAGGATGGGAGTTGGGGAGGAAGTAGCGGCGGAATAGTGGGTGTGCGAAAGGTGCGGAGGACAAGTGGGGTTTGATGGTGTCGTGAAATAAGTAGTGATGGGTGGCTGAAAGCGTCTGCGTTTAGAGTCTAGCGAACTGTTGTTGGTAGATACTGAGATGGTGGAAGACGGCATCTTCGTATGGCGCGGTAGCGCGGGCGATGAAAATTGTGTCTCGGCGGGTGTATGCGTAATTATCTGTTTTCGAATCTGACGTTGTTTCAGAAGAAAGAATGATAGATGTTCCGATGTTTTTTCCAAAGGGACTTATGGAAATGGGGGTGGGAAGAAAGAGGAGTCGAAAGAAGATGAAGAAATGGAGGCTGGGGATTTTTGGCGGAACGCGACGCGGACTTGACACGCGCTCTCCCGGCACGTGCTCTCTACCAAATATATCCGCTTTGGGATGATTGGAGTCTAGTATCTACCTAGATACTCTGTCTACATCTTTCTCAGGAACCTCGAATCTGTACGGTAAATGATTCCTAATAGCTCGTGCTACGTCTATCTATAATTTGGAACACATAATTTCCTTAGAATCGTCATCACCGTTAATAACTATAGGTCGTTTGGTACTTCGGCGTATGGGTAGGTATATATATCCATGGACGTGCTTGATTAAAAATTCAGTGAGTTCGACTCTATACAACATGCTATGAACAGATACCACCTTTTAACCATTGTTTCCCCTCCTTCCACCTCTCTTCTGTCTCTCATGATGGGCTTTCAAGACATTCCGCGTTTCCACAAGACTGCGCTTGCCCTTGGACTTCGCCTTGCCCAGGGTCATGAAGAAGTTCTTTCTGCGAGCCTTCTCTTTGTTGGTAGTACTCTTGCCTTGCTCCTCCTTGCGCTCCTTTCTCCTAGCCGTCACACTCTTATACTCGGAGCGATCGGTCTTCCCTTCCTTGGCATGGGCGATTCGCTCCTCGCGGGTTGCCTTTCCTGCAGACAGAGCAGCCAATCCCTCGATTTCCGCCGCAGTCAAAGCCTCATCAGTGCCACGAGAGGTGTTGTTCTGGCCACGACGGCTCTTGGGACCGGACACAAGCGCATTGACGGCGGCTTCATTGCGCAGTTCCTGAAGCTTAGCGAGATCGGCTGGCGTGAGGATACGGGTAGTTGCCAGAGCCAGCGGGTCCTTCTTCTCGTCAGGCTTGGCCGACTCCTTGTTTTCATCCTGCTTAGCTTTCTTAGCAGGAGGGCCGTCCTTTTCATCGTCTGAGTCGCTGAGATCAATCTCAGCGTCGCTTTGGACGTCGATCCAACCACCGGAACTGTCGCTATCATCATCGTCCTCCACGTTCCAGTTGGCCCAATCAGCTTCATCATCTTCATCGTCCTCCGCATCAGAAGGAAGACCCTTCTCGGCACGCCTCTTCTTTCGCTCTTCCTGCTTCCACTGTTCAAGAAGCTCCAGACCCTCAATACCACCGGACTCCTGTTCTCCAAACCGCTTTTCTTTCTTCTCTCCCGCCCGGAGACCCATAGACGCTTCTTTACCACGGTCACGTCTCTTGAGCATTTCCGGGTTGTGCTCACGGAAGAGACCGAGCAGGCCTCTGGCCGCCATCACGACACCCTTATCTTTACTCTTCCTGTACATGACAAGATCTTGAAGCAAAGTCTCGTTCATTGCGAGCGGCTGTCTCGCGCAGATCTCTCTGATGGCATTGAGACCAGCCGTAGCCACCTCTGATGCTGACGCTTCGGAAACGAACTCATTCGCAATTTTCTGAACGAGTGGTTCAAGATCATCCGGGGGAACCAGATCGTGCGATGCTTGGGCAAGCGAGGCCAAGAAGGACGTGACGGAAGGTTGACGGGGGGTGAGGTATTTCTGGAAATAGGAGTAGAGGTGCATGATGTGCAATTTATGCAGACCAACAAGACGGGTGACGAGCTGCAGAACCATGAGCTTCTGCTCCAAGTTCAGCTTGGACTTCGTGTTTTGGAGGTGCTTCGAGAAGAGCGTCTCCGCGAATCCCTGCGGATCATGCAAAAGGTGCAGTGCAGAAAAGTTCAACTGGTGAGGTTGGTTCTTCTTGCGCTCTCTCCTCTTAATCGTAGCCTTTGCCTTCTCGATGGCGCGGGCTTTGCTCCGGGTCTTCTTGTTGATGCCGACCTGGTGCTTGACTCGTCCCACATCGATCTCCTCGTCACTACTTTCATCCTCCATTTCCTCGCGCTCTTTGTCGCCTCCTAGGAAAAAGCGCACACCCCCAACAATAACCTTTTCGTTTTCGGCTAAACTGGCCTCTTTCATGACCTCGACGGCCTTGGCATCGGACCAGATCTGCCGCTTCCACAGCTCACGAGTGAGCTTGATAGCCCACAATCCCTTAGAAGATGTACGGTCTGACGTGACCAAATTGAAAAGCACAGTCTGCATGGTGCGGTTGAGTTTGTGATTCGTCGTCTTGGCATTGGATGAGCGGAGATCCATGAGAATCTTTTGGAAAATCAGAGCCCGCAGCGTCTTGCTGGGAGTGGTGATCAGAATCGGGAAGAGCGTCTGAAGGAGCCTAAACATCGATCCACAAGTCAGTAGTCACTCGGACATCCACCTAGTATAGGGTCAGACATACGTCGCTGAATCCAGCAGCTCTTTCTTTCTCAGAAGAACCAGACTGCCCACGATCTTCTCTCGCAGTTCTGGTTCCAGGACCAAGTGGTGTTGCGACAAGATATCCATAAGCTGCTGCGGGAATTCCTTGGTAATGTCGGGGTAGCAATCGGCCACATGCGCAATGAAATCTATTAATTCTCTGAGCGAGATAATGCCTGTATCGCTGGCCGACGCGGGTGCCGCCATGAAAATTTCCCGATGGCTCTCATACTGGTAGTGTTGAGCGCGAAAGTCCTCGATATATGACCTAAAGCACACCAGTCAGGAAAAGAACATCGTATTTGAAAATTTATCCATTATGCGATCGGCTTACTTGGGGTCTCGTCGGATTTTATGCTGTAAGTTAGGCCTAGACAACGAGCACAGATTGGTTAGTGGCGAGCGAGATCACTAAAACCTCAGAGAAAAAGCGCGACAAGGTGCGCATACAGATCAGCCTCGACCTTTTCCAAGGCCCCCAACTTCCTTTTCACCATTTCTTCGGATCACAGGGAAAAGAAATTCTCTTGTTGTGGTGAATTGGCGTGTGTCGATAGACGATGGGGGTTTGCGATGGCAGGCAAATGTTAGCTCCGAACTTTTTTTCCGCACGGGAACGGGCCTATCGATAAGCGATCAAACTCTGGAGCAGAAATCGATTAAGGCCGGACTTTTTGTAGAGCACGAACAGAACATAATAATTATAGTAACAGTGATCAGAACAATCCTTGAGTGAAAAGGCGTGGATTGTCTGATTTTCTTCCATTTACTGATCTACGCCTGGGCTACAGTTACTCTGATAGAAAAGTAACAAACTATTCTTTTCAAGGAGAAAACAAAAGGAATTGACTTAAAGCCTGACATTTTCATGATCGCATCTCGACTACTTTAGAAGAAAGCCGTCCGATTCTCTTTTTTGGGAGCTCGCTCCCTCCCGTGACTGTCTTCAAGGTATATACAGTCGCGCAGATGCATGCAAACCGACTGAATCCTAATTAACCCCCCGTCCACTCCAGTACACATAAAACCAGACCAAACGGAGAATACGCCCAACATAACCCCTTTACCGGTTGCTCTTGGCAACACGCTCGAGCTCGTCCTTCTTCTTGATGGCATAGGAGTTCGAGCTACCCTTGGCAGCGTTGATCAGCTCCTCAGCAAGACACTCAGCGATGCTCTTGATGTTGCGGAAAGCAGCCTCACGGGCACCGATGGTCAGGAGAGCGATGGACTGGTTGACACGGCGGAGAGGAGACACATCAACGGCCTGGCGACGGACGGTACCGGCGGAACCGATACGGGTGGAGTCTTCACGGGGACCGCAGTTGACGATGGCATCGACGGCGACCTGGAGGGGATTCTGGTCGGTCATGATGTGGATCTGAATATCACGGCATGGTTAGTTTTCTTCTCTCCGACCAATTGATGGGTGGACTGGATTGCCGCTGCGTTGTGCGGGAGACCAGGAACCTAGGGCACACATACGATCTCGAAAGCGTGAGCAACAATGCGGACAGCCATGAGCTTCTTGCCGTTGTTGCGGCCGTTCATCATGAGGGAGTTGGTCAGACGCTCGATGATGGGGCACTGAGCCTTGCGGAAACGCTTGGCGGCATAGCGGCCAGCGGAGTGAGGGAGGTAGACGGGGTTACGGATCTGGATGTAGTCGCTATATTCACGAAGAAAAAATCTCGAGTCAGCAAATGCTCGTTGCGAATGTTCCGGTTTGATTCCTTGTCGTCCTCGTGTTTCTCTTGTCGTGTCGCAGGTCGTTTTCGCAACGCACGATTCCCCTCGCCCTCGCATCGACAATTGTCCCACGATCGACGTCCACAAATTTTCCTCGCAGGAGAAGAATCGCAAGAATAGCAGGGGATCACCTACGTCAAGGAGATATCCCTGATCTCAACATCCTCGTAGCTCCACTTGTTGAACAGCTTCACGGTTCCCATCTCCGCGATAGCCTCCTTGGGCAGGACCTGGAAAGCCCCGGCGGGGTTTTCGACCTCGACTTCCCCGTGGTCAGACATGTTGACGCCGTATGCACCTGTTGTCGAGGGAGGGATACGTTGAAAGGTGACGGACGGTGTCGTTGGGTGATCTCAACGTCGACGATAGCGGACGGTCGGCTGAAAAGAGTCGGTTGGCTCAAGGAAATTCGAGGTGCGCCTCGCTTAGTTGTGTGGGTGGGGTTAGGGCAGGCCTCCCGCCAATTAGATATTGCTAATCATGTGACCCCTGCGCGAGCCCCCTCGGATTGCGCTAAGCCAATCCGGTACTAGGGGTTCCATCCAACCTTCCCTTCAATTGTACTTCAACTCCGTAAATTGTGTGGACTGATAGAGATGAATGTTTGGGATGGAGTAGGTATGACGACCACTAGGATAGAGGAATCATGATACTATAGAAATACCTAGAGCTCAACTTCACCAGCCTTGTAACAAACAAACTCTGAATCTCTCATCCGCACACCAACCCCAACCGGCAAGACATCACGTGTGGCGGTGCATTGTCGCGGGCCCGCCAACTGGGCGCCACACCGCTGACGTTGTGGCTCAAGCGCGGAGAAACAGCCGAACAACTCGAACAGGTTGTCAATCCCTCGACGACATCTCAAGGGCTGCACGAGATTGGGAACCCTCCGTATTCCCATTTAGTGCCTCCTGACTGACTCTGTGGGCCTCTGCGATGAGTATATCGTCGAAAGCAAATCCCCCAGTCGTTTGCGCACTCGGATGAAAGCCCCTCGATCAGTACACGTTCGGGCGCTTCAGTGAACATGGCGGACGAGAACCCCGAACTCCAGGCCGCTTTGCGGGACCTTGATCGAGAACTTGAGGTATGGCATTCATAGGAGAAGAGTTTGCTTTCAGTCCGGGATACCAGTGTCTGTGTTTTGGTCGCTAACACTCGGGCTGTTGCATAGGATGGTGATATCACGGAGAAGGGGTGAGTACTTGTCGTCAGATGTACCCCTCGGCCTGAGACTCCTAGTCTTGCTACGACACTCTCAATCAACCATCACATACTATTTTACCAACGTTTCCATGCGCACGTGCTCTCTGTCAATGACGACTGAGGACTGACTTCTCCCAAGTTACCAGAAACGCCGTACCCTTCTGCTCTCCCAATTCTTTGGACCGAACAGGGCTCTAGATGTCAATGCCGCCGGTACAATGGATCCATCTCGGTCACTAACGAGCTCAAACAATGTCCCACCGGCAATCCTGAGTGTCCGACCTCCGACAGCCGATTCAAACCATGGTGCATCCCCGCAGCCTTTCGCAGCTGGATATGAGAATATCCAAGGCAACGGAAGCTTCGGATATGACCGAAGAATCAGCGGCGATACACAAAATTCCATGGGAAGAGAAAGTCTTTCGTTACAACAACTGGATCGAATGCCGTCGTCGGCTTCGTACGATTCTCTTTTCCTTCCAAAGCCCCCTCCGGGCCCCGGCGGAGCGCAAGAAGACTCGAGGACTGCAACATTGTTGAGCCAAAATTACGCGTTCAATCCCGGTGCCCCTCAGGAGCATTTTGAGGATCCGACTGGTGGCTATGAAGTAACTCCTAGCGCGCCTACGCGACAGTCAACTATGCTTGATTCACAGCAGGGTTACTTCTCCGACTTTGCAGGCCAACAGCAAGATGACTACAGAGACAGCTATGGCGGTGGAGGGTTTCATCGGTACTCGCAGTCCGATGCTTTCTCTCCCACTGCTAACATGGCGCCGCCTTTGATTCCTGCATCTGAGCTCCATGGCCCGGCGATCGAGCACCTTCTCCCGCTGGAGCCTCGTGATATTCCTTTTGCGGTAAATGATCCTCACGACAAGAATACGCCAATGTCCAACTTTGACAATATCCCAACTGTCCTTCGGCATCGCGCCCGTGTCCATTCGAAACAAGCTGCTTATTGGGTTTTGGATCAGAAGGGAAAGGAAATCGCCTCGATAACGTGGGAGAAGCTCGCGAGTCGTGCGGAGAAGGTTGCCCAAGTCATCCGCGACAAGAGCAACTTGTATCGGGGTGACCGTGTGGCTTTGATCTACCGCGATTCCGAGATCATTGAGTTCGCTGTTGCGCTCATGGGCTGCTTTATTGCGGGCGTTGTTGCCGTACCCATTAACAGCCTGGAAGACTATCAGAGCCTGAACCTGGTTCTTACTTCGACCCAGGCACATCTTGCTTTGACAACGGAAAACAATTTGAAAAACTTCCAGCGGGATATCACTACGCAGAAGCTCAGCTGGCCCAGGGGAGTTGAGTGGTGGAAGACTAATGAATTTGGGAGCTACCACCCGAAGAAGAAAGATGAGACGCCACCACTCGTCGTCCCAGATCTGGCCTATATTGAGTTTTCTCGGGCGCCTACTGGGGATCTGCGTGGTGTAGTCATGAGCCATCGGACAATTATGCACCAAATGGCTTGCTTGAGCGCTATTATCTCAAATGTGCCGACATCTCCTCGCAACGTACGGCCTCACGGAGAGACTCTTATCAGTTATCTCGATCCAAGACAAGGTATTGGTATGATCTTGGGGGTCTTGCTCACCGTGTATGGGGGCCATACGACTGTCTGGATTGAGGATCGCACTGTTGAGACCCCTGGTCTCTATGCTCATCTTATCACAAAGTACCGCGCCACGCTTATGGCTGCGGACTACCCTGGCCTGAAAATAGCTGCCTACAATTACCAGCAAGATCCGATGTCGACACGGCATTACAAGAAGAATACCGAACCCAATTTCGGCAGTGTGAAACTTTGTCTCATCGACACGTTGACTGTTGACGCAGAGTTCCACGAAATTCTCGCAGACAGGTGGCTCAGACCAATGAGGAACCCAAGGGCTCGAGAGATCGTTGCTCCCATGCTATGCTTGCCTGAGCACGGTGGTATGGTGATCAGTGTCAGAGACTGGCTAGGTGGTGAAGAGCGCATGGGCTGTCCTCTAACACATGAAATGGATCCGAACAATGAACGCCGCGACTCTAAAAAGGAGGAAAGACAGGCTGGAAAGACAAATGATGGATTCGGGAGTAGTCTGCTGGGCGGTGCGCCAGCACCCGCGCCTAAAGAGCAGAAGCAGAACGAGCTCGGTGAGGTTCTTCTTGATAAGGAGGCCTTGAAGAGCAACGAAGTTGTAGTCTTGGCTATGGGCGAAGACGCCCGTAGGTTTGCTGGGACTATGCCAAATGCCGTTCGTGTTGGTGCTTTTGGCTACCCTATTCCGGACGCCACGCTCGCTGTTGTCGACCCGGAAACCAACCTGCTGTGCACCTCAAACGTGATCGGCGAAATTTGGGTTGATTCTCCGTCTCTCTCTGGTGGCTTTTGGGCTTTACCCAAACACACGGAAGCCATTTTCCATGCACGTCCTTATAGGTTTGAGGAGGGCAATCCAACCCCTGTGCTGGTGGAACCTGAGTTCTTGCGGACTGGTCTACTTGGCTGTGTTATTGAAGGCAAGGTCTTCATCCTGGGTCTGTATGAGGACCGTCTGCGCCAGAAGGTGGAATGGGTTGAGCATGGACAGGAGATTGTTGAACATCGGTACTTCTTCGTTCAGCATATGATCGTGACCCTTCTGAAGAATCTGCCGAAGATTCATGATTGTACCGCCTTTGATGTCTTTGTCAACGATGAACATCTTCCGATCGTCGTTCTGGAGTCGTACGCGGCATCCACAGCACCGACAACGTCTGGTGGACCGCCGAGACAATTGGACTCTGCTCTTCTTGAGTCCCTGGCCGAGAGATGTATGGAAGTGCTTTACCAAGAGCACCATTTGCGCGTCTATTGTGTGTTGCTAACGGCACCCAACACTCTACCCCGTGTGACGAAGAACGGAAGGCAAGAGATCGGCAATATGCTTTGTCGCAAGGATTTTGATGCTGGGAATCTCCCTTGTGTCCACGTTAAATTCGGAGTGGAGAGGTCAGTTATGAATCTCCCTATCGGTGTCGATCCTGTTGGCGGAATCTGGTCCCCACTTTCCTTGATGTCGAGACAGGAGATGGTCGGCATGCAAGAGAAACAGTACTCTGGTGTCGATTACCGTGAAGTCGTCATGGACGACCGGACATCTACACCATTGAACAATTTCAACACCATTGTCGACCTCCTACAGTGGCGGGTTTCTCGGCAGGCCGAAGAATTGGCTTACTGCTCCATTGATGGTCGAGGAAAGGAAGGAAAGGGCATTACTTGGAAGAAGTTCGATCTAAAGGTTGCTGCTGTAGCGACTTACCTGCGCAACAAGGTAAAGGTGCGCCCCGGTGACCATTTAGTTTTGATGTACACGCACTCGGAGGACTACGTCTATGCTGTGCATGCTTGCTTCTGCCTTGGTGTGGTTGCCATTCCTCTTGCACCGATTGACCAGAACCGGCTTTCGGAAGATGCGCCAGCGTTCCTCCACATTATTAGCGATTTTCACGTGAAGGCAATCATCGTCAACAGCGATGTCGATCATGTTATGAGGCAGAAGGTTGTGTCCCAGCATATTAAGCAGTCCGCGCAAGTCCTTCGGATAGGCGTTCCTGCTATATACAACACTAGCAAGCCCTCTAAACAGTCACACGGTTGCCGTGACCTTGGCTTCACTGTGAAGGAGACTTGGCTGAGCGGGAACCAGCCCGCCATGGTCTGGACATACTGGACTCCCGACCAAAGAAGAATCTCTGTCCATCTTGGCCACGACACGATCATGGGCATGTGCAAAGTACAGAAGGAGACATGCCAGATGACCAGTTCGAGACCCGTTCTCGGCAGCGTACGCAGTACTCTGGGTCTCGGATTCCTTCACACTTGCTTGATGGGCATCTATGTTGGTAAGTCAAAGTGGTAATGCGCCGTGCTGTGCCTCTTTTCTGATCAAGTTTCTTTTAGGAGCGCCAACATACCTCGTGTCGCCTGTTGACTTCGCACAAAATCCCATGACTCTGTTCCTCACTCTGTCGCGGTATAAGATCAAGGATACATACGCTACGAGTCAGATGCTGGACTACGCAATGACTGCATTGGCAGCGAAGGGATTCCAGTTACAAGAGTTGAAGAACCTGATGATATCTGCGGAAGGAAGACCACGTGTCGATATTTGTAAGTCTCCGTTGACCACCCTCATCTACAAGACGGATTTTAATTTTCAATGCGAAGACCAAAAAGTGCGCCTGCATTTTGCTTCGGCTAGCCTTGACCGCACAGCGATCAACATCGTATACTCACATGTACTAAACCCTATGGTTGTTACAAGATCGTACATGTGCATCGAACCGGTTGAGCTATGGCTTGACCTTCGTGCTTTGCGCCGTGGACTTATCGTTCCCGTGGACCTGGATTCAGACCCCAGCGCCCTCCTTGTCCAGGACTCCGGTATGGTGCCCGTGAATACGCAGATTGCGATCGTGAACCCTGAGACGTGCACTTTGGCCCACGTTGGTGAATATGGAGAGATTTGGATCCAGTCGGATGCTTGCGCCAAGGCTTTTTACGGCTCTAAGCAAGACTTTGACCAGGAACGATTCAACGGTCGAATTGTGGACGGCGACCCTAACGTGGCCTACGTGCGTACTGGCGATCTGGGCTTCCTCCACACCGTTACGCGCCCCATTGGTCCGGGAGGTCAACCAGTGGAGATGCAAGTTCTCTTCGTTCTCGGAAGCATTGGCGAAACATTCGAGGTTAACGGATTGAACCACTTCCCTATGGACATTGAAAACTCTGTTGAGAGATGTCACCGCAATATTGTTGCTGGTGGATGGTATGTAGCTGGATCCTGAGCTTGGGCTTTTCGTGTTCATTTACTAACATGTGGGTATAGTGCTGTCTTCCAAGCCGGTGGTCTGATTGTAGTCGTTGTCGAAGTGACAAGAAAGGCTTATCTGGCGTCCATCGTACCTGTCATTGTCAATGCTGTCCTTAACGAGCACCAGGTCGTCGTAGACATCGTCGCGTTTGTCTCCCACGGCGACTTCCCCCGATCCCGTCTGGGCGAGAAGCAACGTGGTAAGGTGCTCGCATCCTGGGTTACCCGCAAGCTCCGGACAATCGCGCAGTTCAGCATTCGTGATATGGAAGGTGCCGAAAATCAGTTCGCCGAGGCCGCCGCGCCCCAGCATCGTGTCAGCCGAAGCTCCAAGCCAGGAAGCATAATGGGTAACAGCACGCGCCGCTCAACCGTTGTCCCGGATACTGAGGCTGCGCCTCGGTCTCCGGCCCCAGTCCTGGTTGAACACCCCGAAGCACCGGGCGGTACCTATCAACCCACACCGGGAGATAGTGCTCCCCTTGCCAGTCCTACTGGTTCAATGCCGTCGGTGCCACAGATCGCTGAACCACGACCAGCCACGTCATCTACCAGTGGAAACACCCCTGTGCGGAGCGACGCTCCTGCTAACCTTGGAAATCCTGATCTTGGATTCGATTTTGGCGATTTCGCCAACACCACGACGACCGCTTCCCATGGGGACAACAGCGTCCCTGCTACCGCGGCGGAGCTCCCATACCGGCCTGCCACCGGCCATGATTCGACCTACAGCCAGCAGCCGTACGCCAATTACCCAGGCGGCGCTGTAGCTGGATATCCCGACGTCGTCGCGGACGGCGGCGATTGGCCTCAGGAAGCTCTCATGTACCAATCTGCCATGGCCGATGACGGACAAGCCTCAGCCGGAATTCAGCGAAAGCCAGCGCCACAGCTGTAAAGGGACTATCAGGAGAAGTGCATACCAGTGCACTTTCTGTCTGAGTGCTTTGATATATCGCCCAGTTTGTGTGATATTGTTGGAAGAACTGGGTAGGTGTCTTTGTTGAGTGCTTCCCAGGAAGCGTTTACGTTTTTCCTTACTGTTCTTGATTGTCTGTTCGCATCCACAATACCGCCCCGTTAGCACCACCCAACACTGTTCCTCACATTTACCTTCTGAATTTTGAGCTTTCCTGCCTGCGTCCTCTTTCTGTGTGTCTGGTCTTTTGTACATACAACCTATCCAAAATACCCATCAATCCAGATGCATATAGTTTTGGTTCTCCATTCTTTGGGCAACCCCCGTATAAGATCGGATCTACTCCAGTACGTAGCCAACTCTTAATAATGCCATTGTCTCTGAGGTATTCGCACTGCTATGTCACTTTAAAACCTGTACATGCAACATAACACAACAGAATCCCAAGAAGCGCACAACCCGTTACCATTAAAATCATGTCATCATCCTGTACAAGCGTGCTTTTATGTCCAGTCTTTTTGTGTTCAGCTCGCCAACTCCTACGCAGCTTGCCAGCCAAAAATGAAATAAGAAACAAAGAAGACAAAATCTCGGCGGTATATAGATTTATTGCCGTTCGGCCTGCGCCGTCAGAGCGTCCAGATTGACCTTGGGTTGGGTGCCGTTCAGGGTCTCAAGAGCCTGGAGGTCCTCATCCGTCAGGGTGTTGGAGCGCATCGGACGGAAGGGAGCGGGGGAGCCGGCGCGGCTGGTGAGGAACTAGGAACGGTCAGTCAGAGGGGCGTTAAAATATGACTGGGTAAGCATCATTATCAACTTACCGAGCTGGCCGCGCTGAGCAGGGCGATCAAACTGGCCTGGACCACATCCTGGTGGATACCGACACCCCATACCGTTTCCTTGCTGCCAGCGGAAGTGCACTGGATGTAGGTGGCGGCCTTCACGTCACGACCCAGACCGATGGAGTGTTCCTTGTAGTCGACGACGTCCAGATCGATGCCGAGAGTCGAGAGGGCGGTCGCCAGGGAGGAGATAGCACCCGGACCGACACCGGTGATGGCGTGCTGCTGGCCGTCGATCTCGATGACACCGGTGAAGCGACGCTTGAGGTTCTTGGTATTGAGGGCCTTGCCGGGTTCAGGGGGCGCGGGGGAAGCCGACCGATCGGTGGTGATGTTGTAGTCGACGAGGTTGAAGCGAGGGTTGGACTTGAGGTGATAGGCCTCCTCGAAGAGGTTGACGATTTCGCTGGCGCGCAGCTCGCGGTTGGCTTCCTCGGTGCGCTTTTGCACGATCTTGCTGAACTCGACTTGCAGGGCGCGGGGGAGATCCAGCTCCAGACTGCGCAGGATAACCCAGGCAGCACCACCCTTGCCGCTCTGGGAGTTGACGCGGATGACGGCTTCGTAGGTACGGCCGATATCCTGGGGGTCCAGGGGGAGGTAGGGGATGACCCATTCGTCGTCGTCGGTGGCGTTGGCGTCCTCGCGGAGCTTAAATCCCTTCTTGATGGCATCCTGGTGGCTGCCACTGAAGGCACAGACGACCAGCTGGCCACCGTAGGGCCAACGCTCGTTCACGGGGATCTTGTTGCTCTCCTCGACGACCTTGATGACGGCGTTGATGTCTGAGAAATCGACGTTGGGGCTGACACCTTGGGTGTAGAGGTTGAGGGCAAGAGTGACCAGGTCGACGTTACCGGTTCTCTCGCCGTTTCCGAACAGAGTACCTTCGACACGCTGAGCGCCGGCCATCTGGGCCAGCTCGGCAGCAGCGATGGCGCAACCACGGTCGTTGTGGGGGTGAACGGAGACGACGTACTTCTCGCGCTCGGAGACGTTGCGGCAGAAGTACTCGATCTGATCGGCGAAGACGTTGGGGGTGGACATTTCGACGGTGGCGGGGAGATTGAAGATGATGGGGCTCTCCGCAGTGGGTTCCCAAGCGGCCTTGACAGCCTCACAAACCTCCGCAGCGAACTCCGGCTCCGTATCGGAGAAGGTCTCCGGGGAGAATTCGAACTGCCATTCGGTACCGGCCATCGAGGGGTCGTCCTTCGTAATGGAACGAGCGTACTTGGTACACCGGACGGCCATCTCCAGACTCTTCTGCTTGTCCATGTTGAAAACGATCCGGCGGAAGCATGGACTCGTGGCCAGATAGATGTGCAGGATAGCCTTCTTGGCACCCTTCAGGGAATCGACGGTGCGACGGATGAGGTCCTCACGGCAGGGAGACAGGACCTGGAGCCAGACGTCATCGGGAACAACGCCAGGCGTCTCGACCAGACGACGGGTGAAGTCGAAGTCGGTTTGCGACGCCGAGGGAAAGGAGACCTCGATTTCCTTGTAGCCGATATCCACGAGCATCTTGAAGAAGCGGTATTTTTGTTCACCATCCTGTGTAAATGGGGTTAGATCTCTGGTATATACCACTCGAAATACATGGTTAAGGCCGTACCATAGGATCTGGCAGACTCTGGTTGCCATCTCTCAGGTCGGTGGCCAGCCACCGCGGGGCCTTATCGATGACCTTATCGGGCCATTGCCGGTTGGGGAGGTGAAGAGGCTTAAATGGCTTATATTTCTTGGAGGGATCTTTGAGCCTGGTGTGTTCTGTCAGTCTGGCATGGTCCCAATACTACCCGTATGGCGTGTTGAGAGAGATGTGGCGGTATGGAGGTGGTGGAGGGGTATATGGAGGGGAACATACATCGGCATGATGGCAGTGAGGGATGTGTACAGGAGAGGTCAAGACAAGAGAAAGAGGTCAGAGGACTCTCTTTTAGAAGGATAAAGTGAGATATAATGAAGAAAAGAGCTTGGAGAAGGAAAAAGAGGAACAAGAGAAGATGAAGGAATGTAAAGAAGTACTGGGAGTCATGACGACTGGTGAGTCAGCCCTCCCGCGAATTTTCTGGCGCCGACAGCGGACTTGCTCCAGGTCGATTGGGCGGTGGGGCAATACTCATAGTTCCTGATGATTCCCTCACAACGCCCATGGATGATGAATGTCAGACGATGCATGAGGTTTAGAATAGTAGGGACTCTCGGCTGTCCGCGGAGTACCCGCAGCAATCACCGTGTAGTCATTAGCAATCTGCGCTACTGCGACGACTAGATGGGCAAGGGACGATGTGCTGCAGGATGGGAAGGCCGATGACCGGAGCCAATTCCCGTGGGTAACCGCGCCAAGCTCCACCAGGCGGGTACAATACCAGAGTATGTAGATGGAGGCTCTGAAGCAGTTCCATAGGTTCCTAATAGGTACATGTGTATCAATTGGATATAGCACGACTATATACACGTCTCACTCAGTTCTTCCCCTTTTTCTTGTCCTTCTTGTCCTTCCCTTTGCCTTTCCCCTTGGCGGGTTTGGGCGCCTCTCGCTCCGCCTTGCCCTTCTTCCAACCCGCCTTGCCTTCTAAACGCTGGCGCGTATCATCCAAGCGCTTCTTATCCTTATTGCTCAGCTTCACCTTCTCCTTCTTGGAGAGACCAGCATCCGGGCCGTTCAGCTGGGCCGCTCCCAGTTTGCGGGCGGCGCGCTTGTCCTTCTCGCTCTCGAACCAGGTCCGCTTGGGCCGAGACATGATCTCGGCTTCGTGCTTGATCAAATTCTCTCCCTTGGTCACCTGCATTTCCACCTGGGCGAGCTGCTTTTCTGTCTTCTCCTCCTCCAGCACCTCGTTGATTTCCTCCTCGAGGTCGGCAGCCTTCTTGGCCCACTGGTCAGCAACCGCAGGGTCGACCACCCGACTAGCCACTTTGGCGCCTTGCGCCTTGCTCGCCTTCACGGCCGCCTTGACCACCTTTCGGTCCGGCTCCGCGGCGATAGTGCAGGCACGACCCGAGCGGCCCGCACGCGCAGTACGACCAACACGATGCAAGTAGATCTCGTGGCTCTGGGGAGCTTCGTAGTTGATGACAGTTTCCACCCCCTTGATATCCAGACCACG
Organism: Aspergillus pseudoterreus; assembly: GCA_002927005.1. Classification (NCBI taxonomy): domain Eukaryota; kingdom Fungi; phylum Ascomycota; class Eurotiomycetes; order Eurotiales; family Aspergillaceae; genus Aspergillus; species Aspergillus pseudoterreus. The sequence continues at coordinate 388,679 of PIJX01000014.1, read as the reverse complement.
CGACGCAAGATCTGTCGCAAGAAGGAACGCCACCTTGCCGTCTCGGAAGTTCTCGACGCTTTTAATACGCTATAATCTCGAGTTAGCACTGTGGATCGGTCCAGTGACGCCCTGAGGCGGAATGGAATGTGGACATACCTGCTCCTGGCTCATGCTACCGTGAAGTTCCGCCGCCTTCAGCCCCAGCAGGCCGAACACAATGCGGACCCGATGGGCTTCCCGCTTCTGCCGGAAGAACACAATCACTCGTCCTGTGTAGATCTCCTTGCAGAGATAGAGAAGATAGCCCAGCCGCTTGTCCTCGCGTCCGGGGCGTAGACGTACGAATTCCTGGACCAGCGTCAACGACGTGTTCTTTTTCGAGTCCACCATCAGCCGAACAGGCCGGTTGAGTCCGACTCGGATCAGCTTGTCGACAGTGTCCGTCATCGTAGCCGAAAACAGCATGGTCTGTCGGGACTTGGGGATCGTAGTAAGAATCTCGTTGAGCTCGTCGGCGAAACCATCTTCGAGCATTCGGTCGGCTTCATCCAGAACCAGAATCTCCAGCGTATCCACCGTGAAACTGGCGGAGTTGCGCATATGGTCAATGAAACGACCGGGGGTCGCGATAATCACGTCGGGCCGCTTCTTCAGAATGTTTTCCTGCTCCCGAAGACTGAAACCACCAACAAGCTGACAGAAGGTGATGTCGGTGTACGTCGCTAGCTTGGTGGCCACATTGTAACACTGGACAGCCAACTCACGAGTAGGCATCAGGATCGCAACGCGACTAGTCGGGACCTTGCGAGGGCGGAAGAGCAATCTCTCCAGGATAGGGACCACGAAGGCAGCCGTCTTACCTGAACCAGTGACGGCACTACCGACAATGTCTTTGCCCAGAAGGGCCACAGGGATGGTCTTGCGCTGAATGGGCGTCGGATTCGTGAAGTTGACGGCAGCCAGACCACGCAGAATGGGTCGAGACAAGTTGAACTCCTGGAAGGATCTTTGCGCCCCATCGGCTTGCTCTTTGTTCTTTTCCTCCTCCGGCGCAAAGAACGCCTTGCGCTTCTCCTGTTCCTCGGCATCGATCTCGCTCTCAGCGTCCGAGTCATTATCGGAAGCTTCATCTTCAGGGTGACCGACAGGCGTAGCGACGGAGTCGTTATCCGACGCCGCTTCATCATCGTCATCTTCACTGTCCTTCTCTTCATCATCGTCCGAATCGTTGTCGCTTCCAGACTCATCCCGAGCCTCCTCGTTATCACTCTCATCCTCTCCGTCAGCACCCATGCCGAACCCATCCGCCGCAAGCAACTCATCATCCTGAAAATCGACCGACATGCCACCATCAGACTCTGCATCCTCATCCTCAGCGACACCATCCCAACTCTCATTGTCCTGGGCTTCGCTCTGCTTCTTCTTCTTCTTGGCTTCGGCCGCCTCTTTCTTCGCCTGCCGCCGCGAGATAATGTCATCAATATCGACCGCCTTCTTGTCACCCTTCTTCGCCGGTCCCTCGTCCTCTGCATTGCCCATGCCCCAGCCGTCAAAGCCCTCGACCACGGTGTTCGCAACGCCGCCGACGTCGAACTCGAAATCCGAGTCGAGTGCGCCGTCGTCCTCTCCGGCGTCTTCTTCTTCCTGCGGCTCCTCCTGCTCCTCCTCCTCGACAGGAGTCTCCGCCTGGCCCTTTTTGTTCTTCTTCAGACCGTTCTTCACAGGTTTCTGCTGTTTCTGCTTCTTGCTCTTGTTTTGCGTCGTCTCCGCGGTATCGCGCTTGCGCTTCTTCGTTCCGGACGAAGCGAGCTCATCGCCGTCGTCGCCGTCGACGTCGATGTTGTTGAAAGCATCGTTCTCATCGTCCGAGAGCGTAAGAACGAAATCGTCGTCTTTCTGTTTAGGCGCCATGGTGGGTAGAGGGAACTGCGAAGAAGCCCAGCGGGGGAGAAACGAAGGGAGGAGTAGAAAAAAGTCGACTGACAAGATCTGGGATTCGAATTGGAGAAGTCCCCCAGAGCACTTGCGGAAATCTTCGAAATAACCCTCGCTGTCGCTTCGTCGTCTTCTCTTGTCTCGACCGCGGAAGAAAAAAAAGTTCAAACTTCGAAGGCGGTGAAGGTTGAACGTGCAGAAAAAGACTGCGGACTAGGTAGTTCTTGGGTCCCCATTGGCTGGGCCTGGGGTACCTCAGGCACTCTTTTTGATTATCCCAATTCGGTCTAGGTAGGTTTTGCCTTTGCCGCTTTGTACTTTGGACGAAGCCCAAATGTACCTAGGTAGCTGACCACCCCATCAATACAGAAGTGTGAAGTGAGATTCTGCAATATCATTACTTGAAGCCCTTTATTTCTCTTTTAACCTAGCTCTCATCGTTTTGTTGTAGGATAGCGAAATTGAGGGAAAGCAAGAAAACATGACATGAGAACGTGTATCGCCGAGAAAGGAAACAAGCAGTTAACCATCTGCAATTCCAATTGAAGTGAAAAGAACTTCTAGATGCATCGGTGGTCGCACATAATAAAGCAGCATCTTGTACCCAGTGATGCCGTATGGCAGAGGCATCCGAAGCCAAAGGATGTTTTCGGCTAGAAATCAGCTCTTCCGTCTCGGCTGTATCCGATGGAGCGAACAAGGTAACTAACGTCAAGGCTGCTCGAGTTAGTCCATGCTGCAGTGCGAAAGGAGAACAGTATGCTTACAAGTGATCGAACTTGACTCTTCCTCCTTTGATAACGCCTTGCTCTTCAAAGTCATACCTAGTCCGAAGCCATTCCATGAGCCACTTGTACCCCGAGCTGTCGCCTGCTGGGTAGCTGACGATGAAGATCAACCGGGCGAGTTTGCGTCGACCCCCAGGCTCATACCCGGAGCGCTCCTCCAAGCTGGCATCGAAGAAATAGCCAAGCTTCGGGATATGGGTGGGGTCGCATACTTCCAGAAGCTTGTCCATCAAACAACTCCCAATCCGCAGGCGCTTGTGACCTTGTCTCACAAACAGCTGGAGCTCCGCCGTAAACCGTCCAGTGGTCGCTGCACTGCCTACACCAAGAAAGTCGGTCGCAAGAGCATAGCCCAGGATTTTTTCGGGGTTAACATCCCGGGCATGTCCAAGTTTGCGCTCCACTGCAACAATGAAGGGAAGCTTCTCACTGCGGCAGTCATCAATCCGCTGGCGAACCTCGCTTTCGTCCAGTGAAAGCAGGTATGGACTCAACGGTGAGCGGTGGGCATACCAATTGAAGATCTCCAGGAGCTGTGGGACGTCGGTCGGCTCGACGGGGCGCAAGTAGACGTTTGCCTTGGGCGAATTGGGGTTGGAGATCGGCGACTTCATAGCCTCGAGATAGGCATTTCGCTCCATCTCCTTCCTCTCATTCTCCCTGTTTTTTTCCTCCCTCACATACGCGGCCCAGTTATAACAGTAACCCTCGGCGGTTTCATATTGGTGAAGCTGTGAAATCTCGTCGTTATTGAGGCGGGTAGGGTAGTCTTCGAAACTTGGAATGAACAATGACCGTACTCCATCCGGATGGGCTGTTCCATCGAAGAACTTGTTGTGGTAGGTATCCACGTAACAGCAAACCGTCACAGTAGTGTCGAGCCAACGGCGGAACCAGTCTCGGAATCCATCAAGCGGGGAGCAAATTTGAGGCCGATCCTCCCAGTTCACGCGAAAAGCGTCCTTCCACGAACTTTTCAGCGGAGCCTGCGTGGAAGGGCTAACGTCTTGGATGATCGTATCCACCTGGGTCTTGAAACGTTCGTATTCGGCAGTTGGCTCAGTTGAAAGACTCAACTTATTATCCACAACCACTGGATAGACACGAGCGCTTATCTCATAGGTGCTCCATGGCGCCGCCAGGCGTTGTTCCTCTGTCGCGTCTGCGGGCAGTGAAGCGCTTGCTGAAGGGTCGTCGTTACACTTTCCCAGGTCCGATTTCGCCGCAAGACGACACCAGGTAATCTGTTGGTAAATTTCGGAGTTTGGATCCGTCCCAGCGCCGGTTCTACATGTTGCCAAAACCTCAGGACTTGCCACGGTATGATCGAATTCCTTGAAGCGATTGAGATGAGCGTTGGCGACGATCTCTTGCTGTAGCTGCTTCAGCTCGTCTTTCCTGGCTTGTTTGGGATCGCGCGAACTGTCCTTGGGCGAGCCTTGTTCTTGATCATTGGGATGTCCGTTTGCTTTGGGAGTTCTGGGTGTTTGGGGAGTAGCCTGCCTGGTGGCGTCGCTCGTTGGTGTAGAAGGGACATTTGGCTCTTGTCGAAAAGGCAGGCCACGCCCATAGTGCCTTCCTTGTCGGGGCTGTGGTTGCCCTCTTTTGTGGTTCCCTGATCTTCCAGTGTGAACGACCACATCTTCGTTGCCGTCGCTTGAGGACATCCTGTACGGCATTTGTGAATGGTCGGGAAGATAAAGAGTTCGCTGGGAGATGGTCTTTATACGTTGAGAGGGTGTTGTGTTGGGGGAGGGTAGGCGAGAAAAGCCCTCGCTGTGAATGTGGTTGGTAATTCCAAGGTGAATGATGTCTGTGGGGTGACTTGTCCTAGGCCTCCAAACTTTGTGTCTCAGGTGAGGTGGGATGTAGAGAGCTGTGGGAGTATGGGGCTCTGTCTGTAAAGGTGAGGTAGAAGCCACAGATCCTTCTATAGGATATCCATAAATGTTGTGGGTGATGCGAAGAGTTGGTGATAGAAGGAAGGTTTGCTGTTGTAGTGATTCCCTCATGACGTTCTGTTGCCCGCTTTGTGACTTCAGGCAACGACTCAGTAATATATGATGCTATGCAAGGTAGGCGGACTATATTGCTTAGAACCATATGGTCTGGAGGTAAAGGCCTGTAGCCAGTGTCCGGATCACCTAGTTTGTCTCTAGTCTGAGATGTCTCCATGGCGCTTGTTTGTCCTTACATGAATGTCTAACAAGAGGATGAGATAGGAGTAAGAGGAATAGATTTTGCTGCAAAGTGCAACGCTTTATAGGCAGGCACTTATTAACATTACAATATTCAATTTGCACATCTAATTTTGTTGTGAATTAAGCGTTGCTTTCTTAGTGGATTGTATTCACTCTCCTGTGCGCTATAAAGCGCTCTTTATGTCCCAAAGCGTGTATAATTTAGAGATAAAGGAGAGGAAACAATTTATAATACTCATAGAATTTATTTCTTATCGGGCACTTATCCTACAATCATGTTGGTTTTGGTTGGGGATTTTCTGTTAATAGGGCATTCTGCCATACTTCAGCATCTCGAAGGCGACCCAAAACTTCTCCCTTCCAACTCCCCTCCCACACAAGCTCAAACCCAGTAGTCACGGCTGGAGATGCTGTCGATTCTCAGAAAAGCACGGTTAAAAGACAAAGAGATGCGAATATTGATGCTGTCCGTATTCCACTATGCTACAATTCGACAATCATACTGATCAGGCGCCCAGCGGTCTCGATAATGCCGGCAAAACCACGATCGTCAAGCAGATTATGAAAGAAGACGTCACCACAGTTAGCCCAACACTAGGGTTTATCATAAAAACGATAGATTTTGATGGGTAAAATCTTTAAAGTCTGGTCCCACGGAGTTTCTGCTAATATTTGACCAGCTATCGATTGAATATATGTGAGAGAAGAGCCCACCGTTGTGGCTCGACCCGATGCTAATGCTCCTCGGTCAGGGGATGTCGGGGGTCAGAAAACTCTCCGATCATATTGGAAGAACTATTTCGAAAAGACCGACACGTTGGTTTGGGTCGTGGATGCGACAGATCGTCTTCGTGTGGACGACTGCCGTGATGAGCTCGCAGGCCTTTTGCTTGAAGAGGTGAGTCCGCCTTGGTGGTTCTTCCCGCCCGCCAGTCACGACGGTTGGAGGGATCTTCACTGACGGAAATAACCACCACACAGCGACTCATGGGAGCAAGCCTCTTGGTATTTTTGAATAAAACTGACGTCGAAGGTTGCATGACGGAAGATGAGGTCCGCGAGGCGAGTATCCCTTCCTCTTCTGTTTGTCGCACGGACTATGCTAACAGGGGCCTGACAGCGACTCGGCCTGGACTCGATTAAAACACATAAATGGACCATATTGCCATGCAGTGCGATGACGGGGAAGAATCTTCATGAGGGCTTGGACTGGGTGGTGCAGGATGCCAAAGATAGGCTCTTCCTTTATTAGACGTACGTATGTGGGAATCGTGGGACTCTCTTCCCCTGTCTTCTGGCTTCGCGCATATGGTACTAGTCAACGACTTACGCGATTGGGAATTGTCATACGACCACATCATGTTACGCATCAAGTTTTGTGTACAAGGCATTGCGTGTGTTTGTGATTAAGAGGATGAAGGGATGAAGAATGCTGGTATGCTTCATAACCGGGCCACTAAGGAGAGATATATTTTTGGAGAGATACTCCGTACGTTTTGATGGCTTCAGATGTTTCATACACATCACAACACATAGTTCGGATTAAGCTTAGATTCATGGGCCAACCTGTCATCCCACATATTCTTGACCACGTAACCTGTCATTTAAAGTCCGCAAGAAACGGTCGTTCGGAGTTCTCCAAGCCAGGACAGTACTCCGTAGGGTTATGAAGCGAATAGAGATCATCTCGCAGTCGGTCAGATCTGGATAAGCGCTGGGCGCTAAGACAAAACACACAAATCACGTTGTTTCCTTTGGGCAAAAACAGTCGCCACCGAGGCCTTAGGTAGCGAGGCTAAGGCGATCGATCCGTGGATCACCGCCGACTTACTGACCACCGGTCAGGCCGGGCAAGAAAACAAGAGCCTGATCGAAGATCACGATATGCGATGAGTCGCCACGTTCCGAGGTCCTTATTGACCGTTCTTTACTTGTGTTGACGGGAGGATGTACTTTAGGGTACAGAATTTTGGAAGCGGATTGCGTGCACTGAACCGCGGGTTGAAAGTTGAGATTTTCTCCACCCTACAAGAGCCGAACCGGGGGTGTGTGTAAACAGTCTTCCGCGTCGAGAAACATCAAAACAATGTGTGGATACCTAGTAAGCGGAAAATGCAACACGACGGGACGGAGACGATCATCTAGAGAACAACCTTTCAGTCGTGATCGTAAATCGGAATGTCACATGCACAAAGTTCCGAGTCGAGGTGAACGGTCTGCCGGAACATAGAGCTAGGTACTTATCACCTAGGTCATACTACTACCAGAGTAGCTAGGTATCATAGTCGTACCTACGGAGTTGTGGATGATGTACTCCTACAGAGTACGGAGTAGGAGGCATGAAACGCAGTTGTCTGTGCCAGTTTCCGAAGTGCCCAGCAAGGATGGAGTGGGGCGAGGACAGTCAATCAATAATATTTATGCAGCTCTAATATGGATTACCCAGACGGGAGATTCGGGGTCCACCACTATGGGGTGGTTACCTATTATTGCCAGCGAAGGCGAGAGCGAGAGGGGGAAGACGAAGAAACGACAAAGCCTCTCCGTCGCACATCAAGGGAGACAGACTCATCCTACCACCAGAGAAAGGCGGCGAAGCCATCAGACGACAGCCGTGACCGTCACCAGACCTTGGAGGGGGGTTCCTTACTCTGCATCGTAAGGCTGGCTGAATTCTTCTTCCATCCCTCGTCTTAGTCCGTCCGACTATTAAGATTATTCCGCGAGGGAATATCGCCTAAATTTCCCAGGTTCCCTGCCGTACATCATCAGCCTCCCTTCTTCCCCTCCGCGCCATATCTCGGACCAGACCCCACCGTTCTTTGCCATTCGTTTGGTTTGATGACGGGATAATCCAGATCATATATTTTTCTTTTCTTTCCTTTTTTTTTTTTACCCCCTCCTTTCCTTTTCTCTACATCGCGCTTGTGACCGATCAAGTGCCAAGCTGTGACCATGGCTTCTACCACCGACCCCGACGCCTCAGAGGATGTCAACGATTTTCTGCTGCGCATCCGGGAATTAGGCGAGAAACGCGACAAGGAGGACGAGGAACGCACCAAGAGACTAGAGGAGGAGATCCTGCAGGGGCGCAGAGAACGACAGGCCAGAAGACTCGGTATTTGCCTACCCAATGCACCATCATATATCCCCCTTCATGACTCACGGTCAACCCGGCCTCTTCCACGAGATACAACGTGCCCGGATACTGATATCATGTCCTCTCGGGGGTAACTATAGAGCGAGCACGATCGATATCCCCGACCAAAGACTCCCCTCTGTTAGACCCCGCTCGATGGAGCATGCCGTCGTATAACCACCGACCGATTGACCCCCCGGAAAAACTTGCGCCAACACCCCAGACTCCGGACCGGGATCTCACGACTGACAAGCCTGACCTTGCCCAGGTTCGCGAATCAATTGTGGCAGGCGGTAGTCGCAGAGGGTCTCGGACCGAGGCAAGCGACATCGAGAGCTCTCCCAAACCCGCTACGCCCTCCCTCCGGAGTCGGACGGGGACTTTGTCCTGGCAGCAACGGCCATCCTCGCGAGACTTCAATAGATTCTCTTTCTCGACGTCCCCAACCCGCGAGGGTCGCTTCAGCAGAGCCATGTCAATTACTTCGAATGATGATCGTGGATCGTCTCAAAGCCCGGGTACTCGCTCGCATATAACTAGGGATAGCTTCCCCCTGCGCCACTCGGAACGAGATGCTGGTTCCCCTACCCCGACGCCGATGATGAGGGCCGAAGAGAATGCGCAAGCCACCGCTATTCCGGATGGAGAGCTTCACGAGACCAAAGCGAACGGGGACACTGCGGTAGAAGCGGAGAAGGACAACAGCCATCCAGAAGTTGCAGAGGAGCATTCGCCGTCTCCGTCAAGGACGAGCTCAGCGTTTGCAGAGAGCAGCGTTGGCAATCAGTATTCCAGCGCGTCTTCGGTTTCGACAGCTACCGGGCTTGGTTCACCCGTGCGCTTGCCAAACACGCCAAAGTTCGAGCCTCAGCAATCGGAGTCTATCCCCGAAGACCCAGTAATAACGCCATTGTCACCGAGGCGGCTCTCTCCCGAGCGATCTACATCGCCAACCAAGGGACTAGGTGGATTCGTGCAGAGTGCCATGATGAAGCGCTCTGACAGTGTATCCAAGCGTTGGAGTGCACAGCTTCCATCTGGCCTCATGAGGGGCAACTCCTTCGCTAGTAACCGCAACAGCTTTGCGGCACCCTCGAACGCCGATTCATTCCCGCCGTTGTCTCCTACCAGGCTAAGCCGGAGTGGGACTGTGTCATCGCAACGGCCTGGCTCGAGCCATGGAGGAACCGTCTCACCACATCGACCTACGTCGAGCCACAGTGAAGCGACAATCGTCCACGAGAATGAACGCCCAGCCACTCCACCAGCCCCCATGAGCGACCTCCGTAAGGCGGCAGATGAAGCTCCCAGCCGATCACCTCTTGCTCATCATAAAAGGTCCACCAGCGCCTTGGGAAACGAGCTGAAAGCGGACGCCAGCCCCATTTCTACCAGTCCGGTCGTCTCAAGGACAATGGATCCCAAACGTTGGAGCCCGACGAAGGCTACTTGGCTGGAGAGTGCTCTGAATCGGCCGGAGTCGCCGAGACATAAAAGACAGCCCTCTCAGCAGGCCAGCTGGGTCAAAGAGCGACAGTCACGCGGCAGTGTTGATCTGGGCCGGGTGAATAGTTTCAAAGAAGTGACTCCAGTCGGTCTCATGCGAACAGCTGCACCTGGTAGCCACGGCAAAACTTCTAGCATTTCTGGGCTTCCTGACGTCTTCGGTACCCTAGACGCGAGTAAGGCCAAAGATGAGCCTGCGGAGAGTGTGCAAACCAGCTCGGAGGAAACGGCTCAAACTCCCGTGGATGACGCCATCAAAGATAAGGCTGATGAAAAGGTCCCTGGAAAAGTCGATGAAGCGGTCGAAGAGAAAGTGGAAGAGGTCGAGGAAAACACCAAAGAGACGCCAGACGAGAAGTTCGAGGGAAAGCTTGAGCAAAACGCCGAAGAGCAGATCGGGATGAACGGTGATGTGACTCGCAAGCGCGCGCCTTCATTGTTGGTGCCCAGTCCAAAGTCGGTTGATGCACCTCTCTCATCGCCCCGGGATCCGCTCCTCAACCGTCCAAAACCACAATCACCCGTCATAGATTTTCGGGCCAACCTCCGAAAGCGAGAAGTCATCAAGGACCAGTCTCCAAAGGAAGAACCTGAATTCAAGAATGTCTTTGGTCGACTGAGAAAAGCGGAGGCCTCGAACTACGTCGCCCCCGACGAGCTGAAAGAAAACATCTTGAAAGGGAAAGCGGCACTCAACGCGACTGGGGGTCCAAAAAAGTCCCAAAGGATCGATGAACTAAAGGAGAGTATCCTGAAACAGAAGGACGCCATGAAGGCCAACGGAGGATCTTTAAGGCGCAACACCGCCGGCGAAAACGATGCTCCTATGAAAGCTGTGCCCGAGGCGATTGCAGTGCGCCAAAACCTGACCAAGTCCAGCAGTGCTCGGAGTAACCCTTCTTCTCCTTCCCGCCAGGAGCCTACGACTCCGCGGGACTTGCGGGATCAACAGGCACCTCTCACCTCCCAGGAAGTCGAACAACTAGGTAATCCTCCGAGCCCGGAAGAGACACCTGTGGAACCTGGCCACGCCCAGGAAGACTTGACGGCCGCTGTTGCTGACCCTTTCGTCACCGAAGAGGCAACTGAAAGCAAAGAGCATGATATGGTGGATATATCAGGCAAACCGGCCCCAGAAGCAACGGCGGAGCCATCTATCATGAAGACCCCCAAACCGGTGCGTGCTCCGCCATCGGAGAGCGTCGTCCAGGATACAACCGAGCCTGCGGCGACTGAAGGTCCTGCCACTAAAGGTAAACTTGCAGGCAGAATCAATCCTGCGTTAGCGGGCCTCCTATCCCGCGGTCCTCCGCCTTTGATGGGTAGCCCTCAAAGCGCATCCTCCCGTGCAAGTGTCTCCAAACAGAACGATTCTGAGCCGGCAGGTCCCCTGACGCACATGACGAAGAACCGCGCCCGGGGACCAAAAAGACGTCCGCCAAAGACACTTGCCTCTGAAACTCAAGACGGAACGGCCGAAGAGAGTGTATTTGATGACCATTCAGCACTGCCTTCTGATCACAAGGAACCTGAAACGAGCTCTTGGCCAATCAAGTACCCGACGAGTAGCTCTAACTGGCCTCTTACTGAGGCTTCACCGGTTATTCCTGGTTCCATTTATCCTGCTCCGCCAACTACTCTGGATACAAGGGATCTCGTAAGGAGCGAATCTCCCGGCTTTGATGGCGATGGAAAGAGTCGCAAAACCAGTACCCCACAGTCTGCACCAGCCGCAGCATCGGATGTCTTTCCCGCACCTTCTGAGTCCGAAGTGCTGGACGTCGAAAATTTGGGGGACTCGCCGTCGATAAAGCCCGCCCTTCCGGCAAAATCCATTCCATCGACCACGACACCCACCCGGCTTAGCCAGGGACGGAGCTCACAATTATATCATTCGTCACCGTCACCGTCTCCTCTCAGAACAAGCTTCAGAGAAAACCAAACCCTCACATCTCCTGCGACTAACTGGAGGAGCACCGCTAGCCCTGCGCCCTCTGGTTCTTTCGGCTCGTCGCCAAGAGAAAAGGCCTTACCCTCACCACCTGTGCCTCCGAAATTCAACATTGCTGTGGACCAGCCCTCATCGCCGCGTTCGTCAGGCTCTTTGGTTCCCCAGGCCGATGAGTCCTTGGAGGCTATCTCTGCTTTCTTCAAGACGTTTCCCAAATCAAGTGACCGTGTCAATATCGATCCGCAGCTAATGCTGCTCGGTAAAAATGACAATCAAAAAATCAGGACACTGAAGAAGCAGATATGGGAGATCACTGGCGACGGGAAGCGACAGGACCTGCCAGCAAACCAAGAATACATCCTCTACGAAGGTAGTATGTATCTATGCGTCCATGCGTTTGAACTAGACGGCAACATACGCTCTGAGGCCCACCTTTGGTGCGGCGACGACGTTCCGGATGCGGCAGTTGATGATGCGCACTCTTTTTCGCGAAAAGTGGCTAAGGACAATGGGTGCAAGCTGGAGACAATCAAACAGGGCAAGGAGACTGCGCGTTTCATCCAGGCTCTTGGAGGAATCCTGATTATCCGTCGGGGCTCTAGCTCCCGGTCTAGTTCGTCGGCCTTCTTCATGCTGTGCGGGCGCAAACACTTGGGCCAAATGGTATTTGACGAGGTGGACTTCTCTCGGCGCAATTTGTGCTCTGGATACCCGTTTGTTATCTCAGCTATGTTCGGCAAACTGTACCTTTGGAAAGGAAAGGGAAGCTCGGCTGAAGAGGTTGGGGCCGCTCGGCTGATTAGTATGGACCTCGGGTTGACGGGTGAGTTCGAAGAGGTGGCCGAAGGCGATGAGTCCGATACCTTCTTCGATGCTTTCACTCATGATGGAGAAAAGGGAGACTACATGCGTTCTGATTACTGGCCACTGAAGCCGAATCACGAACATTTTCGTCTAAGATTACTTCGTGTCGACCACGAATTGGGCCAGCGCTCTGGGTTCTGGCTCCGACGGTCTGGGTCGTCTTCTCCAATCATCCGGCCTAACGATACAGTTCAGGAAGTTGAGCCCTTCTGCCAACGAGACATCACATCTAGGGGCATCTACGTCCTCGACGCCTTCTTCGAAATCTATGTGTAAGTTTCGTTGTCTTCCCATGCGGGAACAGTCCCTAACAATGGCCTTCTAGGATTGTTGGAGAGCATGCGTCGAATCGACCGGCGGAATTTGCCTCGGCGGTCATTTTTGCCCACGAGTATGGGATACTGGCAGCTTCGTTGCAGGACCGGCCCTTTATCCCCAAGAGCTTCGTGTCGCTTGGAGGAATTCCCGATTCGTCTCGCAGTATGTTCCGCAAGTGGAGACCACGCACCTCGCGAATTCCTCCCCAGGTCTTCCCACTTGACGCCGCCATAGACGCCATTAGGACGTAGGCCGAGGACGATTCATGAGGGTAACATCTTTCTGTATTTTCCATTTTCCTTTTTCTGTGGATAGATCATCATTCGGTGTGCATACACGTGGTCTGTACAGAGACCAGACGAAGCATTGGGCGGGAGCATACATCAGGGAGCCTCGGGGCAATGGGTTGTGAGTTCGGACCATCTATTAATTGAATGTACAAGAGCCACTGGAGTTTCCAGGGGATGTGATTATACCTAGTATTCTTCATTCATGCGTTACGGAGTACATATGGCAGAGGTTTATCTGACGTCGAGATGATCATGCTTATCGTTATCAGATGCGACCGAGATTCTGGCCGGAAATCGACGGGACGCTAAGACCGAAAGAGAAAGAGCAGTTTTTTGACCGCGGTTCGTCATCCACTCGGCACCTTCCATCATTTTTTCCCTCTCTTAGATCAACCGACAGAAGGAGAGCTGTGCTGTACGCGCCACTGTTGTTATTTCCCGTTTATTTTTGCCGCGTCCCCATCATGTCTTGATTGACTGATTCCCCTATCGTCTCGGCCCTTACGTATCGTACATCCAATCTCAATCCTCCTCCGCCTCAACTATGGAGTCTCTAGACCCCACAGTCCTTCGAGAGCTCTCCCGACTTGACCCCGCGGTCCCTTTCCGCGCTTCCTGCGAGCATATCCATCATACCTGGGCGAAGACCTTCTTCTCGAGACCAGAGCTGTACATCCAGCCTCAGTCAATTCCCGAGATCCAAAAGGTCGTGACGTTGGCCCGCCGTTGTCGCCGTCGTTTAGTCACCGTCGGAAGCGCCCATTCTCCGTCCGATTTGACATGTACCTCATCGTGGCTGGTCAATTTGGATCGCTTCAATCGTGTCCTTGAGTTGTCGCCTGAAACTGGCGTGGTGACTGTCGAAGCGGGAATTCGATTGAGGGACCTGGGTGTAGAATTGGAACGCCATGGACTGACGCTGTCGAATTTGGGTAGCATTGATGACCAGTCCTTAGCAGGTGTGATCGCAACGGGGACTCACGGAAGCTCTTTGCGACACGGATTATTGTCAGAGTGCATCATCTCACTCACGCTGATGTTAGCCAATGGACAGCTGGTGCGCTGCAGCGAGACCACCAACCCGGACCTATTCAGGGCTGCCCTGATCTCACTGGGTGCGCTTGGTATCATTGTCGAGGTGACATTTCAGGCCGAGCCGTCTTTCAAGATCGCCTGGCGACAGACACGACGGTCTTTGTCGAGCGTTCTGGCTGAGTGGTCAGCGGGACTCTGGACATCACATGAGTTTGTTCGCGTCTGGTGGATGCCCTACCAACGAAGCGCCATCGTCTGGCACGCCGACAAAACCGATCTCCCGCTCCGCGACCCGCCATCGACGTTCTATGGGGGAAAGCTTGGATATCACATCTACCACAACCTTCTGGCGCTATCGAACTACTTCCCTCGGATCCTTCCCTGGGTGGAGTGGCTTGTTTTCGGCTTGCAGTATGGGTTCAAGGCGGAGTCCACTGTTACCGAGGCGGTCGAGCCAGCCCGTACGGGTCTTCTGATGGATTGCCTCTACTCGCAATTTGTGAATGAATGGGCTCTTCCTCTGGAAAAGGGTCCAGAGGCGATCATCCGGTTGTCAGCCTGGCTGAATGGAGACACAGAAACCGCTCGCATCCCCTTCTCGCCCAAGGGGCTGTGGGTTCATTGTCCGATTGAAGTCAGAGTGTCTGACTCGACCCTTAACCAAAGGCCTCGTCCGTTCCTTGACCCCACCTGTCGCGACAGCCCAACACTGTATCTGAATGCAACCCTCTATCGGCCATATCTTCGTGACCCTCCCTGCAGGGATCGGTATTACGAAGCATTCGAGTGGCTGATGCGGGAAATGGGTGCAAAACCTCACTGGGCCAAGAACTTCACGGTAACGGGACGTCATGAGTTGCGGGAATCATACGGCCAGGACATGGATGAATGGCTAAAGGTGCGTCGCGAAGTGGACTCGGAGGGCATGTTCCTTGGCGAATGGCATCGCCGTAATCTCGCACTGCCTGGTGGCGAAACCGAGTCGGTGTCCGGCGAGTCTTCTGAACCTCCACTACTGGAGCGCGAGAAAGTTCGCCGGAAGGCGCATGTCCGCGGAGCTGGCGATGGTATGGAATGGGTCGGCGAGAATCGGAGATCAGCAAATCTGACGTCGGAGTCTTCCACTTCCGTTGAAAGTCAAGAGAAGAATGGCCATGGATTCCATGATGTAACAGGCCAGAGTACACCCACCACAGCGGCTAGTGAGGAGAGTTTCGATCTTCTTGCAACCGGTGAGGCCAGCGTTGTCCTGCCTAACAACCGCATGTAGTCAAAATGGCAGATTAGTCACCAGGCATAGCCCAAGAGATAGCAAACAACTTCTTTCCTCGGCTATTGGTCCCCTGGCGTCCGATATGGCCACATGTTAAGGCCGATACGTTGCTCTCTTTCGGCCTCTCCTCCATAGATCCGGGCCTGATTAGCCGGTCTTGTTTGCTCGGTCCCGGTTCTGAATCAGCGCCCAATGAGTCCTCGCTACTTCGTCCGATTTTCGCTCATTTCCCCATTGGCATTTGCGTCGGAACACCGGAGTTCCGATTTGGGCGTCCTCCATGAGATGTCGCTTGGTTGCCAGGACTGGATATTGGATCGCGCATACGGATGGCGTCATTCGATACTTGGCAGCTGAGGGAGCACAGATGGGAACGTTGTCTGAACCTGTCTCCAGGCGATATGACCTTTTGCGACTACTTCGGCGCCTTGAAGTTGAAAAAAGCGAGGTCTTCCTCTTGGGCTCTTGCCCGATATGGCACCTTATGTGCAGCCGTCGGGGGGATGATGATTCCCCGTACATGCATATGTGCCGCCCAAAGCCACGTACATGCAATAAAAGTATACCTGGTGCTTTTCGGCTCTTGCCACTCAGGGTATGCAGGCAGATTATCGGCACCGATTATCTTCATCTAAGCATCAGCACTATCCACTGCATCCCTGCGGGTGGGTATGAGGGTTGCGCTTCTGCCTTGCCTCGGTCTGCACTGCCACGAGTCATGCTGCTGGTGTCAGGACATTCCTATACGCTCCCATTGCCGGTAGGTTACGCCAGGCTATGTCATGTCATGCAAGTAATGCCAGGATTGTGATCTGACAGATGTTGCCGACGGGTAGATTGCGTCCTCGGGAGCGTCATGAGACCTGCATCATCTGCTGGGAAGTAAAGTGAGGCCGTCTGTTTGGCGATTCTGTGTGTGAGGAACGGAGGAATGCATTGGACAGAGGGCTTTTGCCGGTCACGGGTTGAAGGAAGCAAAGTCACGTTCGTCCATTGGCGGCTTTACTTTCCCTCTCTGCCAACAACAACAGCAACACAGTCATCCCATCTCACTCGATCAAATTGCCTCGTCGCCTCGCCTTGTCCGTGCTCCAATGGTAGACCTCTTTCTTTCTTACCGGGAGCTGGCCAACAAAGGATTTGATCTTAACCGGGGGCCGGAAGCTGAGCAGAAACCGGCCAGACTGTGAAGGCCTCCTGTTGGCCGGACCTCGGGTTTGGGCCTTGAAACGAGGCCACGGTAATACATCCCATCTTTTCACAAAGTTGCCATTGTCAGCACGCTCTGCTAGATTTAGATCACCGATTACTCATGTTCCCCTGTGACAGGAGGGAGAGTGCCAACAATGACTAGCCCCTCTCTCGATTCCCTGCAGGTGGACGGACCTTTTCTGCAAGCCAGCCCATGCATTTCTACGGAGTGATGTCTCCCAGAAAGGATGCCGGAGGCCCTAAGCGGCTGGAGAGAAAGAGGGGTGTCATCTCCCACATCCCAGCCGTTAATGCTGACGTTAAGGGGGGAATTCCTTGAACCTTCAACATGATCGAATGCCCAGCGAGTTCGATCGAGAGATCAATTTGGGGGATTTGTGCAGATCGAAAATAAGAATCTCGTGCCGTGTATTTGCTTTTTTTTCTTATGCGGCAACTGAGGACTCGACGATGTGCCACACTATGTTCTTGTCTGTGTGTATTATTATTCGGTCATGCATAAACCCAGACAGTCACATCATGCTGTGCGACCCCTTTGAGGCTTCCAACTGGATAAGCGCTTGCAGGGCTCGGTTTTTGCCGAAGTCGATTGGACCCCGTTCTCACTCATCCAAAATACTAATGTCCCTACCGTTTTCTTTGGCTGGTGATTATGGTGAAGGCCTGTCAGCTGCTCCTACACTCTCGGCGCCAACAAGCCTCGTCGCCCTTCACTGTTTGCGCCGCAGCGAACCTGCAACTTCGCATCGAAGGATTTGTCACGGATTCATTGTTCTCAACCCACTCCCTTGTACGCGTCCGCAATTCATCCCTCCGGGCGAAAGTTGCTCAAGGGCTAATTCTGCCCTGATTTCGCAATTCAATCCGCTGCGACTCGGTTGAGTTTATCCGACTCTGCCGCGACACTTTTTCCGACACACTCGTCTTGACCCCTTTGTACAGCCTTGAGACCGGTCACAGATCTGTAAAGTACCATACAGTATGTCGACAGCCAGGTCAATCAGCGAAAGGAAGCGTTCCGTTGGATTGGCACTGGTCAGCCCTTCCAGCTGAAGGCTGAACCATTGGAGGCACGAGCTCCCAGCTGCATACGATAGTCATAACGGGTGTTGATGGATATCCGTGCACCAATGGTTGCGGCCGAAAGGAGCCCGAACAGGCGCCCAAAGCCATTCGCTGGTGCTGATTGATTCTCACGGGTTTGGAGATAGCTGTATCTTTGAGCTGTTTTTGCCGTGTATGGCTCAGTGGGATGTGATGAAAACATGACAAGACCGACTATTGCCGCCTGCCAAATCAGTGTCATGGCACGGGAGTTCACCAGGTCTCGTATACACTACGGGGTGACCGTGCTGGCCGATTTTATCTTTCGCTGCCCAAATGACTAGGGTTGCTCCCGGCTTAGCGCCGTTAAGTCGATGCTATAGGCACCCGTTCCTCTGACGGCTCGGTCCGTCAACAAGGCTCGATGACCTTGTTTACGCGTGTTCCGCGAGATTTTCGATCACCCGTGCCAGATGTTCCGATTGCGACAGGGTCGGGCTAATGATGTCGAGCGGCGGGGGCCCCCTGGTGTACATCCGATGCTGCCACAGCCACCAAGGTCTGAGAGACTGTCGGGCGACCGTACCAGTTGAAATCACGACAATCGGCTATCCACGTCACTATACGGTGTCCCTCAAAGTGGGGAAGGATTGTCGTATATTCTATGCGGGGCAGTTGGACGACAGTTGTGTTTTCGATTCACATGAGCTCATTCAATATGCATCCAAAGAGGAGCTGTCAGCCTCAGTCCCCTCCTTCTCATTATCTCATCCCCGCCCCCTGTGCTTCCTCCTCTTGAACAAGTCTCCCTCATCTACCCCTCCCCCTCCTTCCTGACGACGTGTCTTTGGCTTGTCAGTGCGCAGAGCGCAGAGCTAGCAGACAGAGAAGGGTCAATTACATTCATCTCTCTCTCAAGACCCTCCTATACCCCAACTATGCACTCAGCAAAGATGTCGCGACACCCTAAGCTTTGTCCGAAAACACACATACCAGGCTTCTCAGATGCCATGTACGACCGCGCTGGTGTGTCTTCTCTATCACAGCTTGAGCCCCGTGCTGGGTTAGGGGAAGAGAGACAGGATCATCGAGTCTTTCGGGTCAAGCGCAAACATGTCTTGAAAGCTTGTGACCGGTGCAGAGTTAAGAAGACAAAGGTCGGTGATGTCGGCTGTCATATTGGATTAACCTCCAGAAAGTGCTCGACAGTATGCTCATACGTCCTAGTGCGACGGGAAGCAGCCATGCAACCGGTGCTCCGCATATAACCACCCGTGTCTGTTTCGGGAGAGAAAGGCCACTCAAACTAAGGTCTATTCCCGAGGGTAAGTACAATCTAGGACCGTGGACAATCCAGTGACTAACATGCAATCTCGACGGCCAGCTTCGTTGAGATGCTCGAATCGCATCATTCTCTTGTGGTCAAGGCTCTGCAACGGCTCTACAAGCTATGCGTTGACAAAGAAGGGTTTCCGGGGGACCCTCTGGTCGAGTCTCCAGACGGCCACCCTTTGACGCATGCTATTTTAGACCGTCTGGGGTTGATAAAGCAAGCCGAGGAAAACACTGATGAGCCAGAGGAGGATTCGGAAGATCTCCGATATCTTCGTTTCCTGTCTACTTCCACCGACTGCAGCGCAACAACGGACCCATCTCCCGAGCCAACCACTCCTCCTGAGCCGTCATCGACCACCTGCAGTCCTGCCAACCTCTCCCCTAAGATTGAAGGTTCTTGGAAATGGGAATACCAGCACGTTCATCCAGTGCAGTACCACAGCTACCCGCATTCAGGGTTTCACGAAGCGACGATGGCGAGGCCTACAATGGAACCCACCAGCATCTCAGGTGATACGAAGTGTCCTGAACCGGTGTCTTCGCTCGCAGAACATGGGCCTTCTTACTTCTACTATATGAACGATGGCGGTAACAGAAACCCAGTGAATGATCGCCTTCACCCGGGAGTGACTACCAGACCTAGTGCACCTCATACAGCCCCGACAGCCGGACTCCCCGCCGCCGATATGCTCGGGAGCTACACCAACAACCACCAGCTCCATATGTCAGAACAACACCCACTTTATCCGAACTTCGCACCTAGCTGGAACTACCCCTGTGGATGACCGGTTCCGTTGTTCCCCAGTTGAGGTTCATTTTTAACACGCGTCCTTTCTTCCGCTCTTTATTGATTCTTCCTTTGGTATGGACGTCTGTCCCTATACGCGACCCTACTGCCGTATACGCATGACATAGGTTGACGAAATTTCCTACTCCATTATCTTTTTCCTAGCTCCTATATACACTTGCTACCACAACATGGTTGTATACCCCCTCAACGCCCCGTCTGTTTTTTTTTTTTTTTTTGATCGTGCCATTTGAGTCCAATGCCAGTGTAGCGAAACAGGAATCTCTCGTCTCAAGGATATTTGTGCCTTACCACTGGCCTAGATGTCGGGGATTTGACGTGCTATACGCATCCCGGTCCATCTATTCCCTGGTTTCTCCGTCTATCCCTCCCACTCCATGGCCGCTCATGGAGTACACGTCCGTTATAAGGCCTCCTATTTTGTGCAGATGTTGCGACTATATAAATTTTGCCATTCCTGATATCAGATTAGGGATGGTGAATCAAAAAAGTGCTCCGTTTACGACTCAAGCAAATTCTGAAAAGATCGATGAAGTCACAAAAAGAGGTATCAACTCCCTAAGTCGATGCATAATCTAACATGTAAGAAACCCCAGTAGTAGAATCACAAAACACAGGCCAAGAAACAAGGAAGTGCGACCAAGATAGGAAAAATGGAGAAGCTTCCATAGCTACAAGCCATGGTGTCAAAAAGTCCGTTGCCCGTGTCATCGACAAGCGCAATCGGATGGAAGACTCGAAGGGTTAGAAAAGAAAAGCCAAATACGACGTCTTCTCATGCTCAATGTCAACAAGCTCTTTGGGGAATCATATGATTAAATGGTGTTCATTGTTTCATTTCCCTCCTGCAGAGTTTTATTTAACCATTTTCATTTCTGGATATTGACAAAGTGTCGTCCATTTACTCGTCAACGTCGGTTTCTGTGTTGGTATCGCTTGTGTCGCCCGCGTCCCCTTCAGTATCACTCTCTTCTTCGCTAGACTCGTCGGAGGGCTTTCTAGCCTTCTTCTTGGGCGCTTGACCGGTCTTGAGGGCGTGCATCTGGCCCGCGATGGAGTCTGGACAGGGGTTAGTTCCACTACGGTTCTATGGGGAGTAGTATTCATTTCTGGGAGAGCTCACCTTCATCGGGTTCACTAATATCGTCTTCTTCATCCAGGGCAGCTGCCTTGGCGGGGTCGTCAATGTGGAGCGTGACCTCCATCTTGGTATCTAGACCAAGGTAGCTGTCACAGAGCAGATGCATCACAAAATTGAAGTCACCAACTTGGGGAGGAGCCTGGAACTGCATCTTGAGCGTTTGGACGTTGAAGGTGGGCTTTCCGGCCTCGTCGAAGAGGGGCTTGTCGAAAGTGGTGAAAGTGAAGGGCGGCACAGCCATCTTGCCTTGCTTGCCATCGGCGAGGAAGACATGCCAGCGGGGAGAGTGGTCACGAGCCAGATACGGGGCATGGGCCAAGGGGGGCTGAATCTTTTCAATTTTAGACTCGACCTTTTGGCCGTTGGCTGCCTTGAACGTCTTGTTCTTTGCGGGCTTCCTGCCCATGAGGGCATCGAGATCGTCTTCATCGGGGTCAATGTCTTCCAGATCGATCGGGTCCACTTCCGGCACGCCTGTACAGCCAGGTGGGATGAACCGGGCCTTCACGACTAGCTGCACCAGACTGCTAGGGGTGATGACCTTCTCGCCCATGACCTTGAAGAACGCCTTGGAGACCTCGAGGACGGGAAGTTGTTTGGCGACAGAGATGGCCGCGTTGTATTGCTTTTCAGACAGGAGTCCGGCGCCAATAGTGAGAGCGCGACGCTTGTCCTCGGACAATTTCATGAACTTCTGAACAGTGTAATGGTCCTTGGCGTCAGCACCCTCGACGGATTTCACGACCTCGTTGGTGAAGTAGGGGAGTTGCAGGAGAGGGGAGGACTCGGGGGCGACAGCTTGGATGATGTTCTGAGACGTGCGGAAGGAACCAAGGATAGGACGGGCGTTGCCAAAGGCAAGCGAGATGGCAGTGAACGCTTCGTTCAAGGACAGCGCAATTGGGGCGACCTCGTACTTCTCTGTTAAAGATGTGAGTATTAAGTGGCTGTCAATGGTCTTGCTCCAAAAGAGTGGACTTACCTCCATTCAAGGTACTATCCTCCAAATCAATACGGCCTAGATAAGCCCATAGCAAAGCCAGGGTTTTCCGTCTCGTAGAATCATCGAGCTCCTTCAGGGTCTTCCGGTCTGGAGGTGAGAGGACAGAGTCGTCGGCCAAGACTTTCTTTTCTAGTTTGGCCAGTCCGGCATCGGGATGTCTGCCTGCGAGCATTTCCTTGAACTCGTCACCCGACGACAAAGCGTTGACAATTCCGTTCTCAAGAATATCCTCCTTGTATTCCCGGAAGATGTTTCCGGCACTGGCGACCAGCACTCTCTCCTTCGTGTAGCGCTGCGAGCCGTACCACCAGCGTCCGACAATGTAAGGCAAGAGCACACCAAGAAGACCGCCGTAGACCAGGAGGACGTACTTTCCATTCCCTTCGGTGACGATGAACTGCGGCAGAGCAATACCAATGCTGAAGCTCTGCTTGCCGTCTGGATGGCCGTACTGAATGTAGTTGTTGCGCACTTCCTCGTCCGTCAGGGCTTTGTAGGCCTTGGTTAGCTCCACGAAACGGTCGTTGAGCATGTCCATAGTCTCATTCTTGGAAGGATCGGGGCGAACTTTGTCAGGGTGATAGAGGAGGGAAAGACGCTTATAGTGCTTAGAGATAGCTTTCTCATCGGCGCTCTAAGATAAAGAGGCGCGTTAGCATACGTTGCGGGGGTGGCAGGAGCTCGCACAGGCACATAAACAACTCACCCTTGAGATACCCAAGATGTCATAAGGATCCCAAACTTTTGGTGTCGTCCTCGCGGTAACTATGATCAGATAGACCATCCATGCCATAACAGCGTAGCCCACAACGACGGTGATGATGCGCTTGATCCGACGTTCCTTGCGCAGGCGTTTGCGCTTTTGCGCCTCAATGAGGTCGCCATCCTTGGGCTTGAAGTCTGATTTGATGCGGGGGGCGGTGTTCTCGAGCTCTGCGGGAGATGACAGTGTCAGTCATCAGAAATGTTCGTTTATTGAGGAACGAACTACACTGGGGAAAGCTCAACACTAACCCTTGCTCGGCTTCAGGAGGTTGTAGGTTAAAGGGAGCGTGACAAGACCCGAAAGAGTCAGGACGAAGAACGGGAAAAATTGCCCCTAGAAAATTGTCAGTCAATGCCCGGCGCCATAGCGTATCGCAGGGAAGCCCTCACCTTGTCATCGTAGGTGTAATCTGTAGACATGATGAAGCAAGTTCACGGTCGCCCGTGGCGGGCAGGACTATAGGGCGCTGTGAGTTAAGGCAGCCCTCGGAGGTGGAGAGCGAATAATCGTGTAGATTCCCTTCTAAAGGCAGTGTCACGGAAGAAACAATTTAGGCGATTGAGTAAAAGGGCATGGTCTCCTCAAAGAGGGCAAAGGAAGGTGAACAAGAGGAGATGCAGTATTTGGATTATTATCGTATCGGCAATGGTTCCTTCAATCTGATCGACCGTGTCCTTTACGGGGCGGTAGGGCCCACACCGCCTTCTGTATTTAGTCTAGCATACGAACCCTGGATGGCCCGAGGAATCAGGCACAACCCCATTGTTTGTCACTACCGCCAACCATCGTGCTCTAACTCCATACCTACATATTCAGGTTTCACGCAATAGTTTGATTTTTACACATTATATACACGGTTGTACCGTACACCGCGCCTTTTCATCAGGCGCTGAACAGGGTATCATATCAGGCAATGAGGTCTGAGCTTCATTTTTTCTAACCATACCCGGTATTCCTCAAATATCCTCAAATAGATCATTAATCGTAAACAGGGTTATGTCGACTCGCTGACCGTTTCCCCCTTCGTCGTACCTTCCAGCGCTATTGTGGATTTTTGACTCTGGGTGCAGTAGGGAGTTCGTGGACAGTCGTGAGCTCGAAGATGACCTGCTGGCGGGGAATTCAAGCCTCAACAACCCGAAGGTCGGAAGCGAACTCGACCCGTTAAGCAGACCAACCCCTGCCATCAGACCACGAGTTTTGAATGCTCCCGACACCAAGATTAGCACGGACAAGCCTTTAGGGACCAATCCAATCCCTCGAGGGGATCTTCATTGCTACAAGTCGGCGGCTTGTGTGACCCGTGAAACCCGGTGTTCCCACCTTTGAGGGTTTCCTTTCTCATCCTGCAGATGCAGTGACGTGGCAGAATGGGCTGTCAGGTCTTTGATGCGGGATATATGCCTTTTTTTTAAGAAAAATGGTATATCCCCTCAAAAAATTTTTTGGTTTTTTTTTCTTCAAAATCCTGGACAGAACAAAGAATCGGGCAGCCATAGCAGTGTCACTGTGGCCGTCTGGTTCTCACGAATCATCCAGGCATCGATTTCAAAGAATGTGGGCTGCGGACAAAGAAGCGTTAGCAACCATGTCCGATGAAAGACAGTGTGGGACAAAAGTGGACTCACGAATCGATATAATCAAGACCACCGAAGTACTCCAGCATGCGGTAACAAAGGCCAACATCATCGCCGGGCTCACCCCCAAAGAGACGACACTGTTCTGCCTCTAGCTGCAATGTGGGTTCACGCGCTTGCCATACCGTCTGCCCAAAATGCCAAGTCGGGGCGATGGGATTCAGGATGGAGTCCGGTGAATCACAGATTTCAGAAACAGTCGGGTTGAGGGAGGAGTCGAAGGGAGCAGTGTTGACGCTGCGATTGCGAGAGCGTGGACGGGTTCGTCGTCGGTTGTGTCTCTGTCCCATAATATATCGGCTGGCTTGGCTGTGGCTGTGCTTCGAGGTACGTGGGCTTGTGCGGATTTTGTTGCTTTTCTGAAAAGAACTTTTGGTCGAAGTGGCAGTCGATATATACAACCGGCCAACGACGGGAGATCAACAATGTTGAGATGAAATGACGAGATCGTGAAAGAGGGGAGTGACCATCACCCCCTTCAAAAGGATGAGATGAGGTGGAGAGAAGAAAATCAAAAGGGCCGTAACAGGAAGCCGGGAGACGGGGACTGTTATATAGAGCCGTCCGATGAAGGGTGAGGTGCCTGCTGTCTGCAGTGGTGTGACTCACTATACCCAAATTTACCCAATAAGGTTACGGAAAACCAGGAGGTGGAAACTTGGACAATTCCGAACGAAAGAGAATAGATCCACCATGCCAGAGCCCTGCCAGCTCCACCAAGGAACAGTCTAGACGGCCGTGATCGCTCATCTCAAAGTGCGATGGTGAAAAATGTCCTCATGGGGGGAGCACATCACGTACTCCGGCCTCGGATCCCTTGAGTCATCGGGGAGTCATCCAACCATCACTTGACTTCCCATCTGGAGATAGTTCTACTATACCTGTATATCGGATCTAGAGAAGATGAGCTCTACAGAGTACCAACACATCGGGTCCTGAAAATTCTCTAGTGTCGAATCTGACAACTTTCGCATCTGCAAGCTTGAAACAGATTACAGGGATCTGGCTGCATGCAGATCAGGAGACGTTGGCCCCAAAAAAAAAAAAAAAAAATGGTATGACGGCATTTTTGGTCTGGGGCCGAGAAGGAAAAACTCGGAGTGAGTGTTCCATGACAATACAATACTTCTCCGTAATTCCTTGATCCGCCCTGGAAAGGGGAAATTTCTGTCTGCCGTACGGGCCGATCGGGATGGTGACCAGTCCGATACACACGTCATGCAAAATTTATGAAATCAGGAGATGACGGTTATCCTCCATCCCGAGACGGCGTTAGGGGTTTTTTTTTTTTTTTTTTTTTTTTAATCTCCTGCCCCTTTGTTCTTGATCTTTCTTCAGCAGTATGGGGCAATGATCTCATCGGCCTTGTCTAGACAAGGACTGGCGAGAATTTCTTTCAAGCGGAAGATGCGTTTCACTTTCAAGTTCTTTCATCATCGTCGTTGATTCCAGACTTAGCTGGAATGTGCTGGTCAATTTCTACTTCAGCTCGATCGAACAATGCCGGGATTTCCCTAGTGTCATGCACCTCTGCTAGCCCATTAAGGAGTTGGTGTTAGGTAGCAACCTACGGAGTCGTACTAAGAATAAAAGTAGTCTAATCACCGCTTGACACCTGGTGGTGCATGACGGACCCGGTATAGTTCCACTTCGCTAGACGACCAGCCCACCGATTTACTCCATTATTGACTTCAGATCCGAAAACTCTTTCCTTACTCCTTTAATGGAGACTGACCGCAAATTGCAGCAGAATTAGCGCGAGGCAACGCAGAAACATGAGTCTACGTTGTGCGGATTATAGTCCGGCAGTGCATTTGCCGTCCTTGGGTTATGCGCATCGCAGGTCAGGCCCAAACTACTCCGTACATCTAGCACAGCCAGAACGAATTCAAGTGCCTTGAAGGGTCTAGACTGGGAATATGCTACTCCGAATCAAAACTCCACACATGGATGAAACGAATTGAAGAACAAAATCGCGCGCGTGCCAAGATCTGCAGATGTGAAATTTAAGGCTGTTCAATTGTCGATCGCCCTGCGGATGATCTCCAACATCTCCTCCCCTTTAGGTGCCGTCGTCAAGTTTTCATACCCGGAGTGTGTGACCAGGATGTCGTCCTCGATGCGCACGCCACCAATGGGGATGTATTTCTCAGCCATGTCAAAGTTGATGTACTTCGCCAGGGGCTGTTTCCGCGCGTTTGCGATGGCCAGTTCAGAGAAGTAGACTCCGGGTTCGATCGTCACCACCATTCCTGGTTCCAAGCCCGGACTGCTCTGGGTAGCCATCGGCACGAAAAAGGTTTGCCTGGGGCTCTCTGCCGCAGCACCGGCGGCTTTCGGCTGCACCGAGACATCGTGAACCTCGAGGCCCACATGATGGCCTAGTCCATGAGGGAAAAAGACGGCCGATGCTCCTGAGTGGAATATTTCCAAGACATCGTAGTCACGAAGTACCCCAAGGTCCTTGAGTCCCTGGATCGCAATGAAATGGGCCGAGTCCTGCAGCGACTTCATTGTCACACCTCGCCGAATCTGCGAAATACAGGTCTCTTGCATCTTCTCTACGAGACGGTAGATATTCCTGGAGTACTCACTCGGCCAGTCCGGCCCCAGGGGAATAGTCCGGGTGACGTCGCTCGCATAGCAATCCCACTCGGCGCCCGCATCCAGGCAGACCAGCTGCCTTCCATGAAGCGGCTCGTTATTCTTTACATAGTGGAGGGTGGCTGCATTTTTCCCTGAGCCGGCAATGATGTCGTAGGATTGGTTCTTCGCCCCGTGGGAGACACACGTGGCGAGAAACAAGCCTTCGATTTCCGTCTCGTTGGTCATGCGATGAATATTCTCGAGCACCTTGCGATGGGCCAAGGCGGAGATCTGGTTCGCCTTGCGTATCATCCGGATCTCGTAGTCGTCTTTGACCATGCGAGCTGCGTCCATCGCGGGAAGGAGATGCTCGTCGTCTAAGTAGACATTCTCTCTGGACGGGACATGGGGCTTCTGGGTATCATGGAGAATGTAGATGGGGCTCGAGTTGTTGTGCTTGTCGATCCATGACTCAAGGTGTCCCTGGAGAGAAGAAAAGTAGCACACGCGGTCAACATCGTACCGATGTCGGGCCTCGTCGATGGTAAGCGTCGGACCCATCCATATGGCGTGGCGGAGGTCAAAGTCTGGCACGTAAAGGGTCAATAAATCGCTATGAATGTCGTAACTTAGGTAACAGTCCGCTTCGTCTACCCCACTGAGGTAGTAGAAGTATCGCCTTTGGCGGAATGGACGCGGTTGGTCAGAGTCTCCCCAGTTGATGGTAGGCTGGCCGACCAGGTAAACAAGGCCGGCGGAAACTCCCAATTTCATGGCGGCCCGGCGGGCATGTTGTTTGGCTGTGTTTGCGTTAGCATATGGTTAAATAACAGCTCCCTTTTAAGAGGGATCTTTGTGGCTGCGAGGAGTCTAGGTACCTGGATACTTGTCTCCATCGTTGCCTGTAATGGTCAGGCGGATGTCGTAGGTATCAGACACAAGGCACCGATCATGCGTGGAAAGAGGAGCACGCATGCTGTCAGGGCATATAGTACGTACAGATGACAATGATGAAGAAATGGGATAAGATAACTACTAAACTAGGAGAGGTAGTACGCAGGAGAGCATGTAAGGGGACAAATCACTAGAGAGGAGAGGAGCAATGCAGGGGAGGTTAGGTACCAGCTTGGGTACGCCGAATACAGAATGATACTTATTACAAGCGTTATCGCGGGCGGTGTTGCTGGAATGGATGGTAATTATAGTATCAATCCAGTAATCACGTGGACCTAAGTACGATGATATGAGGCAAGGTACATCCACCCAGGAGTTCTCTAGGTACCACATTTTGACTCTTATTTGACTTCTTCAAAGATGGATGGTGTTGATAGTCTGTCCTAGTCTGGGTTACTACCTTATCTTTTACTTATCGTATAGCGTACCCGACAAATCTCAGACGAACCACAGGCGACGGATCGCTTGTTATCGAGTACGAGATATATATTGTTGTCCTATTATCTTGACTCATTCAGAGTTCTTTGACCCGATCACAATGGCTAATGAACGGGAACAAGAGCCTTGATCAGTCTAGTGCCATGCGCTTATCCCTGTCGAAAGGATCGGATGTTGACGATGTTGTATGGAAGGGAAGATCCCTCCATTACATCATTCCTAGGTATACAAGCGGTGAGATCAAACACTACGCACCCGATATGCTTACTTCCACGCAACAGGCACAACCACTACTGAATTAGAAGCGAGGCATGATTCTCCCTTTCCTGGGGGTTCTTAACAAGGGAAAAGGTAATTGAAACTAGAGAATGCTCTCTCTTTAAGAGGCATATAGAGAAACACTCCAGGAAAAGTGGTGAAGGCATGTCATGTCATATAAACTGGGCCTAGGCCATCCGAACGCATCGACCGGAAGCGTCGCTGCGCCTCCCCACATGCGCCCGTCTTAGTCTTTTTCCCTCTCACTCTCTCCATCTCACCACCACTCACTGCCTTTTCCATCTTCATCGTTCTACTGCCTCCCCCCTCCTTCTCCCATCTACCGTCGTCATTCCTTTTTGTCTTTTTAATCATATCGTTTGGTTTCCTAGCAGTCTAGCTGACGAGTCAATGAACGATGCGGGGATCTGAGGCTTCGGGGCCTGGCGCCCTCTGGGCCGCTCCCTCGACCCTCACTACCTCCGTCATATCCAGTACCACCGGTCTTCCCACAACTTCCTCTCCCATCCCTTCCACCGACACCGATCTTGTCGCATCCAATATCGAACATGTTCTGCTGGCAATAACGTCGCGGAATCAGGATGGTGGCCTGGCAAGTGTCGGTGGCAACACGTCGGGTTCCACCGGCAAGGGCATCTTGATTGGCATCCTCTCCGCCTTTGGCTCTGCCGCCGTTGCCGTCGTCATTTTAGCGGTGTTCTTTTTCTTCAAGTATACTCGACGTGGTCGGATTATTCTGGATCGGATTGGGCGACCAGGTGAATACGATGACGAACAGGCGTTTTTGCGCGAGGAAGCGGAGGCTCTGGAGGCCATGGACGACCTGTCGCGATCCGAGTATGCAAGAGCAAAGGGTAAGTGCGAGCATGTTTTGGGCCTTGAAAAGCGAGGTTGTTTGGCCTGCAAGAGACTGTCAAGTACTAATAACGGCTGCAGCCTTTATCGAAGCCAACCCCCCCGAGTCGATGCAAACCGATATCTCCCTATCTCAGTTCCTTGCGATCCAAGAAAAAGGTGTATCCGCGTGGGAGTTCCAGCCGGAACTGGAAATTGCCAATTGTTTCGTGGAGGCCAGGACCGAGATTGAGTTTTACGACTCGGAATGTAGCGTCCAGACGAACCTGCCCGTACCAAAGCAGAATGACGTCTACTACTGGGAAGCGAAGATCTACGATAAACCCGAACACACTCTTATCAGTATTGGCATGGCTACAAAACCGTACCCTCTGTTTCGCTTGCCAGGTATGTCGATGGGTGCAATCGGTCGTTGGTGATCGTTGTCGTGTGAGAGCTAATGTTGATCGTTCCGCGCTCAGGTTTCCATAAGACGTCGGTCGCTTATCAGTCCACGGGTCATCGGCGATACAATCAGCCATTCACTCCAACTCTGTACGGACCGCCGCTCCTTCAGGGCGATGTAATCGGTGTCGGATACCGCCCCCGTTCCGGTACGATATTCTTCACGCGCAACGGGAAGAAACTAGAAGAAGTAGTCCATGGTCAGAAGACGCAGAATTTCTTCCCTACAGTCGGTGCGAATGGTCCGTGTACCGTCCATGTCAACTTCGGTCAGATGGGTTTCGTGTTCATTGAAGCCAATGTCAAGAAATGGGGGTTGGCTCCGATGACTGGAAGCCTGGCTCCACCGCCGCCGTACGGAAGCGAACAGGGCAGCATCCTGCTGGAATCAGGGCGCGAGAGTGCAGCCCAGATTTCCAACCGGGTCTATCAAGATGCAAGCAATGCCCGGACAAGCTCGACTGTGAGAATCGCGCCGGCGCCGAGTCCTGGCCCGGTGCGGTCTCCAACCGACATCTCGCTCGCGCAACTGGCCCATATTCCGTCAAACGAAGATGTTGGAGAAGGATCAAGTCGTGGCCATATCGCAGATGGGGAGCAGGCGCCCTTGTTGAGCACGCACGATATCGAGCAAGGGCCTCCTCCAGAGTACTCCAGCCCGGATGGCAGCCGCAGAGGTAGCGATGCGGGGGATTTCCCACCGGGAGATCAGCCACCGATACCCAGCTACGATGCCGCGGTGGGTAATCAGGATGGCCAACATTCTCATTCGGAAGTGGGCAATTGATCTATCCCATAAACTTTCCTCCACTTCATGGTCAGCTCATTGACAGCTATGATATATGTATACGGTATCTGAGCCATTCAATATGTGGGCGTCATTTCTTTTATCTGTTTCAGCGAACCACGGTTGGCGTTTAACTGGGTGGGAATGAATTGTGTTCTTTTCTCAAGGTATTTTGTGGCAATGGTATGGATTACGTATATAGCGCCCAGGAATGTCGTCGGTGGTTTTCTTTCACTTGTTTCTATATCCGAGAGTTCGAAGGTCTGCGGAGGATTGATTTCCTTTGTTGCTCTATGTGGCTTTGCTCGACCAATGCTTCAATATCACTTGAAATGATATCCCATTTCCTCTTTGCGCTGGTGTTTATGTACTATGGCTTACCGTTGATAAGGGTAGGTGCCTGGTCCCGCGGACTCCATCTGCAAGGAAGCGTCTGCATCTATTTTGTGGACCTGCAGGTAGATCAAGGTAGGGCGACAACCAAGTGTGGCTGGTCGTCGGCAATTATCAATCTTATTGTAGTGAACTTTGAATGATTGTTTCTTAACTCTCGGTATGTATCCGTTGGCGCACCAAATCCCAGCTGGAATTGCAATTTCGACCACAGAGTGGGAGAATTCAGGAACGCACGGGGAAAGTGGATCCTCATCGATCGATCTCACATTCCTTTTTCCACGATCATTGTCTGTTTTGGTCATGTCCTGCGATGCTAAAAATGGGTGCTGTTAAGCTTATCGATAGCGGATTGCCGCATTCGGCCACCCTCACGTCATCGTCTTCCCCACGCCATAATGAACGAGGTCGTCAACTCTCTTTCTTTTCGCTTTCACCACCGTCTGCCTTTGTATGAAGCATCTATCTATCCTCTCTAGTCGAGTCGCAATGGACCATAGTCGGCCAATTGGTTAGACTCAAATCGGAATTCGCTGCAGTCACCCTTCGGGTTCTGGGTTCGCGGGTCGCAAATACATCGATTGCAGTTACCGAGCATCCTTCCCTCGCCGTTGGTCGATCCCAGCCTGTATAACTTCCCGGTGGAATCTGATTCGGCTGCTGGATCTAAAAACGCTCCAGCTCTCTCTGCTCGGAGGCGTGAAGCCACCGGAGCCGCGGTGCGCCCGACAACTCCGCGAATGGCCCAAGGCAAAGGACACGGAAGAAAAGGGAGCAGAAGACACAACATCCCTGTTTTGTAGGGTTTATAGGTGCATGACCAACCTTTGTCGTGTAACAGAAGCCCTACCGGAAGTTCCAGGTAAAGGGATGCGATCTGATTGACCGGGCGCGACCTCTGGATGCCAATCATCGCGTGCGCATGGACCCTCATCCTTTGACAACCCCGTTCGGTTCTAGAAGATCTTCTTTTGCACTTACCAACGTCCTGTCGGCTTTGAGCGAATGCCTTGTTCGGCTTGGGCATAGGGTCTTTCACCGACGTCTCCCTCGTTCCAGACAAAGAAAGGAAAAGGAAACATTCTCGGGTGAGACGTCGGACGGGGTGGACTACTCCTTGTCCCGCTTCTCTCTGTGCCCGGCCGTGCCTTTTCTTTCGACCTCAGCTGCACTCACCTTTTATGTGTGACTCAAAAGGCTTGTTCCTGCTTCTCTCCTGATCCGCTTGGGCACCTCTTCCTTTTTCTTTTCTGGCCGTGTCTTTCTCCTGTCAGAACAATGAGATTGTCCTTGGCCGATTGGAAGGGACCTCCATAGTGTGTTGACGCCTACCATAAGAGCCGCCAGCCGCGCCGCGCCTCATTCTCCCATCCCATCCATCTCTTTCTTCACCTCATATCGGGAACAGCGCTGCCGAATTCTGAAGCTGTACTCTGTATAACTCCTCTGAAACATATTTTCCCCCCGGCATCTTACACACAGCCAATCATACCCCTTTCCGATCTACCTCGTTTCGCCTCGCCCGGCGACAAACAACATGCCGCCAAAAAAGAAACGTGTGGCTTCTGAGACCGCAGGAGCGGGCTCGTCCAAGAAACGAGCTGGTAAAAAACCCGTCCATGAAGAGATCGAGAGTTCCTCACATCTTTCAGAACCAGCCCCAGGGAGTGATGAGCACGAAGTGTCAGAAGAGAACCCGCAAATCGACAATGAACCCGATGAAGGTTTGCAGGTGATCGTCTTGGTAAGCCACAGTCCGAGAACGATATAACGGCAGCTGACATGTTTCAAAAGGGCTCCTCGGGAGGTCCTTTTGAGGATCGAACCTCTAGCTTTCTGGTCCGGTCCCTGTCCACCAATTGGCGCGAGAAATCTATGGTTGCCATCGACGCGGGTTCCCTGCTTGCTGGAATATTGCACGTTCTGGAAACGTCAGTAAAGGGCGGGACAGGACCTTTTGCGAACCTACCAATGGATGAGATACAGACCAACATCGGACGTGCATTACACATCTTCCGGAATATTATCGGATCGATTTGTATCACCCACCCTCATATGGACCACATTGCCGGTCTTATAATCAACACCCAGGCCCTCGAGAATACAAGTAGCCCGAAAACTGTCGCCTGCTTACAGAGTGTGATTGATGCACTCAAGCAATATGTGTTCAACGGGGTTCTGTGGCCCAACCTTACCGATGACCAGGGAGCAGGTCTCATCACTTTCCACACCTTGATCGAAGGGGGTAACCCAATGCTGGGATCGGAAGACCAGATTGGTTATGATGAGTTGTGCGAGAAGTTGTTGATCAAGTGCTATAAAGTCACCCATGGAGAATGCGCGCAAACATATGACTCAACGGAGAGACGGTGGCGCCGAAGAAGCAGCGTGTGCCCCCGCCATGCTCATCAGCAACCAGACCCAGCGTAAGTGAACACCATCCTACCTTGGACTCTAGGAAGTATCTCACCCGGACCAGGGCCGCAGAGGAGCAACCCTTGACGGGACTTCATGAGAGAACCGAAAGCTCGGCGTTCTTTATACGCGACAGAGTTTCGAACAAGGAAATTATTATATTTGGGGACATTGAGCCTGACTCGGTCTCTCATGGAGAGTGGAACAAACGAGTCTGGAAGGAAGCCGCGGCAAGTTTGTCCAGCGGCGCTTTACAGGCTATCTTCATCGAGTGCTCGTACGATGATAGCGTCTCGGACCAATATCTATATGGTCATCTATGCCCTCGGCATCTGGTTGCAGAGTTGAGAACGTTGGCCGGGTTTGTAGAACATGGCGACGAAACTCTGTCCGACCTAGTCGTATTTATCACCCACGTGAAGGTGAAGGACAACGTTGGCGCAGACGACACCCCCGGGGTAGATATTCTCAAGCAGGTCCGAAAGCACTGCAGCGATGCCAAATTGGAGTGCAGAATTGAACTTGCACTTCGTGGCGTGAGCTACTATTTCTAGGTTCCTCAATATGAAGAGGATTCCGGACTCGAACATGTCGCAAGAATCACGGTCTACAAGGATACCACAGGCCACGAAGTAAATTTGCGGATGTTGATCATTATCGTTATCATGTTTACCCTTTACATACCGCCGGATGTCCGATTGTGGGACAGCGTTTTCTATTTCACCGCTGCAGGGCAGTGGGATCACGCCGATTACCTAGATAGGTGTGCACAATCACCGGTTTATGTACTTATAGGGTTCACTGTTCTGTCAAGAACAATCACAATTTTATCACTACAAAGATATACCCTGCTCAGTAGTAAATGACAAATATACGGATTATGGAGTGGAATGCATCTCAGGCATAATCTACTGCGTCGCCGTTGCAATGACATCCTCCCAGCGGGAGCTGTTCCCATGGGGAACTCTCAGTCCAGATGACTGCTCCGAGGAAGCGTCCTTGGTAGGGGGCTGGTTCTCCGGGAGATCCAGAATCGCCTCCCCGTCTCTGGCAAAGGCGATGAGTTCCTCTTCAGTACCCCATTCGCCCATGGCCATGACACCGATAGGGACACCGACTCTAGAGTAGCCCGCGGGACAGTTGATAGCGGGACATCCGGTGAAATTGGCCAGCCACACATACTCCATGTTGCGCACAGATGCCTTGCCGTCGGACAAGCCGCGCGACAGGTCGGCCTCACCGCCGTCGATCTTCCAGCCGGCAATGGGCGTGGTAGGTGAGAAGATCAGCAGGCCAGGGTATTTCTGGAAGAGATGGGCGAGATGAGCCATGAGAAGGTTGCGCAGACGCTGGGCGGCGAGGACATCCTGGCCGGTGATCTGCCACATGCCCATGGAGACGAGCACCTTGTTGGGGGCAGTGAGGCTGCGGATCTGGCGCGGCGACAGCGCCGACGCGATCTCGGTCATAATGGTGAGGACGTGCGCGCGCTGACCCTCGGGCAGATACGGGATAGCGATCTCCACAACCATATAGCCTTGTTTACGGTAGAAGTCCAGCGCGGCGTCGAACACGCGCCGCACCTCAGGCTCGGCACGGTCGATCCACTCCGGTATGATGCCAATCGTCTTTGGCCGGTCCGCAGGCACCGCCAGCGTGCGCAGCGGCGACGGGAACGCGGCCGACATCGGGTCATCCGCGGCGGGCGCCGGCGCCGCCATCACTCGGTACGCCAGCGCCAGGTCGTCGATGCTCGCGGCCATCGGCCCGTTCACCCCGACGGTCGTCGCGAGCGATACCGTGGGCGTGCCACTGACGCGACCATGCGACGGCTTCAGCCCCCAGATGCCGCAGGACGACGATGGGATGCGGATCGAGCCGCCGCCGTCCGCGCCGAGCGCGATGGGCACCAGCCCTGCGGCGACGGCGTAGCCCGACCCGCCCGACGAGCCGCCGCAGTAGTACTTCTCGTTGTGCGGGTTACGCGGCGTGCCATAGTTGGGATTGTTGTTGTTGGTATCTGCTAGGTCAGTTTCGTTTCCAGATAGAGATGGTTCTCAGGGCTGGTGCTGCGTCTGTCTTCCTTGGGGCGCGACTCACCCAGTCCGAGCTCATGCATTGTCGTCTTGCCGACGACAATCGCGCCCGCCTCCTCCCACTTCTTCACACACCACGACGTGCCCTCCACGCCGTTGGTAAAATCAAGCTTACTCCCCAGCGTGCGCTTGTAGCCCTCCATGTTCAGCTCGTCCTTCACGGCGACGGGCACCCCGTCCAGCGGGCCAAGCGGCGTGCCGTCCCGGTACCGCTGCGCAGACGCCTCCGCCGCGGCGCGCACCCTGGCCACATTGCTTTCCAGGAACGCGACCGAGTGCGCGCCGGCCGGCGTGGCGTCGCGGCGGATCAGCGGCAGGAGGGCCTCGACGACCGCCACGGGGGACAGGGAGCCGGCCTTGTAGAGCGCGTGGTAGTCGGCGGAGGTGTAGTAGGCCGCCGGGCCGGCGCGTCTCCGCGTGGGCGCGGGGAGCGCATCCGCAGCGACGGTGTCCGGCACGACGGGGATGACGGTGGGATCGTAGCGGGCAGTGTATTCGTGGAGGTGGGGGATGTTGCGGATGACGTCGAAGCCGGCGTTGCGCCAGAAGAAGCTCTGGATGAAGCCGACGTTGTGGATTCTGCGAGACGCGTTAGTGTGGTGCTGGCTGGGATTACGCAGAGACGGAATGAATGAATGCAGGCATGCGTACAGTGATGCGCCGATGGCGAGCGGAGCGCCGCGGAGGACGGGGATCGATTGATCCTCGTTCTTGTATGGGACAGAGGGTCCCTCGCGGACTTCCGGGTAGTGGAAGAAGCGCAGCTCGTCGGTATTGCTGCGAGGACCCATTTTGAGGGATCTCGTTCGAGGGGTGGTAAGACAGGAGGAGAGGAGGAGAGGAGGAAGTTGGGGAGAGATGAAGAGGTGAGGTTGGAGCTTGGTTTGATTGACCAAGCTCTATGAGCCGCGGTCCAGCATGTGCTCGTCAAACAGTTCATTAGGTAAACTTCGAGCCTAAACTTTCACAACTGTATGGAGTATGCGATTTTCTACTTTTACAATTCTAGAGACCTGATTATACATGGATATTTACATAGTCTAAATAGATAACCCATTTCGCGGCTTTTATAGGACCAGCTTGATGTTGGCCTTGTCCAATCCCAGCGCTACGCCAGACAACACGGCGGCATATCCGATCAGGATCCCCGTGGCTTGCGCGGCGCCGACATCCAACGTCGGAATGCTCAGATTGACAGCGCCGGTCAGCAAGTTCGCGACGAGGAAGATTGCGAGCCCGTTCTTGTTGAACGCTGTCATGATGCGACTGGTCGCAAACGACACCCGGTCGGTCTCTCCGTCCTTGCTAGGCGCACGGTGGACGGAGGGGAAGAAAAGAGTCTCCAGCAGACAAAACAGGAAGAGCTGCGCATTGTTAAAGGCTGACACCCAGAGTACGTAGGGCATGTTCGCGAGGCGTCGGGAAACCGGGATATTGGCGCCGTAACCCAGCGCGTATGTCGAGTTCAGCGCAAACAGCGCCGTCCATGCGGCGGTTTGAACGCCTAGACTGAGGAGTACACTCTTTCGAGCCTGCGATGCGGATTTCGTCGGCGATGTTCCCCGCGGAATGACCCGAATCCCCACAGCGCGACCAGCCAGGAAGATTGCAAGATAGCCGAGAAATGAGAACACGCCCTCACGGTTCTTTGAAAGCAAGTCGGGCCCGCGAGGGGACACAAGGATGTAGCTTTTTAGGTCAGTGGACTCGAGAGCGATCTGGTACAGGACTGAGATGCCTAGCGCCAGCGCCTCGTACGAAGGAATGAGAGTCGCCAGGGCGTCGAAGATCTCCACAAACGGAGGCAACAATCCCAGTGTGAAGAAAAAGTTCCAGTGAACGCCGTACTCTGTTACATGTTCGGCATAGTCGAGGCCCTTCACGCTATAGAGTCGTATCAACCCCAACCCCAGGAGGGGGGTGGAGTGACGCGTCGACGCTTTCAATCTGAGCAACAAGGATGTTCGCACGGCCTGATTCTGCCGGCCTTTCAGGATCGAACGCGCAGAAACTACCCCTGACGAGAATACAAACGACCCAACTCCCAAGTCCATTAAAGAGGTGCCCCAGTTCTCCACCTTGGCGAATCGGCGGGGGAAGACACGAAAATCCACAGCTAAGATGGCAATACAAGTGACGATCATCATGGCTGCACGATATGTCGTGAGAAATGGATGGATCGGTAGGGATTGGTCTGAGCCCGACGCCGGGTGGGAGGCACTCTGGTCGGCTGCAGCGGGTTGGCGTGGCGGTTTGGCCTTGTGCTGGGTTCGGGAGGGCTTCGAGTTCAGTAAAAGTAGCAGCGCCGGTGAAACCAGGAGGAGGTTGAGCGTCCATGGTGCAGACGAATAGAGCGTGGTTGCGAATAGGATGGCGAGGACGTTCAGCAAAAAGTCGACAACCAGTGCCGGTGGACTGTAAGGAGTAAAGAAGGACAGGCGAGCTTGGAGTACCGACCAGAGTAGCACCGAGGCCTAGACAACGTTCAAAAAGATGATTAGCGGAGAGGTACAGGTTCCCCAGAGCTATGCATGATTGCTTCCTACCGGCGCAACCAAAGTGACTGCGTTGATCTCGAGAATGCTTCCTCCTGCCAGATTGGAGACAAACGCTTCCTTCCGAGCTTTATAACTCGGATCCATGACGGTGCCGCGACTGTTAAGATCCACTGAGACAAGCTATTCTTGCGATGAAGAGAACAATCCGGGATAGGCGGGCCAATGATTGACGTAAAGGTCAAGGTGAATTCGGGATTTGGATTTAGTGGTGTTGAATTGAGATAAGAAGGACAACTGGCCGCGGGAGGTATGCGGAGTACCGTTTTTTGTACGGAAACCCCGCATATACGGTATTGTATGTGGTAATACTATAACCACCACCAACAGTGGATGGACTCCTTCCAAATGAGGAAATGCGTCTCAATCTCCGACGACAAACAAACGTCCCATCACGACTCCCCCTCTCCTCCGTACAATTTCCACGAATCAGTCTATGGACAGCATCGCGAAAGTGCAAACGCCAGCGACCAACGATCCCTGGCATACATGATCAGTACGTCTAGTGAGCCGATTTCGCCAAAGAGACCTCCGAAAATATGCAACCACCAAACGATAGAAAGAAGAGGAAACTTTCGAACTCGCTTGCCAAACCGAGATTACATACTTCGTACATAACACTAGGACTTCCTCGATCAACTCCATCCTACCATTAGATTGGAATCAGCTACGCCTCTTCGAGAAATACGGCATATCGCGAACTTTACTCGAACAAGTTCCCATATGATAGGTGGGCCCGGTAAAGCCTTGCGTGGTTGATGCATGGAGCTGCCTTAGCCCTTCCTTTTTAAAACCAACGAGAGCCACCACTCGGTAGCGATATGCTGAGTAGATCTAGACGAAGAAAGATGGGACGATAGACGACGGAAGATACCGACATCATCGACGCCCCCGAATAAGGGTGCCAATATTCTGAAACGGACATGATTCAGATCACTGTGCGGTCGTTGGCATTGGCGATTATGCCTAGATAAGACATGATGTCGGGACTATGATTCGGTAGAAGTCTCCTTTCAGTCCCAAGGAAATTACGCGGGAACACGGACTAGTGCCGACGCTTCTAGAAATGTACTCCGTACATGCAGGTGACCCCTTCTCCATCTTACCACCGCGTTACCAACAATAGGCAATGTTATGTTGTGCAGTTACCAGATTTCAGGGACCCACAAAGTGTGCCTTTCGCACTGCTGGCTGCATACGCCTAGCAGCCAAAGTTTCTTCGCCCGGCATGGGGAATATCCGACCTTGTCAACGACCGAGTTTTATCGAATGAATCGTCATGATCTCCTGGACATCTCCGCGGGTCACGAAAAACAGATCAAAATTAAATATGGAGACGTTTTCCAAGCCCGCAATGCCGTCGGCAATTGAGGCAGGGTGAGGGTCCAAAACGATAAGAAATCAAGAGAAAGGCAGAAAACTGTGAGTAATGTGCCCCATCCGAGCATTTTAGCAATTCCCTGCTAACCGTGGTAAGGCACAGCATGCGTCATTCATCAGCCAGCCAGCCTTCTTGATGGCACACTGAGACGGCCTCGTATTCCGTTGGTTTCCTCCTTAGTTTATTTACTCCGTACGGTGGATTCTGGCTCCCTCCCCGGCAAAGTGCTGCCGGGCCCTTGGTCTCCAATATGAATCTGGTTCAAACCAACAACACTCAGACCCATTGGGAGGACCGACTAGGACGCCCCAGGGGTTCCTCTCCAGTTCTCCCGCTTTATCCCACAAATTGTAGGCTGTTTCGGAAATCACTATTGGAAAAAGTGGAGTCAATCTCCCTTTACCTCGTGGCCAGGACCGCCCGGAGAACCAAACTTTCCAAGTGCTGACCGATCCAAGATCTGAGATGGTTTACCATGGTACGGGTGAACACAGGTATCCTTCTTGGGCATAGGCGCTCTCTGGCGCTAGCCGAAATATGGAGGATGTGCGATTCACTAGGCCCTAAAACACTCGGGGGCCATTCTTAATATCTGGTCGTCGCCAAGAACGGCAGATCCTGAGGTTCATGATTCCAAATACTACATCCAGAGGGCCTGAAGATCACCTCTTTCTTTCCTCAGTCCAGGGGTTCGCGGTTGCAAATACTATTCCTATCGTCAAACCGCATTGTCACCCGCTGAGCGCACACCGCACGGCCCGGTGTGTCCTGTGTGGTGGTTCCCTTGCATAATTCTCAGCTGTCCAATTCTCCGGTCTCCGCTTTTGATCTGGCCTCGAAATACCGAGATGGCCAGGCGGGTCGAAGCCTTCGGAACCCAATCTTTTTTTCTTTTCTTTTTCCTTTTGAGTCTGGACGACTTAATTGGGTTCACCATGTGGCCCGGATATACTAGGGTCCACCGAACTGATTAAACCGCCGTATATTGTACGCTACTCGATAAAATTCGCGAATCGCTTCCGATATGGGGGTCACTGGTGGCCGGAAGTGCCCACTTACGACAGCCACTGATTGATACCGAAAAGCAATTCTTCTGGTACCGAGTCCGCATATGACTGGATGCTGGTCAGGCACTGCCAGCATTACAGCCATTGATGGCCGCTGTCGCTACAGCCCGGCTAGGCTGTCGGATCTTTCCCCAATTGCGAACTAGAGCGTCGACACTCCTTGTAGGTCGGGAGGGTCGGTAAGACAGGGAAGGGGGAAAAAAAAAGGAAAAAAAAAAGTGCTCATAGCGCAGACCCATAGTAATAACTTCCTGGAGCACGGCACCATGCCTCCAATCGCCCCTCCCACAGGGATTCTCTCAGACTTGCCGTGTGCCCATTGGCGTGCTAAACGGCAAAGGTCACCCTTTGGTAAGCAGGGCTCCTATATTGCTGGGAGCTAATCTGGTGCGGAACTGTTCTCCCTAGCATTTGACAACGATCTGGAGTGGGAGATATTTTAGGCCCACGCGCGCCTGATAGCCGGAACCCCAGGCCTATATCGAAGTTCACGACTCGTCCGCGGGCTTCGAAAGAGCCTTCTTGGCTATCTTCGAAGGATAGATGGATGGTTCCAGTCGATCTCTCCACTCGCTTTGTTTATATCAGGTGGCTCTTTGCCGTATCTTTCTTGCACGCATCGCAGGCTTAGCGCGACCCACGCACTTGGAACGACTATAGTCACATATTCAGAGCCGATTTCAAGTCTTTTTTGAGGAACCACACAATCCTGGCATGCATCGCGCGCAAATTCATGTCCATATTTATTCCCCACGGACATCTTCCCATCTCTTTCTGAATACCCCGTCGAGTCAGCCCGCCAGGACAGCCGCAGCATGAGCCCCCAGCCGGAATCCTCTCAGCCCAAGAAACGAGAATCTCGTGCTGGCACGCGGAAAGTCACATCCCTTTCTGCTGAACAGCTGGAAAGGAAACGTGCGAATGATCGGGAAGCCCAGAGAACGATTCGTCAGCGGACTAAGGAACATATCGAGCGCTTGGAACATCAAGTGGCTGAGCTGAAAGCCAAGGGGGAACAATACGACGACGTGGTCCGAAGAAATGCCGTCCTGGAGAACGAAATCAGAGCTCTTCGACACCAACTTGCTCTGCTGAGTGGCCGACCTGATTATGGTCAGATGGGTGAGTGAGACGTGGGCTGCGTGCTATGTGCCCCATGCTGTCTATCAGCCTTGTTCCACCGCTGACGGGGGTTTTCTCTCCTTTCCCCTTTTTGTGAAACAGCAGAGACAAGCTACAGTGCTACACCATCGGGGCCCATTCTATCTAGTTCCCAATACCCGGACCCTATATCCATGCATCCGGCCTCCAGGGCGCCGTCTGCCCTCTCGAGTTCCAGCCAGGTTTCCGTCGCCCCGGACTGGGCGCCGTACAGTTCCACCCGGTCCTCCTCCCTGTGCGATTCTTCAGATGCCGATTACTCCACTCGAGCCGAGCCTTATGTTCTCGAGGGTCAGATCCGTACGCAAAACCCGATACCCCTTGCCACGCCCCAAGTCGAATTTCATGGCACAGTAAGCGCCCATCACCATGAACAGCCTCATTTTCAGCCATACACCCAGTTATACACTCCCTCAGACTCGAGTCAAGGACATGGGGAGGAGATACCGCATCAACAGGCCGTGGGATTTGTGCCCATCCCGCGGTCGACGTCGGTCCCGACCGTCCCATCGCCGGCGAATCGGGAACCTCGAGCTTATGCTGTTTTACCAAACAATCAGCAATACCAGCAACACACCGGACAGCCGCCGCAAACTTATCATTGGGTGCCGCGACCTTAGTTGCAGCCGTGCCACTCGTCGGGGCGACGAGGCTCTCCACATAGGTGACATACTGGCTGTTCACGCCAGGTGATTGAGGGATAGTCTTTGTGGCGTGTGCACTATGCGCCAG
Organism: Aspergillus pseudoterreus; assembly: GCA_002927005.1. Lineage (NCBI taxonomy): Eukaryota > Fungi > Ascomycota > Eurotiomycetes > Eurotiales > Aspergillaceae > Aspergillus > Aspergillus pseudoterreus. The sequence goes on along the minus strand of PIJX01000014.1, from coordinate 346,308 downwards.
CAATCTGTTCGCATCACGTCAGGATCCAGGGTTTGTTCTTTCTTGAGCGAATGAGTACGTGCGATTTGGGATCCATATACATGATTTAGGGCTAACTTTGTTTTTAGCACAGACTCTACGCCGACACCCTCCGCCACTTCCTCGACCTTTGCGAATCACCCAGCCATAAGGTCGACACCGGGGCTTTTGCGGCTGGCGCGCTATTCCTGTTGGGAGATTGACTAGGCGGACAAGCCTATATGGTCGGACATCTGCTCTGCAACTCTCCGGCAGTTAGGTAGCCTGATGGTCCGTCGGGGTATCAATAGCTTACTTCTCGAAGTAAGCCAGAACTTGTTAAGTTGTTCTTCGGGACAGTTTGGAAATATTCGGTTCCACTTATTCCGGGTCATTTGTATTAAAACGGGGAAGAGGCACAAGAAGAGGGCATTCCACAAAAATATCAAGGAGAGAAGATAAAATTTACGAATGAGGTTGAACGGTCATGTCTATGGAGTACAGGGCATATCTCTGAATGTAGCATATCTCTTGCGAGTACTCTTCGGTGTGCACGATGCTGTTGGTGTTCACTTAATGGCTAATTATACTTCTCATGACCACAATCGCCATTCTACGCCCGGTACCTGCTCTGATAAGACGCTAGTGGGCTTCGGCCTGCAACTATCTTAAGCATAAAGCCGTTTCCACGTTTTGTCTCCATAATCTAAACAGTCCTTGGATCTATTGGCCTAGGATATCGGAGTTTGATTCCGGTTGATGCTCGAATCACGGGGCGTTTTCTTCGTCTTAAACCAAAGGTGGACAGGACAGAGGGAGTTACAGGGATGGGCTCAGAACAGCGGAGCTTTAAGCGCAGAATTCTTCTTTCTATATTTGAAAGCGGTTTATCATACAAATGATCGTCATGCATATTCAGTTACTCCAACCCTCAATTTAGTGCCGAACACCGCTCATGACTATTCGAAGAGACTTTCACCGGGTGTACTGCTTCTGGAGAAGCTTGGCAATGGTTTGCAGCTGGATGTTGCTGGTTCCCTCGTAGATAGCGCCGATCTTGCTATCACGGAACATCTTCTCGGCAATGCCCTCACGCACGAATCCCATGCCACCCATCCACTCGACGGCCGAGCTGGCCACCCGGCCGGCAACCTGAGAGGCGTAGAGCTTGGCCATGGCGGCGTCTTGGACGAAGTCCTGGCCAGCCTCCTTCTTGCGCGCGGCGTTGTAGACAAGGGCGCGAGCAGCAGCAATCTCCGTGTAGGCCTGGGCAATTTGGTGCTGCATGCCTTGGAAGTTTCCAATAAGCTGGCCGAACTGCTTACGGTCGTTCCAGACATAGCTGTCGTCGGTTGTCAGCCTGAGCGGTCTCGTGCCGGCGAGATGAAGATTACTTACCTTGCGGCATTCTCCCACGCACCAAGCGCCAGACCGGTCATCTGGGCGGCAATACCGATGCGGCCCTCGTTCAGGAGGTTGATGGCGTACTTGTAGCCCTGGCCCTCCTCGCCCAGAAGGTTGGCCTTGGGGATGACGACGTCGTCGAAGTTGAGCACGCAGGTGCTGCTGGCGCGGATGCCCAGCTTCTTCTCCTTCTTGGCGATGGAGAAGCCGGGGGTGTCCTTCTCGACGATGAAGGCGGTGATACCCTTGTACCCGGCGCTGGGGTTGAGGTTGGCGAAGACGATGAACACGCCGGCCTCCATGGAGTTAGTGATCCACATCTTGGAGCCGTTGATTTTGTAGCCGTCGGCGGTCTTCTCGGCCTTGGTCTGCAGGGCGAAGGCGTCGGAGCCGGACGCCGGCTCGGACAGACAGAACGAGCCGACGGTGCCGGTGGCCAGCTGCGGCAGCCACGTGCGCTTGACCTGGGCATCGCCGTACTTCAGGAACGCGGTGTTGACGAGCGTGTTGTGCACGTCGACCAGCACGCTGACGCTGGGGTCGATGCGCGCCAGCTCCTCAATTGCCACGATGCCCGCCGTGAAGTTCATCCCGGCGCCACCGAACTCCTCCGGGATCTCGATGCCCATCAGACCCTGCTCGAACAGCTGCTCCACGATTGCCGGGTCCATCGTCTCCGCCTCGTCCATCTCGCGCACCTTCGGTCCGATCTGCTCCTGTGCGAACTTGGACACTGTCTCCGCCATGAGCGACTCCGTCTCCGACAGAAGCGTGATCGGCGTCGGGGTCAGGCTGGACAGGTCGACATCCCGCCGGCGGGAGGTGGTCGAGAATGCATGGGTGGCGCTGTAGGGGGTCAATTGTGGTTCGGAGCGTTTGAGAAAGCAGGTACTTGTAGCACGGGTGAGATGAGCGTACCTGGGGGTGAAACGGCGAGGCAGTGACCGTCTGGCGGCCAAGCAGAAGGAGGTCGAAGCAGTGCGGGACAGAGGCCGCAACGCGCGGGTGATAGACGCCATCGCAGGGGTAGTAGTGAAAGATTATTCGGCAAAAAGAAAGATGTGATCCTGGACGGCACGGCAACGGGAAGAAAGAGGGAAGAAAAGTCGGAGAGGGCGAGAATGTGAAGGAGGAGGGCGGCGGGCAGGTGAAATCACGAGGAGAGTCCAGAAGTGCCTCGGTTAACCGCGGCTATCGATGACCTCCGGGGTACAACAACCCACTGATAACCACAACTACAAACTATCGATGCCAACCGCAAACTAATTACTGAAGGATGGTTCTAGCTTGAATCCTCAGACGTTCGGCGGATATTCTTATGGATGATATGTTCTCCGTCCATCAAATCTCAACCACTTTGCTCACATCAAACCCCTCCGCCTGACCAAAGTAATACCCTCGCTGGTTCGTCATGACCCGTTTGCCCGTCGGCTCATCCACATAATCGCAATTGTAATGAGTATGTCCGAACGCCCACAACCGAACCTGAGCAGCCTGCCAGCAGGAACTACCGGATAAGTCGGTCGCAAACCCCGAAGAGATGGGACTATTGGTGTGGACGGGATTGACCGCCGGGGCGGCGACGGTGGGACTATGGTGCGTGAAAATGGCGATCCTGCGATGAGGTTCTGACGCAGCAATGTCGGTAACTTGTTGGTTGAGCCATGCGCAGTCAGCTTCATGGGCCACCCTGTGGTCATCAACGGTCCAGTCTTGGATGTGATAAAAATCATTGAGCCCGAAGCTCACGCGCTCCTCCTGGTCTTTAAACACGTTGGAATACAGTGTACAGCCGAGGAGGGTCACATCCGGACTCAAGTCAAAGCGCGTCCGATCAAGGAAGACGAATTGTCCCAGCCCTGGATCCTGCGATCGTGTTCTGCTGGTGCTGCCCGAGAAGTCCGCGACCTGCTTTCTCACGCTGGGCCAGTTGGAATAGAATGGTTCATGATTTCCGAGGAGCAGGAAAACGATCTGGAAGTTGCGGAGCTGGGCTGTGATGAACGGGAAGAAACCCTCGTCTTGGACTACACCGATGTCACCTAGAAGCGCCAGGTACGGCGCTTCGGGCTCTATCACGAATACATCATAGGCTGTCGGGTTTTCTAGATGGAGATCCGACACAATCTGGATACGCGCCATGTCAGACGCCGGCGAAACGCCGCGCGGGAGCGAGGAGGACGATTGAGTCGACAAAAATAACTGCACTGACGTACACCGCTGGTGCTTCCGAATGGTTCTCTCTGAGGCAAGAATCTTCGAGAGAGCGTTGGGGACGGAAATGTCCGCTGGCCTCAACCTGGAGTGTTTGGACAAGACAAGAAATTCACATGAAAGAGGGACAATCAATGACTGCATTCAAGCCACCTGTTTGGTTGGGAACAGTGGCGGTGCAGAATGATGAATGTGGCGCAGTCATCCCGCCAACCAAAAGACCAAAGCAGGGGCGCGTAAGTGGCGCTTACCTAAGGCTGACACGTTAACTATGATTCGCAGCTGGACCCTGGACCCTCCCAAGACCACCAAGACTTTTGCCTGCAGGATAGTATATAATTAGGACTCTCCCACAACCCCCACGGAGGCCAGCGTTCGTCTTTCAACTGTTTCAACTCTCCGGTTCTTTTTGGGACTCCTGTCTGCTTCAATAACCACCTCCCCTGTTGTTCCCACACACATACGCTACGATAACTAAGCGCCGGACCTCTACTATTTTACACCCCGCATCTTCCACCCATCCCCGCTTTGGGTGATAAACTACGTCAGGGCTCTCCTCTTCTTTTTTTTTTCGCTCCCCAACCACACGCCGATCATGACTTCTACCGTTCACGACCCTCGACTTCTTTTCAGCGTCAACAACATTCTTGCATTCCATATTCAAAATGGCGAAGAATCCGAACTCACCCCGTCGGGACCCCAGACGCTGTCTCTGTTGATGGTGCCGACAACCACATCTGCCGCTCAAGGCCAAGATACACCGCCCGAAGAAGATTTCTACCTTCATATGCACCTCCCACCGGAGCTGGACATGGCGCTGCCTGCGACCACCCAGATCTACCACCAACCCCCCAACAGCTACTTGATCCCTCGTTGGGATCTCGGACCCGACGCCGGCGCCTTCATTCGTATCCAGTTCCCACCCATCGGAAGCGGACCTGATAAAGTCACTCAGGAGGATGTCGACACATTCGAGACCATTCTTGCCCAATGCACCGCATTCCTCGAACGTGCCTCCGTGCCGAAGGACCATGTGGCCTACAACCCGGCCGACTTTGCTCCTGGGGAGGCATATGTTTCTTCCCCCGCCGCTGATAGGAAAGACCCACATGGGCGCATTGTGCTGGTCGATGAGGAGAATGGAAGCGTGGTTGGTGAGATGGAAGGGTATGATGTGGTTGAAGGACCCGGCGTCAAACCGGGCTCGAAGAGTACGCTGCATTGGACCCCTCTCACAACGCGTACTGTGACTGACCGTTTTGTCAATGTAGGGCCTGTGGAAGTTCAACTCCCTGCAGAAGGTGAGGGCAACCAAGTTAATGTCAACAATGTATCAGAGGAGTACCTGGCAACAGCCCGACATCCCGCATACAAGGACTCTACTCTCGTCCAGACATCAGCTACCGCTTCTCGGTTGATTGTCACCGGGTCAACATATCTTGCCAATGCGATGGCCAGTGGAGCTGACAGCTTCACGCGGAAGACAAAGCCCAATCCGAAGCCTATGACCTTCTCTGAGACCACTCATGCCAGAGTCCGGAAGGTTGGAACTTTCTCCCAGGGTGCGGCCGGTGTCTCCTCTCGAACGGTAGGACAGGTGGGGAAATATGCGCAGAACTTCGGGGCCTCCTTGTCTCGCCGCAAAGATAACAACAGCAAGGGCAAGAGCCCCGACCAGGGACACAGACCCGGCATTCTGAACAAGTCTATGATCGCCTTCTCCACCCTCGCCGATGGTATCGAGCAGGGCGCTCGAAACGTGCTGACTTCCGGGTCCGCTGCGGCCAGTACTATGATCGGACATCGTTATGGTGCGGAGGCGGGGGCGGTGGCTACCGACCTGACGGGAGGAGTCAAGAACGTCGGGCTGGTGTACATCGACGCCTCTGGAGTCAGCCGCAAAGCGCTTCTGAAGTCTGTGGCGAAAGGCATGGTTGTGGGACGGATGAAGGATGGGAAGCAGGTAGTTGTTGGTGGTGGTTCGGCACCCTCCACGCCCCCTGGACCTGCCGGCCTGAACCAGCCTGGGTATTCGTCTGGCTTGAGCCCTCAGATGCGACGCCCATCTCCAACCCCAACACCCCCTCCAGCATATGGTGCTTCTAACACCATGTCTCTGGGGGGCACATCCATGTCAGGGGGCAAGCGATGATCGAGCGTGGTAATCTCTACGCGTGGAGTCGGTACAACTCTCTCTGCCTTGGCTTTTGGTGTCAGCGACGTTTGCTAGGATGCTCTCTATTCGCCTCAATTCTGGTTCATTGGGTTGAAATCGGCTGGTACGACGGATGTCCAGAGTTATTGGCGTGTTTGCTTGAGCTTGTTTAGGGTATTCGGTAGGAAAGTTCTATAGACATGGAATGTGAATAGTGATAGTCCAACCTTGACATGGGTGATATGAATGAGATGCAGCTGTGTCAGTTCTCTGAATGCACTCAATTGTCCAGGCGGTTTGTTGTCAGACGCACCAGCCATGGCGCTGCCATGGAAACGGTGGGTTGCAGGGATTAACGAGATTGCCTTCAAACGCTCCAGGATGACCCTTGTTGCGGGCCGACCGATGAATGATGGCCTTGGCTGCAATCTATACGAGAACAAGGTAATATGCGGGTCACCTACGCAGTACTCCGTACACGAATTGGCAATAAGTCCCGAGAGCTGGAGAGCTGCGGAATCTCGATCCAGAGCTAATTGAGAATTTTCGGATTCGCCTTCCGGATTGCTGGTTGAGTCTAAACTTTCATTCGTCCGGTGGCAGCTTACGCCCAGCCCGCTGGTGCCGCGCCTACGCAGCAATATATTACTCGGATGACGGAGGGTGGAAGGGAAGGGATGAGCTCCCGAGTTCCGCGGCGAGAACTGAAAAAGCGACCACTGCGAGGGGCTGGGGGGGATTGGATGGTTACTTGGGATACGGTTGTTCATCGAGAGATAGTACCTAGAAACTCCGTAGATTCGATAGCCTCTGCGGGGGAGAAATCGATGGAGAAATCCTCACATGCATACCTACCACATTGCCGCGTTTGCGATCGGGGCGGGGATGCAAGGCATCTATCTTATCCGTCTTTTGAGAGGTGGCGGATAGAGTTTAGGAGAATTTGATGGGTAAATAGTGGGATTGATAGTTGATCGTCAGTGCATGGCGTGTATGGAGGGTCAGTCTATCTACATAACTATAACTATGTATCCGTCTTCCGGAGGATGCCTCGCTTAGATGACGACGTGGATGGGAAAATAGGGTTCCAGGATTTTGATTGCTTTTTGTGCTCCGTACTCTGTAGGATAATTATAGCTAGGGAGCTATGATGCATTGGGCAGATTGCTTTTTCCCATGGTCCCTAGCCATCTTGTCCTCTGACAGGGCGGCTAACTTGGTCTTGTCTGGGGAAGAGAGTGGAATGCGGCGCTCCAGATAAGATCTGGAGAAAGACTATCAATGTGATGCATAAACGCAGGGAGAGATCGATTAAGCTTCAGGTGTCCTGAGGCACGCTGATTAGTTAGTTAGCTCCGCTGGTCGGTTGCACCGCCAGAGAACCCTGGGCCCGCGGGTATCCCTACCGTGGTTGGGGTGGAGATGGAGACAGGAAAGGGGCAAAAGGGGCAAGAAGGGATTGATTTCTTTTCCGAGGGGGGTTGTTTTGTTTAGTTTCTTTCTTTTTGTCGGGAATTGGACAGGGAATGTAGGTTTGCTACTCCGGATGCTCCCATCACGGACCTCGTAAGCACCGGATGCACCTGATAGACGCTTAACGAAAAGAACGGTATATGGACCGGCTGGGGGGCCAATGGCAACCCGGCGAACGGCCGCACTGGCGGTTCTTGATGACGATCGCTGGTCCCCAGAGGGCCTCGGATGAAACAGTGGTTGGGTTGGACCCCCCTGATGACTTGGCAGTTGGCCAACAGTTGTCAGTGTTATGATTATTATTCTTGACGCGATCCGTAGTACTCCGGACTGTAGGTATCTTCTGATCAGATGTGTTATGTTGAAAGATACTGGTGATAGCATATTCGGGTATGATGAAAGAATAGCTATCTATGGTAGAACCCTTGATAATCATCATCACCAACGGACGGTCCTCCGTTGTAATTGAAGCTATTTTTAATGTCGGGTCCAGCGACCCGCTTTACGATGCCTAAATCACCATCACCGCCATCATCATCATCAACATCATCATCATCATCATCATCGGAAGTCAACCAGGATAACTACTACTCGGAGTATTACCTGGACTGTTCCTTCCTCGCTTGCGTTGTCCTATTCATCCCCCTTCCGTCCATTTCATTGATTTCTCTCGTCAACGAGTTTCTATTTTCCCATTGAAAGCTCCCTCGCGCCAACCCCCTGTCCGATCCAGCTGGTTGAACCTCCACCGCCGCCCCTCTTACGCCGCCCGAACTAAACTAAACTAAACTACTCCTACACTACTACTACTCCGTACTATCCATTCTTCCGCCAGACAATTCCATCCGTCTCTCCTTCAATTTCCTTTCTTTTCTAATTTCCTACCTCGTCAGTCGATCATGCTCTTCTGCGCGACCCTCACTCTGCCTTGTTTCTTCGTTCCGCGGTGTTGAGCCATTAAAGCGCTGGGGCCCTCCCGACGTGGTCGTCGCGACAATCGCTCTTGGGGACCTTAGCTCAGGAGGTCAGAAGTGGGTAACCTCGCGTCTCCCGAGGCTGCTGCTTCTTCCCGCCCGCGTCTGCTCGACGTCTTCACATTCCTTCCACCCCGTCATCCCCTCCCCATTACCTATCTGGGTAGCGGATATTCCTCTGGTGAGGTCAACGACGAGAGTCAATCCGTTCTGCAGTGCAGAGGTTTTCCATTTGGTTTGGGTGTCTTTCTTTCCCTCCTACGATAATTCGAAAAAAAATCCAAAAAAAGGAGAGTCCTCGTCAACACGGGAAAACAACAAGCGACCGAGACTCCTCCCCGCGCATTTCTTCTCCTTTGATCTTCTTCTTTCTTTCGTTGGATGACTTTTTCTCATTTCTTCCTTCTTATTACTTCGTCGACCTGGTGTCTTGGACAGCTTCACGACGTCCTGGATTGTTGGACTCCGCTGGTTGCAGAAGTGGTTCGTTGTCAGTCGTCCTTAACAAACGCTGTCGCCCCTTATCGGCGGTCCCCAAATGCATACCCCCGACCAGCGAAAAACTAATGTGAGACGAGTGCTTAGCTGGCCGAACCAACAACCGACAACAGCCGATCGATCGTTTGCTGTCACGAACAAAATTTATCAAGAAAAAGAACAATTCTGACAACATCGCCGACTGCGGGATCACATTCCTCCCCGGAAGACTTTTGACAAGTCGGAACTTCGCTTCGCCGATCGCAATTGGTCAACCGGATCGAATTGATCTGATCGCCCATACCAATCTCTCTCTTCCACGCGTGCCTGGCGAGGCTGACGGGTCTCGGACCGTAACGCGGCAGTACTGTTTCCCTCGCAGTCCTGCCGTGCCTTCCTCGATCGAAGGTATGTCATCCGCTGCCCTGCAAACGATTTCCTCTGTCTGCACCTTCCCATCCCACTGTTTTCCCTCCTTCCTCCTTCCGCCCGTCAACTTCCTTCGCGCATCAGTCATGAGAAGTCGCATCCCGCCCGACCTTACCTCAGACCCATCTCGCGGTCGCCACGGTTTCCTGACTCACCCCCGACTACCAGCGACAGTGAGCTAAATTCCCAGCAGCAGCAGTCCTTTTCTGTCCCGGTCCCGACAGCTTCTTCGGCTATGAGCGACTCCCAATCGCAGCCCCAGCCGCGCACCACCCATGCATCTCCGGCTCTGACCTCCGCGGCGCCTTCGCCGGCCCAGCAGAATAACCGCTCGCCCATATACCCGGACCTCCTGGGAACGCCGCCTATTCCTCCGCCCCGAACGTCCTCGAACCACCGAAGCCAACGCAGCTCCCCGGAGAAGGCATCCCGCAATGGAAAGAATCGAAGTGACCGCGAGAGGAAAGGGGACGAATCAAGGTCGCGACGGCACGCTGGCAAACCATCGGAGGATCCGTCCAGGGGCGCGGGAGATACTCGAACTGAAGTCGCCTCCACTTCCGCCAACCATCCGGGGGAGGTTATGGAGGTGACTCCCGGCTCCGGGACGTTGGTCAAGGAGTCGAGCACGGTGATCAACCAGGTGCTGGTGAGTGATCCGTCGGTGGACATTGAACGCGAACAAGTGCGACAAACCGGTGCCTCCCCTTCGACAGACAGCACTCCTACTCCGGGATTGGGTCTGGTGGGCAGCGAGGGCGTAGATGATGGAGGTCGCGGTGGGCTACGAAGTCGGCATGACTACACCGAGAATACCGTCAAGCGCAAGGAGACGACTTTTGGGCAGTATATTCTGGGTCAAACTGTGGGCGAGGGTGAGTTTGGTAAGGTTAAATTGGGATGGAAGAGGGATGGCACAATCGAAGTCGCCATCAAGCTGATTCGGAGGGAGACGCTCGGTTCTAACCCGAGTCGACTGCCCAAGATCTACCGTGAGATCTCGATCCTGCGCGACCTGTCCCATCCCAACATTGTGCGGCTTCACGAGATGGTGGAGACGGATCGCCACATTGGTATCATCATGGAGTACGCATCCGGAGGCGAGCTCTTCGATTACATTTTGAACAATCGGTACCTCAAGGACAACAGTGCCCGACGACTGTTCGCGCAGCTGGTCTCTGGGGTGGGTTATCTCCACAAGAAGGGTATTGTGCACCGTGATCTCAAGCTGGAAAACTTGCTGTTGGACCGCAATCGCAACATCATCATCACCGACTTCGGATTCGCCAATACGTTCGACCCTACTGATGAGCTGAGTGAGGAGATCGAGTACAATCTCACGAACAAGGATTATGTCAAACGAATGCGACTGGACAAGCAGAATTCGAAGGGAATGCGGCGCGGGGATCTGATGCAGACCAGCTGCGGAAGTCCCTGCTATGCTGCACCAGAACTGGTCGTGAGTGACTCGCTGTACACCGGGCGTAAGGTCGACGTTTGGAGTTGTGGAGTTATCCTGGTGAGTGTCGGACTTCTTGGTACCCTTCCTGCTCCCCTTTCACCTGCTTACCCAACTAGTATGCAATGCTCGCGGGCTATCTTCCTTTCGACGATGATCCTGCAAACCCGGACGGCGATAACATCAACCTCCTCTACAAGTACATTGTCACGACGCCTCTTACTTTCCCCGAATATGTCACTCCTCATGCTCGCGACCTCCTGAGACGGATATTGGTGCCGGATCCTCGCAAACGAGCAGATCTCTTCGAGGTCGCTCGACACAGTTGGCTCAGCGAGTACTCCCATGTGGTTTCACACATCACCAGCAGCACGACGAAGGTGGCTGATATCGTTGCTGCGACCATCCCGAGTGGTACGAATGCCCAAGACAGCTCTCAGGAGCGTACTAATCCCCCGAAATTGGCAGAGCGTCAAAAGGAAGCCCCGTCCCTTGCACGAAGTGCGTCGGTCAGGGAACCCCCAAAGACATACCAAAGTACACTTCCTTCCGTGGGTGGGCTTGTCCATCACTCGGGGGATGTTTCCCAGGACCAGTCGCCCAAATCTTCTCGGGATACCAAGCGCCGTACTGTCCAGGTCGAATATGTGGCCCCCCAGTCGCAGACCACACGGGGCGACTCGTCTATTATGGATTCCACCCGCGCGGCCCCGTCAGGCCCATCGGAATCGGCACCACTCATGAGGTCAGGCACCAGGGATGCGGGGAGCAGCCAGCCGATGCAGGGCGCATCGCAAGTCGCACCAAGCGCGCCCCACACAGAGCGTACATCTACCAAAACAGCCCCCACCCCGACAGCAGGGCACTTGCCTCGCTCCACTTCAGATAATAACGCTCTCACCGGCTCGACGACAATGCCTCCAACTAGTAACGCGCGACCCACCACCGGCGCCTCCATGGCTTCATTTAACACCGGGCGTTTGCCGTCGCGAGGCTCCTATGGTCAGCCTGTGGCACCGACCGTTGCAGCAACCAATGCTCAGGGCCGCTTAGCGCAGCCGAAGAGCAAGCAGTATGTGATTTCGCCTCCAATGACCCAGGATCCCTCTCAGTCTTCGATTGGCCGCCCGAGTACGCAGAACCTGCCTTCCAAGTTCAATACGACGCCCCGGCAGGAACCGCCCAAGGGCCACAAGAGGTCCAACACGGTGTCCAGTCTGGGAGAGAAGCTATTTGGACGATCTGGTTCCATTTTTGGAGGACGTGGTGGTCAGGGCAACGCAGCTCGTCAAAGAACTGGCAAGCGTTATCCTCCTACGAGTATGAAGGACCCTTATGGTGGCGATGACACGAGGATATCCATGGATTCCAGACGTTCGATGCAGTATGGATACAACCGAAAGATGAGCGAGACCGGCACCGAGGGTCGGCCCCGTCGGTTCTCTCTCTTGCCCGCATCATTCTCGTTGAAGGGCCTCGCCTCTTCTAGCAGATCCCAGACGCCCGACGAAGAACCGCAAGGAGATCGCTCGACAGACAACCGAGTGCAGAAAAGACTGTCTACTGGAGCAATCCGACCCCCCGCGCGATCTACCAGCTATGGGACGCAAGATACCATGGCAATGGCGCCCGAAGGTGCTCCGTCAGACGAGGTGCACCTGGCCGACGAACCGGACAACTACCAGGCTCGTATCGACCAGCAGTTTGCGGTGTTACATGGAACCCAGCAAGATGCTTATCAGCCGACGTCCTATAGCAGTGCCTCTGCCGAACATGTGTATGCGAACGATAACGACAACTACTACCGTCACCAGTACGCCAACAACTCGACTCCCAACTACTACGATGAGTACAATCGTCCGTATGATAGCGCTCCGCGGCAGTCTGTTCAAGCCGGCCGATCAGGAAGAGGAACCGGTGTGCTTCAGAAGAATCACCGAAAGTTTGCCGATGCGTATGAATACGAGGCACAACACTCGGGCAGTTCCGGTGCGGCTCGAAAGGTGATGGACTTTTTCCGACGCCGAGCCAAGTCCCGGGCGGGAGATGATCGGTAGAAGCGTTTCCTGTCCACTAATAATCTTCTTCTATACTCCTTTCTATGTTCTTCGACCGATGCGCCTGGGCGTTATCACCTTGATACGGAAATCCCCGGGAGGCCGAAGAGCAGGACCGTTTGGGTCGATGAGTCGACTCGCCTTTTGTTTTCGGGAATTGAATATATGGAAGGCCCGACAGACCTCGAAGTCCCTCGGGTTGATCGAGGCGCGGCAATGCCCTCAGCAGCTCTGGACATCCTGGGAGCAGATGGAGGGACCAAACCCCGTGTCGATGTGTAGCGTTTACTCTGAAGGAGGATCCGAGCCCACTAGGCTCTTATGTTTTTCGCATCTTGAGAGAGAGCAGAGAGGTCATTTGGATACCCCGTGATACCCAGCAGCTTTCGTCCCCTTCCGTTGCTTGCAGCTTTCGGTTTGTCCTCATTAGCACCCGCAACCCTTTCTCGCATACATATTCATATTGAGCCTTTTTTTTGTTTCTTTTATATTTTCCTTTGTTGAGAATAAATTTTATTTCCTTTGTTCCCATTTCCTTCGATTCCTGCCACTTGCCACTATACCTCGAATTGTAAATTGATTATTGTTTCTTGGCGATGTTGTATTGAGCCAGGGGTGGACTGACGGGGTCTCATGAAAGTAATTGTTTATTATATGTGACCATTGGTTGGGGTTATCTTGTCTTGTGTAGGATTCTCGTCTTGTTGGGGGAGGGTGCATTGAGAGTAGTCTTGATTCTTCCGTCGTCTAGAGTTCATTGACTAGGTGATACCGCTCCTACCTCCTTATTCTACTTCGGAGTAGCTGCTCTCATGGTGGGGTGCACCCACATTCTTCGTCCTGTAAGCCAAGCCTGGCCGGTGATCACCGTAGCGAGCCAAGAGGCAACGCAGGAGGCGGAGTCGACGGGGCGTAACCATCGAGGGAAGGGATACCACGGGCGGCTGGTCAGCTGCAGAATCCCTCCCGGACCGAGGGGGCGGATTGGGCTGGTGCTTGTGTTCGCTGGTGCAAGCCAAGATTCCGGCCAAGACCATGATCGGCCAGGGATGGTCTTGGTATTGGTTTCACCACATTATCTAGGCAGGTAGATTCTTGCAGATAGATGGTTATGCAAGACTGCAGACTTGAGAATACAATCCTAGTATGTATACCCAGAGCTGTAGACAACCTGTTTGAACCCGGGTGTCCGTGAGATCTGAATCCGAATCAGATACGAGATAAGCAATGACAGCTCCCGTGGATCGGGATCCCCACATCGACCCCAACCCCGACGAGCTAAAAGGCAAATGGTCTGCGACACCATTACGGTCTATTGATCCCACCACATGACTGACCTCTTCCTCATCGGCGGTGTTCCGCTTGGCCAAGATCTCAGGGGCTGGTTACACGGCGTATTTCTCTTCCAGCCGGCGGGATGGGAATCCGTCCGTCAGTCCGCGGGGTTCTTATCAGTGGGGGGAGTACGATGTACGGAGTAAGGGGGAAAGGGAAGGGATCTACTCCGTACGCGTAGGTGTCTGGATGTAGGACTCCGTATGGGGATGTAGATATGAGGGGGAGGATGCGATATTGAAACCGTCGTCGGTGTAAAGGAAGGAGGTAGTGCTTGCTCGATGTACTCCGCACCTTGTGTATCGGAGTACCTAAGTAGGTAGGTAGTAAACTCAAATCTTGCGGGTGGTTATTCCGGACGGAGTCCATTCCCCTTCTTGCCCCGGTGTGTGCGGTTCTAGAATCCCTTCTCCCTTTTCTCACCGGCAGGGTGGAACCCAGGGTGTGGTTTTGTCAGCGTGCGGGCCAACGTGGAGGCATGCCGGCATGCTACAGGCTACGGGGAAGGGGAGATACAGGCTACAGGATCAGCAGAAGGGTGGTCGATCATCCATTATCATTTGCTTGGCGGTGTAACGCCAGCTGCAGTTTATCAGATTGCACACGGCTTGGCAGGTATCAACACAGCACCCCCAGGTCCTCTGTCCTCTCGCCCCTCGCCTTGCCAATTGGTTTTCTCATCGGGCAGCAACGGCTGTCAGCAGGATGAGGTGGTATCATTCGTGCCGTGGTGTTCCCACGTTCAAACAGAGCATAATCAAATCAAAGCATGAAGAGAAAGGAAATCATCAATCGAAAGACAACAAGAATTGCATGCTGGTCTGGAGGCAAGTGGATGTGTCCCGCGCGATCCACAGTAAATTGGCTGGCCAGACGGTTTAGTTCTTTCCGCTGATGTCGTGGCCGAGGTAGAGGAAGCCGCTTGGTAGAGACGACACGGCATCGCCGGTCTGGGAGGCGGCCGTGGCGGTGGAGGACTGACTGTCGGAGCGTTCGCGCACGGCGGCGAGGGTCTGCTCCGATGTGAGTTCGGGTTGCGAGGTGAGGTCGATGGAGCGAGGGCCCGACTGGATGGGCGCCAGGACGAGGAACTTGTGGGTGGGAGTGTACGAGTACATGATGGCTGGGGGAGAGGTTGTTTATGTGGTAAGAGATGAGTGAGATGTTGGTAAGGTGGCGCGGTCTGGATAAGCTCTTTGCGTCAGGAGGAGTAAGATGCTGGACAAGAGTCTCCCTGGGGGATTCAACGACCTATTTATACATGTGAAGGGGGTCACTCTCGAAGAGGGGTTGTCAGGTTTCATGGATGGATTCGGAAAGGCCGTCGATCCAGAGCCAGCCCCGATGCGAGAGATAGCGGAGAGACAGGAGGCGTCCAATGTGCGTGGTGCAAACACGCTGGACTTCACATGTTGGAGCATTCTCACGCATCCAGGGCGGGGCGGAGGACGTCATTATTGGAAGATCGCCCCCCGTTCCTATGCATATCGTGAGGAACTTCGTAATACCCGAGCCCGCCGCGGAGAGACTGATACGCAGCAAAATCTGGACGATAGATCACTTCTGCATGGGGGAAGCTCGCCAAGCCAGCAAGCCTCATCCCTTCCCCCGATATGGTTGCGCGAAGGAAAAGGACTGAGAATAACAATAATACATCCCCATAGCACCAAGCACCGTCGCACAAGCAAATTGGGCCGACGCGACCCGAAATTGAGCCTCGGGTGATCCGCACCCAGGAGCTTCCAGAGCCAAGGAACGTGCCGGGACCATGCACTCGTCCCATCCACGGGTGTTCATCTTCGGGTAACCAAGGGATGTTGGATGATGTACCTGGCCGGTGGAAGAGTCTAGGCGCGCATTCTTTCCTCGACATTGGCCTTCCGCATGACCTCGTCCGGTATGCTGGTCCGCTTGGCAGCGTTATCTGTGCACGCATTGTCGGTGTCCTCTGGACCTGGGGGTTTTGTTTTCTAGAACACGCTCGCATCCTCGGGCGCATGATGGAACCGGAGGACGTAAGGGGTTCTGGCACTGTTCTGGTCGAGGGGACTTAGCATAATGCGGAGAGAAGACGGACGGACGGGTTGCAAGTCAGTGTGACGTTTGTCGTATCGGAAAGAAGGATGCGTCTTCGGGATGTGAGACTGAACGTGTCTGGGACTCTGGGTAGAGACGGGTGGACTCGGACATGGGGTCTGGCGATGGTATTGAGTGGAGTTGCGTGCATTGGTAGTATGGCACCACCATGACCGTTGACGAGTCGATCCATCGTCTCTTCTTCTCTCTCTAACCGACAAGCACAAACCAAATCAACGCGAACAGTCGCGAAAGTTGCGGCGTTTGTGCAGAACACCCCGGTCACGTGTCCATCCACATCGGACAACCAACATCAATAATCATCGTCATCTTCGTCCTCATCTTTTTCCCTTTCCCTTTTTAACTCTCCATGGGGACGCCTGGCTGCTGCCTTCTCCTGACAGCCCTCGCTTGGGCCCACGAGCCAACGGCGGCTATGTTGAGCACTCACCTTCCACCTCCAGCCTATGATTTTCCGCCTGTTTAGCGCCCCCAGTCTTCGCGCCGTATCGCTCGGCCCTTCATCCTGTGGCGCGAAGGCTCAGCGGCTGAAGAGGCGACGAGGAGCCGTCGTAGCCACAGAATTTCCGCCCTCTCCTCTTTCAGGAGCGCCGCAAGTGCTGTGCCCCCATCCGCTCGGGTGCCTGGCCCGTCAGTTGAGATCCTGTCGCCCTGGCCCGCCAACAGGGCGGATTGTGAAGAGGGCCAGAAAATTGATAGGTACACATTGTTCCTCTCTGCTCAGAAAAAAAAAGTTAGCCGACTGTCAGGGCTCAATGTGGCCGACATCACACCAACATTGCCGGCAGATAGGGCTCTCACAAGGCATTATGGACGGACCCATTGCGGCACATGATGAGTACGCCCTGCAGGCTCGCATATCGTCAACTACAGAGATATGTCACTGCAGAAGGTGGCACCTCGCGAACTGAAAACTTTGAAAAAGGAAAGAACAAAAAAATTTTGAGGATTCGACATTGAACTCGCAGCCATCACCAACTGCGTCAAGGTCTCTGGCCCCACACGTTGGCCGGCCCTGCGAGGCACACAAGTCGACTGTGTGATGGCTGTGCGGTTCCTGCATATTGTTTCTCTCAACTCGCAGACATGAAGTCGCCGCCGGGGTTGATTTATGCCTTGGCTGATTTCTGGGCATGTTGCGCATGTCGGACAACGATGTGATCGGGAGCTGCGGCGCCGCAGTTTTTCCAGTCGACGCCACGACCCTTGCTCTAGAAGCTGCGCGGAATACGAATGAAAGGAAAAGGAAAAATCCTTGTGTCGGTTCCGGGTTCGGTATCGGTTCTATCGTTCAATCAAATGGGGTTGCTCGGTAACACCCTTGTTCTTCCCTCCCCAACGACGCCCTTGTGGTGCGCCTGATAGAGCGAAGACTGTGACTGAGGTTAGGGAGTCATGGATGATGGGAAGACCAGAAAAAATTTCTCTCCCGGCTGCGTGACATTTGTCAGATGCGCAGTTTAGAGCAGTGAATGGCTGCGGTATGACCCCCGAATGGCGTGAACACTGTTGGCCGGCTACGGGAAGTGATTTGATAACGCAGATATCTCTGCCCTTTCACCTGCATATGTGACCGGAGGCTCCTGCTATCATGCCGCAGTATCTTCAAGATGATGTCAAGGCCTCCCGTGATGCATCTGCGGAAGTCTAATGATCTCACGAACCTCGGGGGCCGGGGCCAGAGGTATCCAACCGATGACATTGCTCATCGCTCCGTCCGACTTACTGCACGGGGTAAAGATATCACCATCTAGACTGTCGTCGGACGGACGCCACTGGACAGATGATCCACAAGACCGCCAATCCTGTCGTGGGCAGGAGAGGGCTAACGCAGTAGTTCTGGAGATGCGATGGCCTCCGTTTTCCTACTCGGGTAATGTGTTGGGATGTCTCACCTTCGCCCGCAATGTAGACCCGGTCACCAACTCCGTCGGCGCAATTCGATATGCCCGATTTCTGTGACGGAGGCCTGAGAGAAGGCGCAAAAAAGAGATGACTGCATGCGTAGCTAGTTCGGCCCTCTTCCCTGACTAACCTTCTTCTTCCTTCCCGTTGTTGTCTCCTGTCAACCTTCCTTTTATTTTCCCCGATAATAATTTTCGTGCCCACTCAGCCCCTGCCTGGCTGACCATCTGTTATTTTTTCTGTAGACAGTGTTGTTGCGGCACAGTCATCCGCAGCGACAGTTTCTATCATCTTGGATGTTACGCAGGGCCGAGATTGACTTATTTAAAGCCCTCTTTGAACCCGTTGAACCTCCTCAGAACATCGCCAGCAACATCGCGACCATCTTCTCTCTGGATCTCTCTCCAGCTTCGCAAAACAGTTCACCTTTCTGAAGTTCTTTGACTTTGCGCCTTTGAGGCAATCCTTCGTCTATTCCGCACCGGTTGCCCGTGTTCTTTGTCCATCTGTCTTTGCGGGGCACTAGATTGCCATCATGTGTTCGCAGTACTTCTACAAATACGACTGCGGGTGCACCCACCCGGAGGGCGACGTTGTCTACTGTGCCAAACGAGGCACTTCCTGCACCGGGGTGCGACAGCAGGTCCGCCGGCGAGAGGGATACAACTGCCCGCTGCATGGTGGTTAGATATGGACTCGAGGTTAGTGAGTGGACACATGTCTGGGCGCGAGCTCCACCGCGGATGAAAGAGTCGGGACTCGAAAGGACAAAGCAATCTCGTACTGACAACTTTAGTCCCCAGCACCGGCCGATCTAATCCGGTTGAGCACTTCCTTTCTTTCGCTGTGGTGCTCGCGTGCCGAGATGGATCGACTTCGAGGTTGAGCGTTCTGTTGGGGGTTCCCGCTTGTTCGCACTGAATCTCGGCCGCCTCGATCCTCCCGAGCTGATCTAGTCGAGGTGGTCAGGGCTTTTACGGGGACCTCCAACAGGAACATCATATACTTGGTTTTTTTTATGTCTGCGCATCTCCCGTCTCTCCTTATAGCATCTGCATTGTCTTGCTGTGTGGTTTTTTGTGTGTGTTCTTTACTGTACTTGTCTCATGAACCTTCCATCGAACCAAGGGACTGAAAGGTGGTTTCGGTAGTCCTTCTAGCTCTTGGTTCCTGCATCCGTCTGTCAAGCGTTTTGTGAGATTAGTTAGCTGCTTCGTTATCTTCATTCCTTGAATCTTTGAACAATTGTCCTCTCAGTGCACCGCTCGCTCAATTCTCATGTAGTTCGTACCTAGTAGTCCTAGGATCTATCCGACGTTGTTTTAGCTTTTTTCGAATCCCGGGCGTCGGATAGGCAGAACCCTGTCAGTCGGTTGCACAGTATATAATGCTACCTGCTATATACTGACTCACATCGAAGTGTGCGTGCGCGGAAGTTGCTTATCTACGCCGCAACGGGCGCAGACCAAGAATTTCCTGCCTCGAGTCCCTGAACGGACGTGATTCGCACTGTCCATCAGGGGGGTGCATTAGCACCGCAGACGCCTCTCGTCACCTGATCAGGAACATCGAATCAGACAAAGAAGTCCCGCGGCACAGACGCAGATGCCAACGAACACGGGGGAAGTCTCAAGAGCGAATGATGGACGCTGTTGGAACAAGTTGTTGGTTCCAGTGGCGTGTGCGAGGAGAATTTTCGGGCTTCACCGGTTCAAGTGGCGAAGATAAGCCCTTAGCGAATGAATCAAGTACTATAGGAACATACCAGAGAGAAGGGTTCCCTGCGGTGGGAGATTGTATCCAGACATTTGACGCAAGGCGGATCATGGCGCAAACGCAGAGTGCCTTGCTGGAGGTTTGAAAATAGGAGGATATTGACATACCTCCTAGGTGCCTAGTAGGTGTGGTGACTACTGCTGTTATCATCCCCCTTCACTATATTCTCACCCCCTTCGTTGCTTTTATCCATCTCTTTCACCATCTGATATCTTTTCTCCGTGTCATCTCTGCGATATTAGGAACCTGACTCCACGTCCCACCCGAACTGAGCGTACTATCCTCATGCGTTGTGGAGTCTTCATTGTCTGTTTCCAGGAAAACAGTGTGCAAGCCGATAAGCGCTCCTACTGGAATCGTAGCAAGCGTTTCACTGGAAAATCTGGGCAGACAGCCGCTCAGGACATAACATCGCTCTCAGATCATGTGTAGTGTGTGATATCTGGCTAATGCTATTGTTTGAATTCGTATATTTCGCAAAAACAACGGTTCGTGCGTCGTATCATTTTGTGGTCTACATGGTTTAATCACTATACCAGTGATTCGAAGAAAGTGCCTAAGAGGCGCGTTGGCTGTCTGGAAAGCCATCTCAGTAAACACGAACGCTAGCTTGGAAGAGAACTTGCGGCAAGCTTCTCGTTATTAAAGGGAACTGTCTCTAATCTCTTGGTTCTAGCCAGATTCTGGTCCTACAGAAACCGTTTGCTACATTGATATACCTGTCGCATAACGGGAAGGTCCCTATCTGCGTGCTTTGAACCCGACGAACTGTACCCTGAAACGGTGCGCAACAAGATGTACACCATGGGATCGGACGAGATACAGGAACAGAGGTCGAAATAGTTGGCTGGCTCCACAACCCGGTCTGACAACGAGAGGAATCACTACTAAGTAGGTAGCTTAGCACTGTCGGTTGGGTAATGGTCTTTCTTGCCAATAAGTTGCAGCTACAATTAGATAAGATGGAATCATATTCTTGAAGGCTGGTCGTCCGACATGAGAAATCATTCCTCGCTTTTGATAGACTTCCACTATTCGCACTACATTATAGTCACTTATTCTATCATAAATCCTTAAATCATCAAACACGATGTTTCTTGGGGCAGCATAGGACAATCATCGTTGACCTACATATGTTCCAGCTATCTTCATAGATCTCGAGGAGATTCACGTGATCTACTGACATACAGCTCCGCGGCGAATCCGTAAGACTCCCCAAATATTACTGCTTCCCCATATTTCTTCCTCTTCCCTCCATCCTTACGGATCGACCTCCGCCTTTTACTTCAATTCGAAATTCCGCACATGTGATGTCCATAGAAGTCGACTGGAAGACAGCCACCTCGGGCCCGGACGGTGAAGCCCTCGCGGAGCGCATCCGCTCCTTCATCCACGACAAGTTCCAACAGGTGGCCCTTCCACGGTTCATTCGCTCCGTCCAAGTACATTCGTTTGACTTCGGCACGATCCCCCCAGATCTTGAGATCAAGGACTTCTGCGAACCGTTCGCCGACTTTTACGAGGAGGACGAAGATGACGAAACCTCGGAGGTCTCAGAGGAGCTCGTCTCCGCGCACGGCAATCAATGGCACAGAACGCATTCCGAGCTCAACGAGCCTCCCTATCGCGACGAAGCGACGATGAATCAACCGCTTCGGGACCCGTTCGAGGAGGGATTCCACCCCTCTCCTCTCCGCTCGCCAATGGAACACCTAAACCCCCATTTTCTCCCGCGCGCCGGCACCCCCGGCATCCCCGGCGGCACCTCGACGATAGGCTACCACCTCATGTCTCTCGGCGGTCTGTCCGGAACACAAACGCCCCTTGCAGCGGTCGCTGGCGGCACGCCTTTCGCGAATGGCTGGACAGACCCTAACATGGGACCCGGGAATCGAGGGCATGCGTCTGGTCCCGCTGCAGGGGCAATGCGCCAGCACCGTCCAGAAGATATCGACAGCAGCAACCCGACCTCGCGACCGTCAACCTCCAGCACACTTCCCTCCCACCCGTCCGGCTCCAACAGAAACAGCGGAGACGGATCTCACCCCGAGGAAGAACATTTGGAAAACCCAGCCGAGCCGGACCACCCCTTTCGGTTTCCGAAAATGCGAGAGCGGCGTCCTGAAGATTTTCAGGTTATGTGCCGCGCCAAGTATGCGGGCGATGTGCGACTGTCGCTAACGGCGGAGATCCTTCTGGACTACCCCATGCCCAGCTTCGTGGGCCTGCCGCTGAAGCTGAACATTACTGGCGTCACTTTCGACGGAGTCGCCGTCGTCGCATATATCCGCAAACGTGTGAACTTCTGTTTTCTCTCGGCCGAAGATGCGGATGCGCTGATCGGCGCGGACGATCAAGAAACTAGAGACAAAGATGACCATCCGCGCAGCGGTCTGGATCCCACGACGTCCCCGAAACGCCAGGGCGGGCTGCTCCAGGAGATCCGGGTCGAAAGTGAGATTGGCCGGAAAGAAGACGGGAAGCAAGTGTTGAAGAACGTAGGCAAGGTTGAGCGGTTTGTGCTCGCTCAGGTGCGCCGGATCTTCGAGGAGGAGCTTGTATTTCCCAGTTTCTGGACTTTCTTAGTATAGATTTATGAGTTTACGAGGATGATCTTGTTATGTCCGACATCTTGGCCTGGAGCTTGTATATGTCACTGTATAATATTGTTGTATCGTTTCGTCAATTCCATTTAAGACACGGATTCCCTCGATCATGTGAATTCGGGAATTCCTCAACTGCCTCACTAATTTCAGACGATATTGACATGCACAGACGAATAAAACTTATACTCGGAAGACAGCGTTACTTGTACAGATCCACGCTCAATTCAAGACTATTTCCGTTGAAGTAAAACAACATGAAACATTCGAAGACGCATTAGTTCTCCCTTTCACCTTTCACTCTTTCGATATGCGCTTTCTTCCCCAGCACCACACGCCATACGCGAACGAACCAGTCACGCAAATTGCATGCCCTCAGCCGGTCAACATTCCGTCAGACTCTAGCAGCGCCTGCCCGATGACAGCATACAACTCCATAACATGCTTCAGGTGACGCACCACATCAGCAGCAACCGTTTACAGGTCCTTCTTGGAGTCATCGTCAGACTTTCCAGCGACCTTATCACCGAGGCTGTGGTATTCGCGGGTGAGGCCCTCGCACTGCTTTTTCAGAGTCTCGATGTCGCGGTCCTTGGCCTCCAGCTCCTTCTTCAGCCGTCCGATCTCGCCCATGTCACCAGCCTGCGCGAGGCGGGCAGAGTCCTTTCCACCGGCCTTCTTGTCGCCCTCGAGGAGCTTGACCTTCTCTTCGAGACGGAGCACCTCCAGGATCATGGTGTAGGTGCGGTTGAGGATCAGAGACAGGAACAGCGTGAAGCCGCAGAGGTACATGTTGCGCTGGGAGTAGAACTTGCGGGCCTGGACTTCCATGCGGTCGGTGCCGATCGTTGCTCTAGTTTCACTTGTTGTCAGTTTCGAGGTATGTAGGGGATGATTGCGGAGAGTAAGTGGGGAATGGCTCACCCCATGCCGCCACCTTCCTTGTGGAAGGCAGCCACCTCCAGCTGCACGCGGTACACGCGGTTGACGCTGTCAATGAACAGGATCAGGATGAATATGAATGTGATCTGGCAATGCATCGGTTAGATCTAGTGACATGAGAAGCGACATTGTCCGTAGGCCACCAACCTTCAACCCGTATTGTAGTTTGGCTACTATGGGGCTCTCCGAGATGAAGGTGAACAGCTTCCGCTTGACGGTGAAGGGAAGCGGGACGATGAGGCCCATGAAGACCGCCATCTCCAGCACCAGGAGGCAGAAAACCTGTACATATCGTGTCAATTTTGTGGTTTATTGGGCGAATTCAATGTCTGGAGGGGCATGTTGTGCGGCAACGCCCGGAAGACGTAGGCTGCGACGGATTGGGTGCCGAAGCTCCCGACCGACAGAATTCGAGGAGGAAGAGGGCCATGCACGTACAAGACTGTAGTAGAGCGTCATTTTGCCGGTGATAATGCAGAATCAAATTCTGATGCACGGTTTCTGCTAGGAGGAGATAGGGGGTTGTAGCTGCAGAGCACTTGTGGGGGGTTGTTGCAAAATGTAAACAAAAGATGGCGGAGGGCCAAGGATAGAGACTGAACGTTTGATAGGGAGAATGCGAGGTGAGATTTATATCCCGAGGCTTGATACTAAAGGCCGATGTAGTTAATGCCAGGGATGAGGTCACCGGCTGAAGTTGGCGAGAGAGTCGAGGAGTGAGGTGGTCTCTTTGCAGCTGCTGGCAGGAGTAAGACGTCATCACCACCGACAGCTAACTAGAAGCACGTGATACGGTTCCCAACTT
Source organism: Aspergillus pseudoterreus (assembly GCA_002927005.1). Lineage (NCBI taxonomy): Eukaryota > Fungi > Ascomycota > Eurotiomycetes > Eurotiales > Aspergillaceae > Aspergillus > Aspergillus pseudoterreus. Next base: position 322,206 of record PIJX01000014.1, on the reverse strand, counting down.
GACTAACCTGACGTCACGTGCGATGGGCATGCTCGTACTCTCATTCTATACTTGGTTGGTCAGGATCTCACCACCGGGTAAAAGGCAATAACGGACGCCAGACTATCTAATGAGGCTCGTTTGTCGCACAAACTTCATTCGTCTCTAATATAATGTATTCGCGACCCTCTGTCTACTATAGGGCAGCGGGATAACCAACCGTCTGCACCATTCTATGTTCATCTATATCGCTTTCTATCCTTCAGTTTCGTAGGCGTTGGACTTATGCTTGGGCTCAAACTTGAAATCCTTGTGCGCCGGTCCGAGGAACATCTCCCTGTGAACAGGTCAGTTAGGCTGCGTATGCGGGACCAGTGTTAGGAAACACTTACGTGATCTTAATCCAGTCCTTGTAGTGGTCACTGGCAAGGAGGGTCTCCATCTCATTTCTGCCCCTCCATGCTGGCGGACGATCCTGAATATTCGGTGGAAGATATTCGAGCAAACCGACGGGCACATACCGACGGTGGAAGCTCAACCACTCCAGCAAGAAGCGACGTGTGATTCCGACACCATACTCGTCCGAGCCCCACGTATCAAGGCCGTACTTGGCAAATTTTTCCACGAGAGACAGACGCTCCGATGCGGACTTGTCCAGGTACTGGCCCGTCTGGATCTCCTCGAAGAGCCAAGGTTTGATCAATGCGCCTCGGCCAATCATCACGCTGTCGACGCCGGCATTGTTGATATGATCATCGTAATCCTGGTGGGAGAAACAATCTCCATTTCCGAGGAAGTAGACCTTTCCACCATTCGGCAGCATGCGTTCATCCGGTTCGTAAATGGTGTCTGTCAACTCATCCTTCCTCTTGTTGAGGTTCTTGATGAGAGCGGCGGTTTCGGCGATGTAACCCCAGTCGGCTTGCTTCGTGTATCTCTGCTGTCGACTACGTCCGTGGAGAGTAATCGCCGCAGTGCCGCACGGCCCAAGGCCAAGCAAGTGGGATTCGTGCCCTCCCAGGACCAGACGCTCCACGAGCTTCTGGGCGTTCGGTGCGTTGTCTCGCACGCCCAGGCGGATCTTGACACTGATGGGGATCTCTTCCGACACTGCGTTCATGCCACGGAGGATCTTCTCCAACTTCGAGTGATGTTCGAGAAGCGCCGATCCAGCGCCCTCGCGGAAGAGAAGATCGATGGGGCATCCGCAGTTTAGGTCGATGACACGAAGGTTAGGCGTGAACTTGGATAGCACCTCTGTAGCTTTCAGTGCCTGCCAAGGTTTGTTGGCGGCAATCTGAGCGCCAAACTTCATGTCCTTGGAGTTGTCGTAACCTTGCACAATGCTATCACTTGGGGAGATGGTCGGTGGGGTCAATTCAGTTTCGTGGGATCGCAACAAAGCCCATTCTGATTTCGTTCCTTGGATCAATGGCATGCTCATTGCCATTTCAGAGTAGACGAACTGGGCCCCAAGTTCTACACAGAGCCTCCGGAAGGGCAGATTACCCTGCGTAGTCAATGGCGCCAAAGTCGGAGTTTCAGGGCCAAAGTAGAGGCGGCGCTTCTCAGAAGGCAAAAATGGAGGCTCGGTATAGTTGGCCCTTTGCTCCTCCCTCTCTTCCTTCGTAAACTCAACTACCCCGCCGTCGTTCTGGCGTCTGCCGTGGAGAGTCTTTTCCAGCTGCTTGGAGGTCTTGTCAAGCCAAGACGAGTATGCATCGGCGCGCGGGGTCTTGATCTTTTTCCTGGACAACGCGTTCCTATCGTCCACCGAGATAGTATTTGCGAGGCCTTCCTCGCTTGCATAGGGGACTAGGCGCGGCGATTTCTTCTTGCGCTCCTCGTCTTCGACCAAAACCAGTTCCTTTCTTCCATCCGAAGTGTCGCGCTCGGTCATGTGAGAGCCGACAAAACGGCATTTCCACCCTGCATAGCATTTCCCCCGCGCATCCCACACGGGGCACACACCACCAAAGGTCGTGAGATCCTCGCGCTTGTGTTCTTTCAGATAGGTGCGCAGGTCGTGCTCGAAGCGGCACTTGTCGCCGAATCTGCATTCTCCAGGGGAGAATTCAGGCGCAAATACTCTGCTGGGGCAGAGTCCCTTCTCATCCTGGTACCTTCCAAAAGTTCGATTCGTATTCTGGCCTCTGATCTTTGGCTTCTTCTTGTCGTCTTCGCGCTCCTCGTGATGCGCCGCTTCGGCAGCATCGTCTGTATTTTCCTCTGGCGCAGATACAGAGATGGCGTTGATATCGACAAGATATCTAGTGAGAGATTGGTTAGCGACTTCAACAAGGGACTTGTCGCACTGTACATACTCCGCCTTGATGGGAGCAACGCCCTTCCTGCGGGGAGGTTTATCGCCATTGGGCGTGGAAGCCTCATCGAGTTTTGCCTTCTTCAGAGGTGGTTCTCCAGCATTATCGGTAATGTGAGTATCGTTCTGGGGTTCGTGTGCCGGTGCTGGTGCCCCTCCAGGAGCCGGCTCTTGTCCATTGCTAGTCGCGGAGGTCATTATGGAGACCGCCGAGTCGCGGAAGGGGTCCAAAGGGTTTCACAGGACAATGTATCAAAATTTGTAGTGCCGGAAGACTTTTCTATCTCAATTTCTTCCGGAAAGCAAAATAATGTATCATGTAAGCCACGCGACAACCCTTTCTTGCAGTCGTCTCTAGACGAAATTTTTGTCCAGTTCGCCGCGCACCGAGGGCGGAGAGGACCGGCAGTTTGCATAGTTTGCATGGTGGGTCTGCGGGGTTCATTGGTGCCTGAGGAATAGGATTTCTTCAAAGTATACAAAGGCTCATATGGACTCTTTGTATTCCCCTCGAACGCGAGTGAATGATGGCTAACGCCTACTGCAGTAAACAGGTAGAAGTTAGATTCATATAATTGAGAGACTTGGATTTAGTACAGTAGATGTAGACCCTGCCATGAAATTTGCGCGCCATTCAATGTTGTAGATCATTGTTATGGTAGGGGAAAACAACTGCAGTCCTGATTGCTGATATCCAATGTCTCAGGTCCATTCATTCACTGATGTTTTTGTTTTCTCTGTTCTTCCTCTCGAAGACTACCCTTACGCCCTCTTAGGGCCACACTCATGTCCAGTCATTCTTATTCTGTTCAGTCAACATAACTTCAACCATATCAGCTCTTCCTCTACCACAACAACATGGATCAAGCTGAGCAGGCTATACGCGCCTTCGAAAGCACCAACGCATCGCAATATGAAAGATCCCCAAGGACCGTCCACTGGCTGATTCCTCACCTCATCTACGCTTTCAACATCAACAACTATCTGCGTGGGATGCGACGACACCTCAGACGTTTGAACTATACCGCAGCCCGGCAGTATGTGCTTGAGAAGCTCGTCTCGTCTTACGTACAGGAGACAGAACATCGCTTGGACAGGGAACAATTTGACATGGCGGTCTTCTACTTCGAAGGGTACTTTGTCTGGTTTTTGGAATACGAGAAAAGGATGAGGGCGCACGGGAACAATCCCTGGAAGAGAAAAGCCCAATGGAGGCGACTTCGCTATGTTTTCAGGTATGGATGAGTTTTTCTTTGACCAGTTTTGGATATGCCTTGCGCAGGAGTCTGTACTGACTCACTCAAACCTTCTAGCCGGAAGTGATAGCAATGATCAAGAACATACTGTGGCATACAAAGAGAGTGCATTTCAGGAACTTGCAGATGATATCCAGGCAATTCCACCAAGGTTGGTGAGCAGAATGTATCTAGGTACTCAGAGGGTTTCATGCTGAACAAGACGATGGGCCTGTTTTCTTTACTGCTGAGGATTGGGGTGTGAAGTAGACAGATCATCGGATCAAGGGTGCCTCACTGGGCTATTTCTCAATTGCTTAATACAGGCAACGCATTTGTACTTGCATCCGTGGAGGATAAGTGTCATGATATCATTTCCGCTTTTAGGGGTATTGTGATCAAAGGAAAATGTACAAAGTCATACTTGGTTAACAAACATCATTCAATAGAGAGTAGCCTCTTTGTGCCACATAATCCGTCGTAATGCACGTCAACCCACAAACACAATTCTTGTGCCTTCTGTACACTCTTACATGCGTGTAGGCTCATCTGATGATACACGCTGCTGGGGCTAATGTACCTAGAGCCTCATGCGGGTCTCCATCCTTGCTGGTTCCATTGGACTTATGCACCCTGCATCAGTTCACGCATAATATAGGGGCATTAAGTAAGAATGGTGAAGACACCACATTTCAACGTCCTACAGCGACGCGCAAAAATGATCATGCCTGAACCCGTCATGCCTGTCTCACGACCCGACTATGATGGTAGATATGTTAAGCGGGTTATCGCAGCGATTCTCGTGGTGACTCTCGTGGACAGCAGCATTAACATTCGGGAAAATTATCGTGATGACAGCTTGGACTGAGTTTTCCTTGGCCAGTGATGCGCAACAGCTCCCAGACGAGGTCCATTCGGATATGCCCATCAAGACAACACATGTTAGTTGAGAATAAGAGGTATATAAAACCCAGCAATGATCAAGTCTTTGCACCAAATCCCGAGGCCCGTTTTTGGGAGCCACCTAGAGTAACACTCCTCGTTTACATTCATCGTCATGAGTTGTGTACCGGTCATCTTCAGGAATTACCTTCGCGAGTAACGGTTTAGGTGGAATCATAACTTGATCAGATGATAAAAGTCTTCCTCTCTAAGTCGGATCTTACGTGTCTGGCTTCTCACTGAAGTACGTGAGCGCAGAAATTCTCGAATTCGAGATACTCGAGAGCGGCATTGATCGCTTCGACGTCGCTCGGGGTGTTTGAAGGCGGCCCTCTCTGGCCTTACTATCAAAATCTGGGCGCCCAAAACCCTCTCCAGTAGAAGGGCATTGGCTGCGTGGTTACTGCACCATGCGACAGCCACCACAGGTAACTTGAGATAGCTTATCTCGATGCCAAGTTGGGATGGCTCTGATCCATGTTGCAGAAGGGAGTGGAATGTTTCACTGACATGCATGGGCGGCTCATTTCCGACTCAGTAATACTCCCTAGGACGAAAACTCACCTGGAATGATAGGGGTCACCAAATTCATCCAACCCGGAAGGTTCACCGCTACATATTACTGGTACCATTCCTAACCCCTACTCCGTACACTTACTCAGTACGTCTCCAACAGTAGCTCCAACAGCAGGTGCCGTCCCACCATGCGGTGTCCACCGCAGATTTCTACGTGTCTTCCAGAAACATTCCCCTCCGGGCAGGGACTGGGTCCCCTGACGGGGGTCCTTCCCTTCGTATGAGCGGCCTTGACTTAGTCGGGGCTAAAAGTCGTACCTAGACCGCATCTTGCATAGTGCGCCCGGGATGCATCCTGCCGGCCGAAGATCAATTGTGGGTAGATAGGAGGGGGATGCGATGCGGGTGTGAAGACGGGGCGCGTTGGTGCTGCGACGGAGGATTTACTATCGATTCTTGTCTTGGCTAGTGAGGTCCGCCCTGGGTCATCTGTTGGGGGACGGGTGCGACAGGCGAGGGTATGGCGGTGTGCAGAAGACAACAGGTAGGGATGTGTTCAAAACTACCGAGGCCAGACACGTTGTGATCAGGGCTGTCGGAAGATTACTCCAGATCAGGGATGCTGTCGTACGGTGCGACCTCTCGCTGTCCCAAGCACAGCCAGGCACCGCCCTGAAAATCATATGGGGGGAAGCGCGCTCGTCCGGTTGGTCGTCGTACGATTAATCATGCTCCTGTTTGTTGAGAAAGAAGTCGAAACATATGGCCCCGGGGAGCAAATGCCGCGCCCCTCATGGGATCCCGGTCAGAGGACTGGCTTCTCCTGCATGCTCAGCTTGTCAGATAGCGTCATTCTCCAGCCACACAGGCTCTTCTCCGAAGCCCCCTGAGTTTTGCGTGGCTCGGCCGGCACTAGTAAAGGCAAATCATCCGACTAAAACGAGTCTCGCAGCGTGGGGCCGACGGAGGCAATTGATTCACCACCAACACGGACTCTTGCAGGGATGTCGACAAAGTAATTCACGACAATCGTTGACTATTTCGGTATGTAGTTATGGGATGAGGGGGAGAATCCAGATCGTCTTCTTTAGTAAACAGGCAGACTGGTATGTACAGTAAGTAACCATCTTGACTCATTCCCCTCTTGAGGGTGTCAGATGATCGATACCTGGCCGGCGATACGTCCTGAAACAAGCCAGCTCCGTACGGAGGCATCGAGTACCTCCCGATTTGGCTCTCAACTGGCCATCCAAACGGTCCGGTCACCAGCGGAGATCAAAACATCCTGGTTCCCTCTGTGTACCGTTGTGCATAGCATGGTAGAACAGGGGCCACCAGGGGACTTGAGCACCACCGTTTGGCCGGGGCGGGTGACGCAGCCACAACGGCAGGGAGGTCTTCGAAAGCTTCCATCGTCCTTCCGAAATCTTTCTAGAAGGTCTCCGGAAGCCCGGACGGCCTTGGCGGGCCAACGAAGTGGCTGTCGGGGCCCGTTAGCGTGGGTATTGGTGGGGAAAAAGGAAGCCCCCCTTTCTCATTGCAGGAAGTGCAGGGCAGGGAAAAGGAGATGAGAAGGGGCAATACTATAATTATTATTAGTATTACTCGGATTGTCTAAGGGGGTGGGAACGTAGCCTCCTCCGTCAGGCCCGCTGAACTAGCAGCGCTAGAGAGATTTAGTCGCAGCACTATGCTGAGCGGTCTCCACGACAGGAGGGTGACTGACGATTCTGCCTGCGACGGGACTCGGATGACGGTATTTTCCCTCGTCGCGGATGGTGAATGTGCGATATTTCGGATCGCAGACCCGCGGGGAACGAATCCCGGATCTTGCAGGAACCCAGTGGTCCGCATGCGATCCAGTCTGACAGCTCCCAGTCCTCCGTACAGCATGGATGGATCCCCCGAGGCGTATGCACTTACCACCCTCCCCAATAAAAACATAGTGCGGCCCAAGTGTCCCGCCGCGTCCGGGACGATGGACAATTCCCCATTGTTCGAAACTTTCTAGAAGGAAATTAGCTTCCCACCGTTGGCTTATCCACTCGTGAAAGGGGGGTCAAATCATATCCATCCAAATGACGGTCTTCACGTTCGCCCTAAAGGTAAATTCGTATTGTTCGGGGGTTATGCGGCGAACCTAGGTAGACGCCATCCCCCCGGGGTGTATTGTGCTGTTCTTCCATCTCCTTAGAGGCGCTGAATAATACCCACTGGTCCGATGAGAAGAGGACTGGTAATGTTGGTCTGTTGTATGTCGCACGATAGGCTTAGGGGGGTTTAGGAGTCTCATGCATGCAGGTCGGCATACATGGCCGCCTCCGTCAAGAGCCATCGCGTTTGAGAATTGTTTTTTTAAATATCTTTCTTCGGAGGGTTCTGGTTGGAAGATGACGCCTATGGGTTGGTTGTTCTTGGCTTGGAGCGATGGTCACCCGCGGTAAATTGGTCAGGAGAAGGTTTCTGGGGTAGTTCAGATCCTGCCTTCACCATGATGGTTCCTGACGGGTGGTCTGTATCCATGGTCAGGGACCCTGTCTGTTTTGCGTCATACAGCATCATTCTCCGGGATGATGTCTCGAGAGGTCGCTTGGATGGATGCTATCCCATCCCATGCGTCCATGTCAGTTTATCGTTTATCTTCCTATCAATATCTGGGATGCATGATTGTCCCCCCACCACGGATAGGCTCCGACTCAACCGTGTCAGCCGCCTCAAAAGAGGCCCAAAAAAGAAACGAAAACCGGAATCTTCTGAGTACGCATTCCGTAGATTCGTTATTCAGATCGGCAGTAGACCGGGGTCCACTGGATGGTTGCACGGCCAGCGAGAGACGGGGAAAGCCACGCTGTGGAGCCGGGAGAGAGACAGGGAGGATGAGAAGGGGACCGTCTGGTGGTCCATGTTGGGTGGAAACGTGCGGCGATGATGGTGATGCTGAGGATTCTAGTCGAGTCAATCCTGAACTAGTGGGCAGTAATAAGACGAGCAGAGCTAGTAATAGTAATCGGGGGTAATTTCACCAGCGCCCAAGAGGAGTTGGACGATTTCCTCCTCGTTGTTCCAGTTGAAGCCTTATACCGATCGATACGATTGATACCAATTTTACCCCCGAAGGAAAAAAATAAAAATAAAAATAAAAAATAGAAAAATCCCCATAAAAATAATAATAATAAAATAAAATAACAAAAAACATCCGCTGACTTCATAGAGAGGATTATTTTCATTTGATTATTTTTTGCGCATTTTAAAATCCCTATAATAAAAATAACATCACCAACCAGAACGAGATATCTTTTGCTGGTGGTCTCCCTCCTTATTCTTCTTCTGCCTCCTCCTCTCCTCATCACGTTTCTTCTTTCTTCTCTCTTCCCTTCGACAACTCTTCATCCTCCTCTCGACCGTTAGACTCTCGTCCCTCTCCGACCTCTCCCCTCATTCCTTACATCCGAACTGCTGGAAAGGCCCGTGTTCTCGGTATGTACTTTTCTTGCCTCTTGTCCCCTCCCTTTCGTCCTGTTGGGGGTGGCACTTTTTGATGAACTCCCCGCGTCCCGTTCCGATGACGCAGTCCGCTATCTGACTCCCTCGGTCGATGGCTTGGGCCATCGCAAACAAACCCGCGTGGGCGCGTGTGATCCCACTCCTTCGCTAAGCGCATTTCTTAGCTTTGCGAAAGCCCTTCTTTTTCCCAAACACCTCAAAAACTCGCTGGAGATGTTGGGAGTTGGACGGATTGCTGGAGTCCATCTCGGTCGGACACTGGAAACCTTGCTAATCTCTTTTTGTCTTTTGATCAGGACCGCCCTATTTGTCACCGTCCCGGTCTGAAACCTCATCCTATCCGTCCTTCCTTCCCACTTGGGATTGTTCCCTCCGGTCCTTTGCGAACCTCGACTGCTTCTCACGAGCCGACACCTGCCTCAACCTCCCACGGGCGACCCGCTGCACCTTCATCGATACATCCCGAGCTCGCGTGGAGGTGCCGACAGACAAGAACCAGGAGAACCGTCGCGGAATACCTGACACCGGGGAGTTTGGTGGCTCCACGTACTTTGTCGCCAGACCGATCTCGACGGACTCTTGCGCTGCGACCACCCGGCGAGGCTTGAGCCAGTGTCTTAGCCGCATTGCGATCAAGCGACGCTTGTTTGGTACACGAAACACGCGGACGAATCGTCGCAACGAAGAAACAAAGAGCTTCAGTAGTCGACAGCGGGATTTGGTCATCCCCTGCTCACATTCCTGATTACCAAACTCCGGCTAGCTCGCTCACGTTACACTCTTTCGCGGGTCGAACTCTCCCCTCGTCCTTCAAACAAGTGAGTCCGTCTTGACCCGTCTTTGAAAGAAATCGCCGTCCTGGGATCGCTCTAGGGAATGCGATGTCGACCCGTTCGAGACTTGCGCTGACTGCCTTGTTCCTAGCTGTCCGTCAGTCACACAACTCCGCCAGCTGCGTTGCCTCCCGCGGCAAATTGCTGAGTGATAGTGCCGTAGAGATTCTGCGGTTGCGTGTTCACAATTCCCGGACTTCTGAGCCGTCCTTGACAACCGTTCCTCGGCTCTCCCGCTGAGTCGGGTCATGGACATCACAACTATTTTGAACAGAAAAGGTTCTGCTGCCATGGTCGATTTCGATCAACAGCAGTTTCTGCAAAACCACCAAAGTCTGGACAACCCTCCGACCCCAAAAATGAAGTCGGAGCCCGGCGTGACCGAAAGTGCGGATCAACCGGTCCTTTCGTACCCTCCGCACGCCCCTCTGCCGAGCATGCCCCAAGATGTGCGATACGCTCCCCAATCCCATCCAGCTCCCGGCATGCCCCTCATGCAAACCCCGTATGTCCCCGGAGGATACGCGAGTGGTGCGCCCATGCACAACGGTGCGGCTCCGCCCCCCAGGACCGAACCTCCGCCGAAAACTTTCCACTGCGGAACCTGTGGCAAGGGGTTCGCTCGGCGCAGCGACCTCGCGAGACATGGTAAGAAACTACGATTGTTGATATCAGAGAAGCGATCCAACTGACCCGACTAGAGCGCATTCACTCCGGCATACGTCCACACGCCTGCGACTGGCCCGGCTGCGGCAAGCAGTTTATCCAGCGATCGGCGCTAACTGTGCACTCGCGAGTTCATACCGGCGAAAAACCGCATATGTGTGAAAGATGTGGAAAGGTATGCCATGGACCATGAGGCAAAACTTCATTCGCATAGCTAACGCCTCTCCGTAGCCTTTTAGTGATTCGTCTTCCCTCGCCCGACACCGTCGAATTCACTCCGGGAAGCGGCCCTACAAGTGCCCATACGCGAATTGCCAGAAGACTTTCACCCGTCGCACCACGCTGACGCGTCATCAAAACCATCATACGGGGACTATCGAGGAGGCCGCGGCCGAAACGGAAGCCAATCTTCGGCAGAACAAAGAGCGCTCAAGGGGCCCTGGCGAATCCATGTTCTCGGATCACGCATCGGTCCATTCAACTCCATCTCCTGCGCATTCAGGGATCTCGGCTGGCGGTGAACTTCCACCGTTAAACATGCCTCGTTCGACCGGTGATTACTACATGGGCAGTGGCTCTATCCCGCCCCATGTTCGCGGGGATTTCTCACAGGCGAGCCCTCGTGCTTCACCCACGGCGACCTCTCCTTCACTATCCAGCTTCGGTAGCGCTCCCCACAGTCGACCTTCGATGACTTCTCACCCTACTGGATATGGGCCTCCTCAGCCGCTTGAGCCGCCGGCGAACAACGATCACCGCCCCAACAGCGTCAGCGGAAGTCCGCATATGCCCACCTTGGGCTGGGCTTCCCCTTCGCATGGTAGCATCCCATCCCCGGGCTCGGCGAATGACTTTCCGTACCCGGAACCTGGTGCTCCCACGTATCCGAGTTCAGTGCCTCCTCACATGTACTTCTCCCATTCTGCGGGCCGTCGGCCTACCAGCACTGAACCCGAAAACTACGAAATGAAGCCCAAAATGGGCGACAACTCCTGGTCGACCCCGGTCTAAGGACTCACAAGCAATGACGGCAGGCCCGATGACTTGGTGCAGATCCCGACCGTCGTACCAGCACAGGCTCTACTCGAGCAAAAGCTCTCCATCGTTAAATAATTTCCTTTGTACAATCTCCTATGTCATTCGTTTTCGCATCAGCATCGTGTCTGCGTCTTTGTTCGTCTCCATCTATACACCGTTGTTTATTGTTACTATCTTTGCATTTCCTTTGGCATAAGCGCGTGGAAGGAGTCCGGGCTAGCTGATTCGTCCCATTGTTTGGATTGTTCTCTATTTGTTCCTGTCTAATGTTCGATATGATGAGGACGAAGCATCAATAGAGAGCGGAAAAGGGTTACCATGGCTAGGTTGGACGGGGTTCTGGGAATGGGGTCAATGGTCGGTCTGGTTTCTGTATCTTGTTCTTTTTCTGTGTGCATTGTCCTGTCTGCTGTTTCTCACCGTTTGATATCACTAATCTCTGATATTCCCCTGTCGCGTGTCGTGTACAATCTTTTGCGCCGAGTTGTGTGCTCGATTTCTTGTCTAATACCAATCTTGCATTTGTAAATCACTGCTTCGTGTATGATAGATTGTCGTCATTAATCAACTGCATACTCACTTGCATTAAATTCCTATCATGGGTTCCTTGCGGTGTTTTCGACTCCATCATCACTCTCGGAGAAAGGTATATCACTCGGATCCGCGAGGAAATCTTCCTCCTGCTGCCCTCGTGTCCACCATAAGAACACCGGCGTGAACCATTCGAATAGTTGTGCTCTGATGGCCCCCAGATCATGATTCGACATCCACCCGTTGGAAGACACTTTATACGCATCTTCAATCTTCTTCCGTTGCGCGGATTCATATGCACGAAAGCTCCGAATGGGATCCTCAATCCCATAATGACCCAAGACACGGGCGAATTTGACAGCATCCTCGAGTGCATGTCCGATGCTTTCGCCCTTTGGTGGCATCTGTGATAGCCAGTCAGCTTACTGAACCTGTCCGGACAGAAGGAAACATACTGCATGCGCAGCATCACCCAGGAGCATGACCCGATCGGTAAACCATCGTCCGTTCGGCGGGAGGATATAGACCGGATACAGAGTCCAATCCTGCACCCCCTCGATCATCTCCACAAGATCCGGGATCGCCGCCTCCTGCGTTCTACGAAGGCCCTCAGTCCGCACCATCTCCTGGTCGTGACCCATGGACTTCCATCCCTCACGAGACAGCTGCGCCTCAGCGGGCATCAGCAACACGACATAGATCAGTTCCCGGTCATGGTCGCAGAATGTCGCCAACGTCGACCCGTACCGCGACATGGCCAGCGCCGTATCCTTGAAGAACGGCGTGCCCTGTGCCCCCAGCACAGTCTTCGCCTCGACGAATCCATACGCCGACACAATCCCCGAGTACGACGGCACGCGCTCCGGCTCGACAAACTCACTCCGCACCGCCGAATGGATCCCATCGCACCCGAGGACGATGTCGCCTGTCGCGCTCGTCCCGTCCTCAAATCGCACGCGCACCTCATGGATGTCTTCTTCCACCTCCATGACTTTCTTCCCATACTGCACCGTTACGCTCTCCAGCCGCTCCACGACTCGCAGCAGCGCCCGCAGCAGGTCGTACCGCTTCACCCGCCGTCCCTTGTACCCGCCGAACCCCGTCCCCTCGCGTCCCGCGTAGTCGATGGTGGCGAGCTCCTGGCCCGTCCGCAGAGAGAATATCTGGATGGCGTCGACCTCGCAGCCGGCGCGCATCTGTGTGAGCTCGGCGAGCACGCCCAGCATGTCGAGACAGCGCAGCGCTTTGGGCGTCAGGTTGACCGGGCCGCCGAGCGTGCTGGGTACGTCGCGCAGCTCGTAGACAGTGATTTGGGGTGGGTTTGTGTGCGAGGCGAATTGCTGGGCGAGGGCGATGGCTGAGGCGAGGCCGCTGATGCCGCCGCCGATGATTAGTATGTGGGGGGCCATTGTCTGGGTTATGTGTTGTATGGGTGTGGAGTATAGTATGGGGGAAGAGGGTCTAACTTATAGCTGGGATGGAGGAGCTGATATGATGCTTAGACGAGCTTGATATGCTTGAATACGAGTCGTGGCTGAGGACTCTGGCAACACTAGTGGTGAACTACAGATGGATGAAAGTATGTTAAACTATCCGTATTGTGTTGGGTCTCATTGGACTGTCGTCACCAGGACATGAGACTGGGTGTTCAGACCAACTGACCTAAGTGTTCTAATCATCGTTCGTTTCTTAGGACATCGGTCTATGCGCAACGGTGTCAAGCCAAATATAGGAAAGTGTGCACCATCACCAACCACCAACCGATCACCAAACCAGCTTGCTGCCAGTCTTAGGTACCCAGATGTTCTTGACAGCCTCTCACAGTAGTCATACTGATGAGCTTGGTGATAAATTCCAGGCCAGTTATTGACAGAGAATAGTCCTGTACAGTAGTAGCTTTGGATAAGTGACAAATGGTAGGGCGTCCTATTGTAATAAGAGGTGGGGTTGTCATTGTCACAACTTCAACCCCCAGTTGATAAACAGCAATGTCGGCCATAGATTGCTTACGACCATTACCTATCCCTACGGAGTACTGGACACGGCACAAAATTGTTTGTCAATGATGTATCCTCCCCCTGAGTCACCCATCTTTATGGAGGAGCGAATGAGTTTTGATGAGGTCGCATGGGATCAATGCGATGCCCTGTTTGCAGCTTGAAAGAAGAGACTCTTCAATGAAGACGTCTTGAGGGAGATTGGAGCCTTGATCATTAAGCATAGGGGAGGCCCTGCAGATGAACTCTTCCCTCCACAAAAGGGCGCCTTCAACGTCATACTCCGCATGAAATTCCTCGACGGTGGTTCGGCAATTATCAGATTCCCAGCTCCGGGGTATTCAGTGTTTCCAGAAGAGAAGGTTAGGAGGGAGGTCTCTGTTATGCGGTTCATTGAACAGCATACATCAATCCGCGTTCCCCATGTCCTTTACCACGGGACGACAGAGGAGAGTCCCGTCGGCTTGGGCCCGTTCATCGTCATGGAGTATATCGAGAATGACTCCGACCTCGTCGATGCTGTGAACATTCCAGGCCGGTCGGACGACGACAGACCTATCCTGGACCCCCACATCACTGAAGACAGACTCCGATCGGTGTACAGTCAAATAGCAGAAATTCTGCTGCAACTGGGAAGGTATCCCTTCCGCGAGATTGGTTGCATATCAAGCAAAGACGATGATGACGACTACGGCGAGTATGTTGTGACGCACCGTCCTTTGATCATCAACATGAACGAGCTTGTCCAGCTGGGTGGATTTCTTCCGCACCTCCTACCACAGACCTCGTTCAAGACAGCGTCATCTTATTTCCTGGCGCTTGCCAAGATGCACATGATACATCTCGAGTCCCAGCGCAACAATGCCGTTACGTCCGCGGAGGACTGCAGAAGGAAATACATTGCGCGATGTCTGTTCCGGAAGCTTGCACGCGAGAATCGACTGTGCCAGCTTGAACACGGCCCGTTCAGGCTCTTTTGTGACGACTTCCGTCCGGCAAACGTCCTGGCAAATTCCCAGTTCAACTACGCTGTGGTTGGAGCTATAGACTGGGAGTTTTCATATGCTGCGCCTGCCGAGTTCGTGTACAGTCCACCGTCCTGGCTCTTGCTGGAGCGCCCAGAATACTGGGAAGGGGGCCTTGACGACTGGGCACGCGTCTACGACCAACGGCTCCCCGTATTTCTGGAAGAGATTCGCATGCAGGAAGATGTCGCTGTTGAGCGAGGAATTATCTCCGAGGCTGACCGCCTGTCGGACCGTATGAAGGATAGCTGGGTGAACGGATACTTCTGGGTTACCTATGCCTCACGCAGAAGTTGGGCTTTCGAGAAAATATGCTGGGAGAAGATTGATCGTCGATTCTATGGAAATGGTGGTGTGGAAGATCGAATGGGTCTGTTGACGCCGGGAGAGAGAGAGCAGATGGAGGAATTCGTGCAGAGGCGAATGGCCGAGGAGAGCGTGATTTAGATGGCTCTGCTTGACCACTGATGGAGGTTCCTATATTACAATTTGAGATCTATAGAGACAGGCCTACAATGTGCGGCACTTGGCTTCTTTCATTTCCCATCAAACGTGGTGATTATAGGTGCCTATCTACTTCGTCTGCTAATCTCGCTTTAACTGAGGTAATGCCCATTTGACCATCCACTCTGACTGTAGGACCTCCTTGATTGTTGGCCGTTCTTCAGGCCGAAATACCAAATTCGGCGCATCAAATCAAGGATGGCAGTTGCTTCTTCCCTGTCAAACTCACAACCACGTTCTCGTCGATACTTCTGTACACACTCCTCGAAAGCCAATTCAATTCCAGACCAGACATGGCGCCCCTCTTTTGGATGCCCGTTGCTATCAAAAAATTGGCTTCGCTCCTGCCAGTGCATCCACCAATCTGAGGGTAAGGGCCCGAGCACATCTATTTGTTGTGATATTAGTTCGTCTGCAGACATAAATGCAGTGCTGAAAATCGGCTGCATGCCAAAGATTTCCCAGATCGCTGTGGCCAAGCTCCGGATGTCCGCTGAATATGAGAGAGGTGCCTCTGGTTCAAACTGGGCTTCTGGAGGTCGCATTTCTAAACCGAAATAGGCGAGTGACCGTTAATATTGTGGCAATGCTTGGAGTGGAAGTAGTTTCCATTATAAGAGTACCTGTCATATAGAAATGAGTTTGCACTGCAGCTGGCTTGGTTGTAGAACGCGATTTTCTGCCCATCCCTCCCTCCTCATCCATTTTCCTTGTAGGCTGGAATGGTTGGCTTTTAGTAGAGGAGGCTGCATAATTATCGACCTTAACACCCTGTACCTTGCTCGTACAGTCACGACCGCTGTAGGTCAAGACATTGACAGCAAGCCTCTAGATATCGAGTCATCAGAGCGTACTCAGTCTGTTGAGTCCTCTTATTACTAGCGAATTCGAGCACATCTTCTATTGTGGCTAGTTTGTTATTATTTTTTAGTCTATGGTTTCTATATCTATTTGACTGTCTTATTCACCACGTTTTCAGTGAGTAGAAGAACACAGCACTAGTTCGTACACCAAACTTAGCCATTGCAATATATGGAATCTTATTATTCGTACTACATACTTACTATGTACACTGTAACATAATCTCCTAATGGATTCAGAGCCTCTTCAGGGCCGCTGACGCCCTGTTTTCTTGGTGCTCTAATGGTAGATTCCCCTCACGTTCACCCGAAGCTCCAAGCCCCATTTATATGGGTAAAAAGCGAGTACCAACATTAGACCCAGCAAATGCTTGAATTACAAATGAGCCCCTTTGCATGCCGTGACGAAATATGAACTGAGTGGGTACATCCAACGCTTCAACACCTTCCTTGTTCCACAAGACAACACTCATCAAATCCCCCTACATCAACAACAGCAACATGTCAATTATTCAACACATCACAAATCGCAGGACTCGGCTTCACCGGCTCAGGCCCCGGGTTCGGCGGTGGAGGCGGTTTAACGTGCGGCGTGGGTGTGCCCCGATGATTGCACACATAGGCACTCGAGCACCACTTGCCATCATCGAGCTTATAAACCTTATCCTTATGATAGCTATAGCACTTGAGCGGCAAATTCATCTCGTACATATGCCATGCGTCGCCCGCCGCAATAGGGTCCTTGATGCTCGGATTAATGTGCACGGTAAATACGTCGCCGTTGGGCATGCGTGCGGACACGCCGCCCTTTTGGCCCCAGGGATATGAACCGGACCAGGGGACGTTGACCATCATTGTCGGTCTGTTGGTGTCGTCGGCGTTGCCTGTCCAGACGTCGCCGGGGTAGTAGATCATCTCGCGGGAAGTGGAGCCGCCGTTGACGCCGAGGCCGATACCGCAGTCAGCGAGGACGAGATTTTCGTTGGGGGTCCTCTGTGATGCCGCGAGGTGGAGGAAGGAGAGTAGACTCGTGAGGAGGAGGATAAGGTTGCTTTGTTTGAGTGTCGCCATTCTGGAGGTAGAGCAGACAAGCAGTGTTAGGATGCGCAAGAGCACTTGCTATGATAACGGGCGAGGGTTCTTCTTTAACATTCATCGGGCAACCGGTGCTGAAACTGCGACAAGTTCTAGACTGCGTGATATAAAATGGATGATTTATGGAGCAGGAAACACTGCATGCATTTCAGCTGTCGGGGTTCTCCGGCATTCTGTGCAGCACTGTCGGCTGTTTTCTCCCCCAAGTTTCACCGCATCGTACACTGCAGTGCTTGTCAGCTGTATGATCATGCCATGACTGCTTGGAGTAGTGGCGCTGGCTGCGAATTGCGAAGTGCGCAAACGGGATCGCCGATACGAGGATGACGTGGTAGTCCGAGAAGCATCTAGGGCTGACAATCTCTCCGGGGAAATTGTAGCTGAACACACATGGCTAGTTCTTGGCTAGATCTAGGCGCTTACTGGAAGGACCCTGAAGACCCTGAACGGGCAAAGAGAACGTCAGTCTAGAATTACCTCTGCTGATGTATGCATAAAGGGCGAAATAGCCGACGACATGTCGGGTTTGAGGCCAGCCACGTAGCTCGGGCTGAATGTAACGTCTCTGCCAAAATGGCCTGCGGGTTAGGTGAGGCTCCGCCTCTTTCGCAGTGCGTTGCAAAATGAATCGAATTCAGCTGACGGCGACAAGCATGGTGTCTCTGAATGAAAGGACAGCAGGTGGAATGGTATATCAAGCGGTTGGGAGCGCTTCAGAAACCCATGACTCTACAAGTTCTTCAGCTTGCAGACCCAACTCCCAGCCTCAGCACTCGCAATGCTGTCCCTCAACCTTTCTAAATTAGTTCTGTTCATCCCGCTTCTAGGAACCTGCCTAGCAGAGCTCCTCAACCCGTTCCCAGACACCGCTAGCGAACTCGCCATCAAGTTCCAACCCGTCCTCGACTTTGACAAGGACAGCTGCTACCAGACCGCGGCCATCGGCAAAGACTACAAGGTCAACGCTGGCATCAACCCACCCCTCGCTCCGCCCCGTCCTCCAGGTCCAGGGCCGATTCCTCGGGCCGGCACTGACGACGACCAAGTCGTCTTCGCTGCCAACGCCAGCGACAGCGAGAGCGAGATTGGGATCCGCTCGGGCGGTCCTTATGCTCCATTTGGATGCCGCGACAGGGACCGACTAGACCACAGTCAGACGTACGTCCGGGAGCGCTGCAACCACGGCTGGTGCGCGTATCTGTACGGGTACTACTTTGAAACCGATACTGGCTTTTTAAACGCACACAAGCACGACTGGGAGCACGTCATCGTGTGGACGCTCAACGACCAAGTGTTTTTCGTCTCGTGGTCCGCGCACGGCGACTACACGACGCACTACTGGTCCACAGTCCGGTTCGAGGGCTCGCACCCGAAGATCGTCTACCACCTCGGTTCGGGGGGCACGCACTCGCTGCGCAAGGCCGAGGCCAAGGACGATAAGATCGAGAACGATACCGGGCGGTGGTTTCGGGCGCCGCTTGTTTCGCTGGAGAAGATGCCCTGCGAGTTCAATCGGAAGCTGCTGAATAATAATTGGGGCAGTGCGCATAGTGATTTGAATAGGCTTGGGGAGAAGCTGGATAAGTGGATGCCGTGGGACGCGAGGCATAATGAGCATTTTAACCCGTGGGAGCCCAAGGTACCTTCGTGGGCTGTGGGGGCGTGAAATTGAGATAGACGATAGCTATCCGGTTTGTATTAATATCAAACCGACTGTTGTTAATCGAAATCGTCGTTGTGTTCTTGTGTACTCCCGAGTATGCCGAGCGGAAACTAATCGCGGCACGATGGCGGCTCCGCCTGCGGGTGCTCCCGAGAACCCTGAAACTTCAGGACTCTGCTGGGGCTGCTGGTGAGGCTGTGAACGTAGTCAACCATCGAGAGTAACCCGACTTCGAATCGGCTCGAATCGAGGGTGCAGAATCTGCCGAGTCATCCGATGGTTCACATGAGCCTCATTTATCAGGGTATAGATCATCTTTTCCTCAGCTTCTCCAGAGTTCGTCTGTGGCGGTCGACAGGTCAGCTGGTGTCAGCCAAGGTGTAGCTTTCAGCACGCCATGGTAAGACGATCAAAGCCGTACACGATGGGCAAGGTCACTCACTATCGCTTGATTCTTTTATTACATGATACCAGAGAAGGCGCAAGGTATATATGGCTCCAAGTGTCCCTGAGGGTACTCGTATAACGGCCATACGCCAGCTTCCATCAAACTATTTCTACAAACACCCAAATGTCGGGAGAAACCTGCCACTTCGATGGGTCTCCAGACCTTTATGGGTTTGGCATCAGACTCGGCATTTACTTGCAGTGGACGGCTGCATGGATTGCAAATAGCTGGGAGCTCGAGTCCGCTTTCAGCATGCTTTGGACGAACGGCATATTCCTTGTTTCAACTTTTGCTGCAGTCCTCAGAGTGACTGCAACGCATACCATGAACGCAGCAGAGATGATTCCATTGATTAATATCCTTTTTTCATATTTCGCGACAGTATTCCCTATCATTGGGTTGCGCTTAACATTTCAGACAAGGAAGCCACTAATTCCTGTAACGTCTATAATGAGTATGTTGCTGAGAGTTACGTTATTGTTGGTGTCTTGTGCTTATTTATGCTGGTATTGGTTTCATGGAATCAATTCACGCCATGTATCTGGCTGTCCAATCTTTGTCTTTTTGTTCTTTAAGGCCAATGCTTTGGGCAGTGTGAGAGCGGCTTTCCAAACCTTTGCTGTCTTCTTAAGCGTTAGCACCGCGATGCAATTCCTGAATATTTTGTTCTTCTTCTTGCGCACTTTGAAGGTTTCATTCTTGCGCGAGAAGCCGGAGACATTCAATCAACGGCAGTCGTCTTTCAACTTTACCGTCAAGTCGTGGATCTATCTCAACTTTTACCCCATCAGTGAAAACGAATTGATGTCGTATTGGGTTGACGAAGCAGTGAAGTGAGCTGTGCCATTTGGTTTACGCAAGCAGACTGGATTTTCTAATGCTAATACTTTCAAGGCCGATCTTGCCATTGGTTAATCAACAGCAAATCCGAACCGTATCACAAATTTTCTATGCTGTCAGCATCTGTTCAGGTATACTCGCCGTTGAGCTCGGCATCACCTGGAATTCGTTGACTGGAGTGGGACCACATGACATCCTGTCCACGAGCCAGTTAATCCCATTCCTTGTTGGCTTATTAAGTCTGTTCCAGGTCGTCTCTGATTTGAGCTTGAAAAAGTACAATGTACGCTTTCCCCATCAACGGTAAAAGAAAAGATTATCATGCTAACGGTATTCAAGGTTTTGGACCAAGAGGAAATGATGGCCCAGGCATCAGAAGCAAAAGAATCTGGCTACACTCCATATGAGCCGGAAGATGACACACATCTCAATCAACTTGTTCAACACTATAGCCAGAACCTTGTCGTTGGTGAGGAGTCAAATGCAAATGGCAAGGAACGAGCAAAGCAGCATAATCGACTGGCGCTTGCGCTTGGCTCTAGGTACGAACGGCATGGCTATATTGCGGATTTTGACGAAGCAATTACCCATTCAGCAAAGGCAATCAGCCTAGACGATGAATCCATGGATTGTCAAATGAATATGGGTGTTCTTCTTCGTGTTCGTTGGCAAAAGACGAACGATCTTCAGGACTTGGACAAGGCGATTGCTCATCTCGAGTTCATGAAGAGAAGGCAAGGTCTAACTCGTGCTGAGTTAGTCAATATCCTTGATGACCTGATTCGGTTCAAAAAGGAAAGAAGAACAGCAACTGACGAGGGACCAGACAGCCTCATAGAGCCTATGGAAGAGCTCTATTCCCTGATGTGGCACGAGTACTCAAGAAAGGCACCGGATTGTTTGATCCTCTCGGAGCTGTTATGGGAAAAGTACGAGCAGGGAGGAAGGGAGGTGGTTGTTCTGAGGAAGGCAATCTTTTATGCGAAGGAATCCGTCAAAGCCACCGGTGATAACTTCTGGGACAAGGCAATTAGACTGAACTCTTGGACGCAGAAATTACTCGACAGCTACCGGTCGACAAGGAAGGGCATCCTGTTAAGAAGAGCGATCGAATATGAGAAAAGAGCGGAATCCTCGCTGACAGATGGCCAATCTCAGGGAGCAGATGCCTACTATTGGCTAGGCAAGCTCCTGGCAGAATTGTACGAGAAGGAAAAGGACGGCCACATAATAAAAGAGGCTATAAGGTATGGCGAGTTTGCTGTGGACAGCCTTGAAACGGGAGATAGTCGTTATTGTCAATATTTCGCTGATGTCGAGCGATGGAAAGCTAGAAGGGAGTGTACATAATGTAACTTTCGGTTAGCCAAAACACCAAACAACGCTAATAGATTTTCGCGAGGCAGGACATGTCAACTGCTACCAACCTCACCAATGAAGTTCATACGAAATCGCATCAGGCAAATCCCGTAGCTAAAATGCGGGAAAACAACCTATACGAGGCTGAGAGCGGATGACAACCGCGAATGGGATATTTCTAAGGCTGAGGTTCTGTTCCATCTGCTTCACTTGATACAAAGCAACAAACCGATATGCCCTATGAATCCATTGCAAGGAGAACTTTGCACATACTGCAACCGAATCTAGTTATCTAAATATACGATTCCTTAGAAAGAGATATATTAAGTTATAGTAATAAAAAAAAAGTATTAGATTAAAAAGCAGATATTTTAGTAGAAAAGGCGGGGCTTAGTTGTAGGCGCGGGCCTGAATACTATAGGAATGTATGAAGACCAGGACTCCTTGAGAATGTGCTTGCATGAGACGGTATGAACGGATCAATTTAGCAAGCGGTTTTTTGGTCAGGAAAAACTCATTGAATGTCAGCAAGCGTATTGGCTTGATCAATCTCATATCGACACCATCATTCAATTTCCGATAGTTCTTCCTACAGTCTCATGTTTGCAACTCATGCAAATACGGTGAGCATTTCGAGAGGAGTTACATTGGATTAGCTGGTGCTGGTAAAGAAGGCCAGAGTGTAGGGTCAGAGAACTATACCTACCTTGAATCGATTTTGTTGCTCTTATTATGAATATGTTACCATAGTGGACAAGTTCGGATCTGCTTTTGCAACACTATGTTCTGCATGTCAAATAACCATGAAGGACAGGCTAAGCCCTTACTCCTTAACTGACCCAGTGGCTATATCCGCGATCATATCGCATAACATCCCGACGATCGAGTCCGCCTCTTTCTGACACATGACATGACTGGATACGGCGATTGAAACATCCAGTGTAGAGTCGGAGGGAACCACACAGACATTTGCGGTCTCACGCGGCTGATTCGGAATTTTAATCTGATGCATCTGGCAAGGAGTGTCGCCCAGACGGCAGATAGGATGCATATCGAAGTTCTGGCACCGGACAAAGCTCCCAAATGGCGTACCCGGTGGCCATGATGTGCAGTTACGCACGATCTGATCATATTCAGTATTCCAGCACTCGATCGTATCACGGTGCTGCTGCTGGACCTGGCTAAGAAGGGCCCATTTTGTCAGGCCCCCACATACGCGGACACGTACGGGGATGATGTTCAAGCACGGTCCAACTATGCGATCTTCATGCGGGATTCCTAACAGCCGGCCATTAACTACCTGGCCAAACACAATATCGCGGGGCGCGGCATCGGGAAAAGTACGTGCAAGAGTCAATGCCCAAGCCGCTTTCACTATTGTAGCCAGGGTGAATTCTGCAGGAAGCTCAACGTTAGCTACCTTCTTGCTTGATGTTATTAGTCGAGGAGAGTCTATTGTGCGTTGTCCCACGATCGGTTGGCGCGGTGTGACCTTCGCAATGTTGGACGACCGACTGTTCAACCTTGTCATTGATGAGCCTGCTAACAGCTTTCTCCAAACTGCGTACACTTCAGGCCCGTTGCTGTTCCGTGCGACACGGGCATGCGCAGAAAATGGAGTCGTAGGAGCGAGTGGCTGGCCGTTGTATGAAGCGGATAAATCTTGGCAGACAATCGCCCAGGAGAGGCCGTCCATCTGCGCATGCACATGCCGAATAAGGAGGGTATTTGTACCATCTGGTAGTGCCACTATCTGCATCTGTAACGGAGGCAAGCCGTCGGTAGGCGGAGTAGCCAGACCAGCCGAGTCGTCGTGGCAATGCTGGTCGAGACTCTCGGCAGACAGGTACTGGAATCTAACACTCATCCGTTTGAGTACAACTTGTACTATCTCCTGGCGGCCATTTTTGGTCGCAGTGAGAAAGGCTGTGCGCAGACTGGAGTGATGATCTACCAGTGCTTGACAGGCCTTCAAGAGCCTGCACCGGTCGACCTCGGTGGGCAACGGGATGCTAAGATAGCGGTAGTTCATAGTGTGAAGACTCCAGCTTTGAAATGCCGTCGTGTGGACAATCTCAAGCACATTCTCTGATATATGAGGAGGTAGTACCATGCACAGCTCCTCACGGACTGTTGTCTGTTCACAAGTATCCACTAGGTTTTCTTGCCTCTGGACAAGCTTCCGGGCTGGAGTAGGCTCGTGGCAGACCGCAACGAGATCAGATAGAACAGGGTGATCATAAAGATCGGTGATCGTAATCTTGATCCCTTCGTGTCGGGCTGCTATCACCACATCCATTGCCGTCATAGAGTCTATCCCCGCAGAGAAGATATTCGTGCTCGGCTGAATGCTTCCAGGCTCAAGCCCCAGGAGATCTGCTACAATGCATTTCATCGTGTTCAGCTGGCGAGCTTTCTCTGGGGAGCGAACTGTAACGTCAGCCTTGACGGAGATATGATGTAGCGACTGGCTTTGCTGCTGAGGGTTGCACTTCATCCAGTGCTCATGTGGAGTCTGACATCTAGCTGCTCTTTCTAGCAATGGAATGCGATCCACCTTGCCTGATAATTTCCGGGGCAGATCTTGCATAAAGATAAAATCTGCGGGAACGAGATTCGGTGGTAGCTTCATACTGAGCTCTTGTCTCATGGCGGAGACTGTTTGCCAACATTTGTCTCCAGGAACCTCCAACGCTCCATCCCGATCTACCAATATCGAGTGATCCCGCGAAAGTCTGCTACCTCCAATAAAAGCAACCAGTTTAGTAGTGCAATCCCCATCCATGCGAGATTTGGCCGGGACGACGGCCACACACGACATCTGGAGCCTTCGGGCCTCACGACAGCTTGTAAGGCAGTTCTCTATCTCATGGACGTCTATCAATTGGCCATTCGCTTTAACAACCTGTGCTTTTCGTCCAAGGTATATAAGCGATCCATCAGAGGTGTACCTGACGAGGTCACCCGTCTTGTAGAGACGGCCGCAGTTTTGAGTTGGGCCATCGACGAGGCGACACTGCCACTTGAGCGCATCTGGAAACTGGGAAGCAGTGTCTTGTGGGTTTTTTAGGTACTGCCTGCCAAGTCCTGTCCCCTGAAGCACTAGCTCCCCGACAGCGCCAACGGGCATCAATCTGTCATGGTTGTCCATATTAACCACCCAAAGACGAGAGTCGCAAGCCTTGCCGAGATTGCGTGGATCGTGGTCCGGGAGGCAGTTTCCGACCATTAACGCAATCCCTGCTGTTTCCGTCGCTCCAAAGCCTAGGATCAGCCGGACTTTGGGGGCCCAGAGTTTAATGAAGTGAGGATCCGGGGACTCACCCCCAACCATCAGTGTCCGTAAACTTGGCACCGAGTCAGGGCTTGGGATGGTTGAGATGGAGGGGCAGAAATTGGCGAACGTGACCCGGTGACGATTGATAAACCCGGCAATATCGTTGATACGATCTCTTTCGGAAGGGATGCAAAGGCATCCACCTAGAAACAGCATCGATAATATCTCTCGTACACTCATGGTGAAGGCGTATGAAGAGAACTGCAGGCGTCGCGTCTTCTCATTTAGGCCGAGAGCGGGGGCTGTCCTCAAAGTTGTTTCGCAGCAGGCACGGTTCTCCATGATGACACACTTGGGTCCCTTGGTACTGCCTGAGGTGAAGACAGCGTACAGCGCACTGGACGGTGTGCATCGCGGCTGGGGTAACTGGGGAATTGTTTCCGGATCAGCCCAACTGGAATCGAGACACACCACCTGCTCGACTAGTCCCTGTGCGGTGGGTTGACATTCCCGAGAAGAGACTATAACGCGCGCGCCCACGGTGTGGCATACTCGATGTAGGATTTTCATGGAGAAGTTAGCATCCATGAGAACAAAAGCTCCCCCTGTCTTGACCACAGCTACAATGGCCACGACGGCCCATTTGGACTTTTCGAAGTAGACTGGAACAATCTGCTCAGGCCCAACTCCCAGCTCGAGTAGGCGCAGGGCCAGGAGAGAAGATCGCCGGTCCAGTTCGCCGAATGTCATCTCACCGTCCCATGCGGAGATTGCGGTGGCATTTGGGGTTGCACAACATCGCGCAGCGATGATATCAGAGGCACATTGTTCCTGCATCAACTGCAATCCAAAAGGAGCATTCCAGCTGCACATTCGATCGATATCCTCGTCACTACAGACGTCCATATCTTCCACGGTTTCACCTGTTTTCCGAATGATCTCAAGTATGGTTTGGTGCAGGGTATGCACTAGCGCGTGGCCTTGTTCATCCGATAGCAGCGCGTTGCTGTACTTGATTGATAAAGAAACGACGTCCGCGTCGTGGTCTAGAGTGAGGCATATTGCGATTGGTACCTAGCAAGATAGTGAGTGAGTGGGGCGCACACATGCTGGAGTATTCTTTCCAAGGGAGTCAGTCACGTACACGTTCATCTCGCAAGATATCGCTCGTCTGACCCGCGTCTGGAGCAACGAAAACACAGCTGTTGCAAACTTGTTCCCAAGCCCCAGCATTTGTTTCCATGCCTCTACACGTACACCCACCGATCGCATCGTTCTCATTCTGCAGAAGCCGACGGACCACTACTGAACCGGTTATATGAGCCTCGTACGGCCTGTCGTCCTGACCATGAACCTGGAAGCAAACATGATCGGCTCCCGTATAGGCCCTTAGGGCCACGGCCCATGCCGCTCGCAGAAGTGACATTGCATCCGTTCCTTCAGCCTCCAACCATTGAGATAAGGCGCGGTGTCCGAGGCTTTCTAGACGCCGTGATGCGCTTCCGTATGAGTTTTCTACTGCCTGGACATTAGAGGTAGACTTCTCGAAGGATGCCAGCGCTGGGAAAAAGCATCTGGGTGGGTTCCGGATCGAATTCATGATTGAAGTTAAGCTGCCGAATATGGAAGAGGAATGGTTGAGCACTGGAATAAGAGTTAGATGGCCAAGGGCGTGGGAGCTTTTTTATACCCCAATAGCGCCAGATCCGACACAGCTCATGCACCCTACCGCCAGAGACTGGCGCATTTGGCACCTGGCAAGGGATCCACGCAGTGTGTCTGTGATGCAGACGTAGGTTTGACTAGCTATTCTGCAAGGAATGGAGAATAGTTAGTCCTTGTTGGGGATCAAATGCACTATTGCATGCACATCTTGCACACACGAGTTGAGGACGTCACACCGCCATTAAACCTACATATCGATAGATAGATACGAAACACTCGAGAAACATCATCATATGCTCCCGATACGTCGAGCAATAGTAGAGAGGTCACCTTGCCTTGGGGTCATGCCCGGTGGATCCGCTAGAGAAGTAGGTGTGTCGCGTGTTCTCTTGATGCAGGCTTCCGACCACCTGTGTTGGCCTAGTCGCCTAGTGTTCTGTTCTGTGGCCCACGATTTGGGTTGAGGGGAGGCTGCCCCGGTGTCAATCCGTGCTCGAAGGTCATGGACTTCAGTGATTCGAGTTTGCTGTTTATTCTGAATCACGATGGCCCTTTCGAAAACAAGCGAGGCATTAGAGATAAACCAAAGACACATAAAAATATAAAAACATACAATAGCATGTATATGTCGGTGCTCACCTACCCCAGCATCTGTTCCCTCGCTGCTTTGCCGCCCACGTTCCGGCGGCCTTTAGGTAAATAGTATTCAGGTACCTGAATATTTTATACTTGATTACCAAGAAGCTTCATTTTAATAAAAACACACAATAACGTCTATATGAGAAAGAAAACTTATCCTAAACTATAATATATCCGTCTTACTCCCACTTCTTTATCTATAACTTAAAACTAATCGGACACTAGATCCTGCAGATGTGATGTCTCAGAAGTGTCTCTTCAGCCCGTACACACAACACAGTACTCTTTTAAAGTATTGAAACACGCAGATGGTTTTTCCGCCCATACCGATATACATATAGTGCAATCGACTGTTTAGTCCTACTCCTTCTCAGGCAGTTCGATTTGGACCCAGATTCAAATATACATATCAACCGCTTCTTGGACTTTTTTCTCTTCCGGATAGAAATTATGTTGGGTCGCCTTAGGTAGGTCTGATGGCACCGGTTCTATGCAATCCCTGGTAATGTACATGCCGAATTATCTACTAAAGGAAGGATCAAGGTTAGTTAAGCTCCAAAACAAGCAGAAAATTCAATCTCACGAAATCCAATAGAAGTTAGGCCACGGGCGCGAGGATAACTCAATAGGCGCAAAAGAGGCGGCGAAGTGCAGGACTCGGGCTATACAGACTAATAGCAAAAATACCTCAGAGATCTTGAGTCGCAAGAGCGACAAAAGTTAGCCATAATTTCGAGAGGGCAAGGAAGCTACCTATATATAGTAGACCTCATACTGCAATGCCAAGACTCAGCTGCATACTTTTCCTGAATAGGCACGCTATACCGCTTCTAGTAATTCGCTGTCACCGAAGATCGACCTCACCGACTAAATCTTCTGACTCCCCAATACCTAGTATAGATTACAGGTAGAATACAGTCTTAAAACTACCTTATGTATTGACGACATGCTGACCATCATCCCTCCACACCTCTATCTCCTCCTGAGTCTTCTTCATCTCCGCCCCCGACAATAGGATTATCTCCAGTTCCAGAAGTAATCTCCCTGGCAGTTGCCTCTCGTCCTGCCTGATGAGCACATTAAACAGGACCTTAGCGCAGGAATCTACCTCTAAGAACAACGCTTGAACCACCAAGTCAAGATCGCCTCAGAAGCAACAGGTTACCGCCCTAGACGTGGAAAATAACTCTTTAAGGTACTTTCAGCCTGAGAGATAGTCTTAGCCAGAGGGGTATCTGGAGATCCATGCTTTAATTGACGAACGCAGTCTTCTCCAGCCTGAGCACTAACGCAACGAACGGGCTTGTAGACTTAGATTCTGGAACAATCCATCGAGTATCTTGTT
The DNA here is from genome assembly GCA_002927005.1 of Aspergillus pseudoterreus. Lineage (NCBI taxonomy): Eukaryota > Fungi > Ascomycota > Eurotiomycetes > Eurotiales > Aspergillaceae > Aspergillus > Aspergillus pseudoterreus. The sequence goes on along the minus strand of PIJX01000014.1, from coordinate 293,922 downwards.
CTTACATGTAGCGATGACTTAGTCGCCTGACTCGGCCCATCGTCTTTCAGCATGGTAATCCAGTTGGAGCTATATGTGGAGAAAGGTAGGTCCATGTCCAGTTTGTCACTGCTATCAAGCCCGTTCTCCCCGCGCTCGTAGAACGAGGCCACAGGGTATATGCGCTGGACTGGCTCGGACATGGTCGCAGTGACAAGATCATCCGTCCGGAAGCCATCACCTCCGAGCTACGCATGCGTACCTTGAAGTGATTCTTTGAATCGACTGGACTTGAGAATGATACTCTCATATTTCCTGTTTACTGGCTTGGCCAGCTGGGTCGCCTTGTGCACGCTACCTCGCCTCCCGACATCAGCCTATCCCCGATGCCCCTCAAGCGCAGTCAATCCAGCTTCCCGCTCCGCGTGACCCAGTAGTTCAGCAATCGTAAGCCCAGAAGGCGTCTCTGCCTCCGGATGGGCGCCCCGGTCCACTAACAGCCTTATGGTCTGCTCGTGCCCATTCCACGCCGCGCGATGTGCAGCTGTCCATCCCTCCCCGTCCCGCGCCGTCACCGACGCACCCTTGTCCAAGAGCAACTTCACAACCTCGAGTTTCCCCTGCCTGGCGGCAACAATCAACGGAGTCTGGCCCTTGTCATCTTGGACTTCGAGTAATTCCTCTCCTGCCCGCTCCAGAAGGCGTCCCACCGAGATGGTAGCCCCTGCAGCCGCAGCAATGTGGATAGGCGTCCCTTTCACTACGGGCGATGCGTGAGCGTGGATATTAGCCCCATGAGCGAGCAAGAGGTCAATGATATCGATACGGCCGTACTTAGCAGCAATGTGCAGGGGTGGTTGTGCCTCGTAGTATACGTGGCCGCGGTAGTGCACGTCGGCACCGTACTGCAGCAAGAGCCTTGCAGCCTCGAAGCGCCCTGCGCCGCACGCGAGAGAGAGCATGCTTCCATACGAGCAGTCTTCCTCCTCCATCCCGTTCCCGGCTCGGCTTAGGAGTTCTGAATTGTACAACCACCCAGCGATTGCATTCGGGTCGGCGCCAGCTTCCAGTATGCGTGTTAGGAGAGATATGTGACCTCCCATGCAAGCGAAACTATACGCGATATGGGCTGTTGAGTTGGGTGGGCTGCGATCGTCTGACTCAGTGAATACGGGTGTGACACCGGAGTCTAGGAGCATTAGACAAATGCCTTCACATGATGGCCAGCCGGCTCGCGCAGCTTGCGAAAGGGCTTCGTCGCCCCTTACTAGGTCGACTCGATACAGTCTCTCGTCCAGGGACGCGCCAAGCCTGAGGATATATCTCATGACCTCTAGCTGGCCGCCTGCTGCTGCAAGGCAGAACGGATCACCATCCTGGCCGCAGGAGCCCGGACCGAAGACGGATGCTCCTGCGGCGACAAGAGCTCTGAGAATGTCAAGTTGACCGAACCTTGCGGCGTTTCCCACGGCGTCTGGGTCGGCAGCGCGTACCCCCGCCCCGAGGAGGATGTTGACGATGCCAATATGACCGGCCTTCGCGGCTTCTCGAAGAGGCCGTGAATCTACTCCGAACAAGTCGACTTCCTGTGTAGGATCTGCACCCCACTCCATCAGCAGCTGGAGGGCCTTTTCATGACCGCCCCGGCTGGCAATTGTCACTTCGACAATGCCAACATATACTCCTCTCCGCCTCAGCCATCGCATGGTGGCCAGCTGCTCCTCGCTGTCGCCGATGGCCTTTCGCATTGCCCACTCTAGTACCCATTGCCGACCATGTGGAGGCTTGAACACACTATAAAAGACTGGTAGTGCCTCCAAGAAGGAGCAGCGTGCAGCTTCGCCGAGGCACCAGGCACACAGATAGTCGTAGTTATGGTCGGAACCCGTCGCTATCTTCGTCATAGTCAGGATTCCACGCATGTCCCTTTCTTCGCACCGCCTCCTCACCGCTATCGCGATGAGGATGTCTCCGGGATCTAGTGACCACTCTCTTGGAATGCTTCGGGGCCACGTTCTTGGATGGCTTGGAGGCCGGTGGAACTGGACCTCGTCAGCAATATCGTCTACTGCCTTATCGAGCCAGGAAAGACCAAGAAACTGGTGCCCGTCACTTAAAGGTAGCATGACGGCTCTTTCACGTTCCTCAGAGGTATCCTCTTCAATAAAGTAATCGCTGTCGTACGAGGCCTGCTGGCTAGCCTCCTGCTCATCATCCTTGGTAGTGGTGCTTGATTGAGACGTCCGCCTATGGGACATGGCAACAACTCTAGAGACAGGATCCGAATTCCCAGCCACGGGCTGCATGTCCTTGACTGTTTGTAATACGGTAGTGGTCGCTGTGTTGGAAAGAACATCGTTGCGTGCCATGTTGTTCAAACTCAGGTCACCTTGCACGTTGACAAGAGAGGCATCCTGGCTCTGGCGACGGATAGTCCTTATATGGTCCGCTGTCTGACGAATGAATAAATGAGATCTCTTTCGTTCCACTGCGTTCTCTTCATCATCCCGAGACGGTGAATTTATGGACTGGGTCAGGATGTTGCCCGGACTATCAGGAAATTCTTTGCGCACTGGCGGTTGGTAGGCCTCCGTTATCGCCAGCTCCCTGTCGGATTTGAGACGGCGTTCGCCATCGTTCATGGGAATGGAAGTTTTTTCGTTCCCACGTGCGATCGAGGCTTTTCGGATGGCTAACCTTGCTTTGTCGCCGGCCTGAGCCTGGTGAGTCTGCTGCCTCATGTAGTTTGACTCTTCGGTCTCCACTTTGGGGGTTATTTGGGTCATGGTATTGGAAGCACTGTCTGAAATGGAGAATCCGGCGGTTCCTTTTTGGGGGCGCTTGTCTTCAAACCTCGGAAGAACAGCGGAGTGCGCAATTGAGAAAAATGGCCTCGCTGTTGCAGCAGCGTGTTCCAATGAGGCACGGACCTTTGGGTTCAGCAAAACCAGTATTAAAAGCGACAAGCCCAAAATTGAGAGCGATGTTGCGACAAAAGCCCATACTGGAGCTGACCCCCCTAGGGGCCGTATATTGATGGAAAAGAAAGAACTGGCAAGGCTTAATGGTGCGAAGACGAAGCCGAGATATGATAAGCGTTGAAGGTCTCGGGCCTCAGTCATGGATGTCCTTGCTTCCGCGAGGGATATCTTGCTAACCATCTGTTCAATGAAACCGTCATAAGCCGACTTCACTCGCTCAAGGTCTGTGGACATTTGCTCAAAGTCTTGGATCAACGCCTCCAAACTGGGTGTCTTGTTCGGAGCCGCGATCCGCTTGAGACTCTGTAGCGAGCGCTGCATGTAGCATAGATGTGTTCCTAATTCCTTTGCTTCTCTCCGTACGTATTCTCTGTCCTGTGCGTTTCCATATACGGCTGAGGTATTCGCATACGGTTCGTAGAGCAGTTCCCACCTGCGGCGGTAGAGTTCCAGTTGGCTGGCAAATGCAATGCACAGACTGGCACTATAGTCCCAAACAAGACTGAGAGGATTCTCAATGATACTGTTTCGTCTGTTTCTATCTCTGGATCGGAGTATGTCATCAAAGAGCTCATCAGGAGTCGCAATGCAGGCCGCTCGAAGGACTTGGTCAAGAGGAGATGTGAATTTATTAAAGTCGATCCCGAGACAGTTATCTTGGTTTGCCAACAAAAGTACTATATAAAGCCACGATAGATTAGGGTCTAGTTTTCAATGTGGTATTAGTAACATGCAACGCTCTACTTGCCGGTGTGATGGGTAAGGGATTTCGGCCTCCGGGCCATAGTCTCAGACTGCAGCACCGCTGTAATATAGTTACCCTGGTCCACCCCAAGGCTGATTGTGAAGCACTTCACTTGGTCTTGGGTGACCTGCTGCTGTGGTTCTGATCGCGGCCTATAGACAAGATGCTCTCGCTGATCTAAGTGCCGAACCAGCACTCCTGGGTCCAGCTTAGTCGCGGCAGCAACATAACTTAAGATCTCCGGTTGCGGTAAGCAGGAAGCATGGCCGTCAAACGGATGCGAGCCAAGTACGCCAGCAGTGCGTGCCCTGGTCAAGATAGGTGCAAGATAGTCACGCGGGACGTGTCCGCGCATTGAGGCTGTTTGTACGGACGTTGTAGCCATTCGCTAATTGAGTTGATTCTCTTATCAGCTTATAAAAAGAAGTCACAAAAATACCACAGACGTTTTGCTAGGCAGCCACTGTACTTACGCTTCTCAGAGTTTCCTTATCAACACCGCTGATGCTGACCACAAGAATAAGCCTTACCAGGGCTGACGCTGGTCGAGTGGCAAGAGTGCTCTCGAGACCAACGATATCATGAGGCCGCGAAATCATTGGTGGTGTTGCCTCGTCCTCGAAAAAATCAGCTACTATGGTATGTGTCGGCCCCGGAGTAATGGGATGTATTCTTTCTGACAGGAACTGGCGGTCCCGCCGTAGGTAGCTGATCAACCACTGGTATCGAGCATTAGTCAAGGCGCATGAATCGAGGTCCTCGAGAAAGCTTTGGACTTGGCTTGGAGACATCACGTCCTTATTGAGAAGCTCTGTGACGTCAAGTTATTGTGGCAGGTTATGATATCTCTCGGGGGACGCCAGCGAACGAACTTTAGTGTGGAGAGTGCGGAGCGATTTGGGGCAGTTATCTTAAACCTCTGGCTGGGAACGGTCGAGGGGTGGCTGGCTGAGCCTATATTAAGGCATCCAAAGGCGCATTTCAGCCGAGCTAGTCACGATTGACTATTGGCCCATAAGAGACCCCGATGTCTACTGTATTTGGCACCGCTGACGGCAGGCAGGGGGTCAGGCTCGAAGCAGACACCCCGCATGTGCGTGATTACGTTCTTGGATCAATCACTGGATGTAGATATAAAGGATAAGAGGATGCACAGCTCTCTATACCCCTTGCCATGTAATGTGAACTTCCCCCAGTGCACAAGCGGCACGTGCAAGGCGGTCCCCCATAAATTATAATCAAGGGAATTCATATAGGTTTTCAGCAAAAGAATCATGCAAGAGTCTGCGTGGGCACGGCCGCGGGCATCTGTGGGTGGTCGCGCATAGATCAGCGGGGACGGCATTCCCATCCTCTCCCAACTGAGCATTAAAATCAGCTCCTTTTTCCATCAGAATCTGGCCAGCGTATTGTTCGATTACTGGCTGAAGATCCGGTTTGAAAATGCCGCAGACATTCTGTCTATGCACGGGTTGTATCGCTTGGCGCAGAACACTCTAGGTCAAGTCGTCCACCAAGTGCCGTTGCCGTTTAGCAGGAGTGCCCGCAATGTCGATTGAGTACGACCGAGTAATAGGGCTAGGGGGAGGCTTTTTACGTTCCTTGCAGAGTCCCTGGACTGAGCTGTTTGGTTTTGGACATCTCTTGCAGTCTTCAAATCTCTGAAGTCCAATTCTAACATGATTCGCTATGGGGACTGCTTGGCGAGACAAGGCGTTAACGATAGGAGGAAGAAATTATGTCGGTTCGCTCAGAGTGATGTAATAGCACCAGCTCCATGCAATTCCTGATTTTTTCATGCCGTATTATCTATCAAAGAAGGGTCATAGGTCAGTTAAGCTCCTAAACAAGCGGAAAATTCTATCTCACGAAATACAATCCCGAACGCAATCTAATAGAAGTCAGGCCACGGGAGCGAAGACAACTCATAGGCGCAAAAGGAGATGGCGAAGTGCAGGACTCGGGCTGTACAGACCAATAGCAAAAGTATCTTAATGCTATGAGCTGGAAGACCGCGAAGGATGGGAAAACAGCAACGAAAGTTGGCTGTAATTTCAAGAGGGCAAGAAGGAAGCTATATAGACCACGCACGGCGAACGTAATGTACTACAAAGCGGTCACGCTCGTCGACCTCGGTCAGCTATGAACGAATGATAAACTGAGTTAAGTCGCCCGATATAGAATATCTGTTTGTTGCAGAGTAGGAACACGTCAGCAGGCCGGGCAGTGGGTGAGTTTTAAACGGGCTTCAGGCTACGTTCAGGCTGAGCGCTGTTCAAGGCTGAAGGGGCTGAAGAGTCAGCAGCAAGCAAAGATATTTAGAAATGGCAAAAAAAGGGGAAAAAACATACAACAGCATGGATTCGCTGGTGGTCACCCACCCAACTACTAACTAGCCGGCAAGTGGCTTACATGCGGTCAGTAGTCGGATGGGTGCACCTAAAGGGTATAAGCTAGTGCGCAATCTTAGTGCTCGCGTAACTAGCGCCAGTACACTATAGACAGGTGCGATTCTGTATAAATACTCACACCCCTAGTGTGATATTTCTTTCGTGGTGCTAAGAGACCCACCTGGTGTGGTACCTTTGCGATCCCATTAGCATTTCTCCCCTCCTTATGAAACAGTCCAACTGTTTGGTGTATGCACTTCGCCACTGTTTATAATAGGCAGCAAGAATATCTGCGTCTGCCAATAGCGAGACGTAGAGCCTCCATCAACTAGTACTAATTTTGATAAATGAACGTGATCTGGGACTAGTGTCAGCAGCCCACCCAATTTCAAATAACGAGCTTCGTTCAGGAGACAACCCATTGGTTACTTCCGTACACAGAGCCTTGCATCACGAAGATAGCATCATTGCTTAAAAACACCGATTGTTATTAGGAAGGACTTGGCCCTGACTTCTCGGAGTGCGGCACTAAGTACCGCAGCGAATGACCAGACACTGGACCGCAGAACTTCAATCGCAGGGTTTACCAGGTTCAACGGAGATTTCCTCTGTCAGTGTCTACTACAGCCACTTTCATCTTTTGAACTCAACTGCCAAAGCAATATGCGGACCGGCATAACCACATATATCTGGATATGTACGTGTAGAGTCTTTCACTTCCTGAAAACCAACTTAGAAACTCGTCACGCGTAACGGCCTGTCGTGGCCTACCCGGTGTTCCCATTATCAGCTGCCGTCGTGGTGTGCAGCTGCGAAACCGTGACGCCTCAGGAAAGTGCAGCAAGGCGTTAATTGTTTTGCACGAGATGATGCCTGTATTACTTTATCTTTGTTTGAGCGGACAGGACACGTTGTTAAACGCGCCCCAACTTCTCTTCTCAACTTCATCCGTAGCCCTCGTAGTCCCGAGCAGTCCACCAGCACATGGACGGTCGACCGTCTTCCGTGTGCGGGAAGTGGACTGCTCGTCGTCGCGGAAACCGCGTCTCTTGGGAAAGGGGGATAAGCAATTGTGGCCTGCGCGTGGCTCCGTGAGAAGGTAACTCAGTTCCAACGAAGAGATCCTACGGCCTTCGGGTGGGGTTCGCGGGCAGAGCATCGTCAATCTTCCGTAGACAGTCCCTTTAATCCTGGAACTCTGCTCTTTCTCGCACCTATCTTAGATAATGTAGACGACGATGCCAGCTCTAGACTGTATACTGTCGACATTTTCCTTGCCTGTCTCCCGGTCTAGCTCAATCCCGACCTGCGCCTGCGCCGTGATTGCTTGGCCAGGTTACTCGAGAGGAAATCATTCCGGATGCAATCAGATTGATTTCCAATCAATCTAATATTCATCTTGTATATAAACCCTCAATCTTCCAGATGAGAATGACGACAGTCAATCTTCCTTTGAATCACAACAGAGAGAAACTCCGTTTTCCATCCTTTCATGGACAGGCCATGTGTCATCAACTTTGCCTTTGCGGTACCCCACATTCGTTTGCTTTGCCACTCCTACAATTAATATACGTACAGTATATCTTCAAATGTCTGATCCGATAAAGCAAGTTTATTTGGCCGGAATCTCTATTCTTCAGCCTCAACTGTTGCTGGACATGGTGTATTGCCAGTTGTCGTGAATTTAATCATCCATGATGACATCTGGCAAGCACGGCTGTCACAAGTCCGCCAAATTGTACACGCCTGTCAGGAAATTAGGATAGTCCATGTATAGATATGCTCTTTGATGCTGAGCCTAGGGTATTTTCTGAGCAATGGACGCCGTTAAACGGGGGCTCGTCTGAGCGAATTCAACCTGACTCCGAATGGAGGAATGGAAATGGAGGTAGATAGTGCGTGGTTTCCAATTTTGAGTTCTGTACTTGATACCAACCAGAAAACCTTTATTCTTTAGAGGCTGGATCTAGGCCATTATCTTCGGAATTAATCCACTGTGCTAGAAGGCCTAAAAGTACTGGATACGCATTTCCGTCAGTCAAAGTCGCCTCAGGTGTCCCATCGTCGGTTCAAGAAGAAGCAAGGTTCCCTAGAAGATCGGGGAGCACCGAAAATTCCTTCCCAGCCAGCTGTTCTCGAAGTTCCTTTGAGATATTGTCTGGTAATTGAATGATGACTTTACTCCGTATGCGATAAGAACCTTCGATGTCTTCAGAATTGGCTTTGTCAGAGCTAAAGGCGCGCTTCGCTTGAGCGGTGGCAGCACCATTTTGAGTCTTGTAATATCCCTGAGGTTGTGAACCAAGGTTAGAATTAATCTTGCCTGAAAACAAGAGTGACGAACCAAAGCCCTCGGCGGACGTCGAAAGCTCCTATTCCCCTGAATTTCACAATAATAGTCACATTCTCCATCCAAGAAGGCATATTCACGGATGCTTTGTCGCTTCGCGTTGGCAGCCCAAGAAGACTCCAAGTCCCCTGTTTCTGTGGTACCGGACTGAATGTAATGGTGTGGTTCTTGCTGGTACCACTATCCATTATCCAATGTCGAGAGACTGATGCGTATCCGGAAAGGTAATATCAGGGCAGATATGTGATTTTTTTTTTCGTTAAGACGCGGGATATCACATAGCGCAGATGGCATATTACTCCTGCCCTCGCTAATTCAATATCTGCTAGACTTTGCTGAAGAGTTACTCACTCTTGTTTGCACTCAAGACGAGCCCTTGCTGAATCAAGCATCCCCCTTGCGCGGCTTACATCGGATAAACTGTTACCTTGCACCTTTTTTAGGGAAGTTTCTTTCTCGTCGCGTCCAGTGCATGCGTCACGGTATGCCTTCCCCAAAGGGCTGTTCATCCATTCAAGGAAATTCAAGTTGAGGTCCATGCTGATGGCTTCTTTAAATGCAGCCAGTGCTTTTCTAAATTCTCTTTCTGCCCTATGAACAGCAATTTGGTACTCGTGTGTGGCTTGCTTAATGCTTCACTGATCTATCTCGGACGCCTTGAGGCATAGGGTTAGAGGAGTTTAGAATAACTTGGTTCTGAAAACGTACGTCCTCGACGTTTTGAACGTAACTAAAATCTTTTAGTCTCCTAGAATCTGACAGAAAAGAGACGATTTACGCTCGGAGCCATTCAAAGTAGCTCGTTCCCCCTTGACTATAAACAGGCGAGAAGGGCGACTGAATAGGATCACATGTGCTAAACAACGCCTCATTAGGATATTCTTCCTTGTCAAGGGAGGTTGGAATCCCATATTGCATAGGCCCGCCCACGAGGAATACCTTTCCACTTGCATAGAGATTTTCGTCTAAAGTCAAGAAAGGTCGAAGGGCGAAAGCCAAAGCTTTTAAAGTGGAGCTATATTCCGGGCGTGGTGTAGCTGCTGGTAGTGGTGTGCTGCCAATCTGGGAAGAGCTGGGGTCGACTGGAGGTGGTAGATTCATAGTTCTTGCAGTTAGAGAAGCGGTGCGCATACCGGGCGTTTCCCTTGGTATTTCTTGAGCAGGCGCCGCTTCCTGAGGATAGCCACTGGGCTGGATTTGCAATTACTTGTCCTAAGTACCGAATATGCCTACGCAGCTGCCGCGTGATCTCGGCCTCATTGTGGATAATCTGGATTCAGATGCACACATCTCTTCATTTGTTCGAACATCATGACTCTATTGCAGTCTGATAACCCATTTCCTCCGCAAAGAAGGCGAGGAAATGAAGAAGGACGGGCCCTCAAGGGGGTCTACCAGAGAGAAGAAAAACGGATTGCGCAGCTCCGAATGCAAAATTTGTCACCGATGATACAGATATTTCCATATGGATATACGGGATAACTCTTTGCCTGGTAAAAGCACTTGATAAGCGATGTGTCCGGGTGATAGTAAGAGGGCGAAAATTTCGTACATCCTATGCTACCTGGAAAATGCGGTGGCATTTTAGTCGGACTATGCAGGCCGCTTTTGTTCAGTTCCAGACGTCATACATGTCACCAGTATCTATATGCAAGGGTGCTACCCGCCAAGTAGGCCCGCAAATTCTTCTAACTCTGTAGACAGAGACTATAGACTAAACCACACGGAGCGCTAGTTCACCCTGGCCTTGGCATATTCGGATATCGGGAAGGTCTGGCTAAAAGCATATGGATCAGGCGTATATTTACTGATGTTGCCCGTTTGGTGGAGCTGCGGGGCGGAATAGCTAACGGGCCGTCCCTACTCTCCGCGTACGGAAGTTTGATTGCTGAAGACCTGTTCCATTTCACCCTAGTTTGGCAATGGTTACATATCGCTTGGGTAAGAGATCTGGGGAAAGTGAAATCATCCGTCCAGCCAGTAATTGATAACGCTTCATTCTCAGTGGAGACGAACGTCAGCTCTAGGTCGCTTATTTCGGTCATTTTCTTGATCTAGCGTAGAGGCCCGCTTAATTGCGTAGAGCGAGCTGGAGCCGTCTTATGGACGGAGCTCCAAAAATACATTCATCCAAGTAACCAGCTTCGAGCGGGAACATGGTGTGTGCTATACTGTTACATCGGGAGTATTGCGGATTGGTGGTTGTCATTTCAAGTTACACAATGACGTTCAAATTCTTGAATGACTTGGATCTAGTCACTCTGACTCTTTCAGTAGATTCTTCGCAAGAGGATACTTGGCAGTAACGTCAACGACCAGTTTGCTTGATGTGAATCGTCGACGCGGGTAACAGTGAGTGGCTTGTAGCGGAACGAGAGTCATGAGAATATCTATCGCACGGACCTTGAAAGCAAATCCATGTGTCCACACCTGACGTAGGAAGTGAGCAGGCATAAGCAGAGCGGACCTAAATTTACTTTCGTAAGTTTTCCAATAGGGAGGGTTCCATTGTCAAACTTTCCTATATATCCACGCCTGGCCATTTGCAAGGGGAGTTACCTTGCCCCCTCCCACCTGTGCCCTTCGCGTCGCTTATTTTACTAGGAAGAGAGCTCTGATGTTGCAGATGAACAAAGTGTGAACCTTTCAGAAGAATAGTTGGCTCATGCAACTGTTACAGCATATCATATATCCTGACGTTAACGACAATTAATTTCGAGCTACCCTATCTGCAAATTGAGTTTTGACGAGGACATATAACCGGCGAATTCTCTTAGGACCTCTGTGATCTTCTCATCCATCTATCCACCCAGAAGATAACCGGGAACTGAAAACTACGCCGCCTTACATTACTTCATCAAACGCCCATCTGCACTAATATATTTTCGATTACCCAAAATGAGTGTTCCTGTCTCATTTTCCGGTGTTGAGAGCGGCGAATTTAATGCAGTTTATTATGCGAGGCGTAATGGCATCCTATCGAAGGTTGTCGCACAAAAGGCCGGTCCCGAAGACCCAAAAAACCCAAAGTACAAAATAGAGAAGATCGAAAAGGACGGTGAGACTGTTGAAACAGCAGTTCCCCATATCAGCGTCGTTGCATACTCACAGAGCGGGAACCAGGTGAGTCAGTCGTTTCTCGCACGCCCAAGGCTATGAAACTTGGATTTTCTCATTTCCTTGTTTTTCTTCAATTTTGCTGATCTCCGCTTGCGACAGGTCCGCATCTACTACATTGGTTATAGTGATAAGGGAAATAGACTCCAGCTCAGGGAGCTTTGCCAGACTAACGGGGGGCCATGGTTTGAAGGGGCCCTCGACAAAAAGAAACATTACATCGCCAAGGAGTCCAGGATCAGTGCTGTTGTTGCAGAGAAGCAGAAAAACCTCAACGTTTTCTATCTTGATGAAGATGACACTCTAAACGTGGCCTGGGTCACTCTGGGTCAAGAGGCGTGGTCAAACCGGGAAGTCTATGACGGCAAATTCTGATATCTGTTTTTCCGTTTAGTCTCAAAAGGTGTAGGAGGTCTATTCCTTCATTCCGAGAGGCTCGATTACTAAGTGCCTTGATATGGGTTTTCCCCTGACTAGCTTTAGGTTTTTCCCATATCGTCTGCGAATGCGAGGCCTGTAAAGTTAACTGTTAATAAATGTGAAACATTCCTTGAAGGTCAGACGCTCTAGATCATATCAATTGGTTGTGCTTTCGTTCAAGAGCAACTTATGTACTCTATGTTTAAGCGATCCAAAGCATTGGAATTCTAAGTGCGGACGGGATACCGTGCTTGAGTCGGTGCATGCTATGAGACATCGACGGTCACATTCTATGGCACTCGTAAGGTACCTCGGTAAAGCACAATTAGACCTGCAGTCTCGGAAGCGGACGTACTCCAAAGCAACCAGACCAACTTCTATCATGCAGGACTACTCCAATACCTCCAACATGCTCAATGTGAAACTCGGAATGAATGCCGAATCTTCTCAGTCACAAGACAGTGGGACTAATTACCTGGGGGCCGGGGTTTCAGACCAATCTAACTTGAGATATATTTGTCTCAATCGCCAGTTTGCTAAATATGTTGAGCCATGATGGCCGATATCTCAGGTTTGACCGTGATGATCGTCAGAGCCTTGTCAACTTCTCCCGAGTAACCCTGTCCTCAGAGTACTGCCGAATGTGAACAAAACTTACAAGTCTGAACAGACCAGGAAAACCCACATTGGCGTGCCGAGAACTCTCTTCACATATAACAGTACTCTCGGATCCTCAATCCTCGCCCGCATAAGGCGCATAGTCCGAGATTGCCTCCGCCTTCGACATTGTTTCCAACATACCGCTTGTCTTGCTCAACTCCCTCTATCTCATTGGGTTCCATGACGGTCCCGTGATCTGGGTCCTTCTAAGCTGCCGTTGAATCGAAGTCGTGGCATCACGGTTACGCACATAGACTATCATAGGGCTAAGGATAGTAAAAGGACGGAAGCATTGATTGCGTATTACAGTATCAGTTATGGTGAGTCGGTTAGGGAGCCTTTTAACTAGACCACCAGTTGTTCCATGATAATTCTCAAACTAGGTCTAGGGCGCTCCTTAAGGTCTAAGATTTAATAGTTTCCTTTTAACGGCACAGTTGCTTCCTAGTCCTTTACAGCATAGGAGGAGTTCCCAAAGAAAAGGCCGCGATGGCATCACAATAGTCATTCTGTTGAGGATGTGTCTGGCGAGAGACTTTCGGTTGCCCTCAGTCGTTGCTGTAACCTTAGCTCGTATGACATACAACGCACTATGTTTACTTCCATCACGTAGAGCCCTAATTTCTATTCAATTAGGCTGATTGCAAAACCCTGAACAGCCTGTCCCATTTCGTGACAAATCTCGACACAAGGTGTGCTGTTGTTATGGTTTCAACTGACGTGAGCTTGCGTATAAGCATTTACTCACACAGCCCCACTACTTCAGTTGGTTGGAAACGGAACGAACCTTATCTGTGGAATAAGCTCAAAGCCTTAACCGGCACTAGCCATGACAATGGGCATGCTATGCTGGGTAACATAACAGCTCTGGTTCCAGTCTCTATCATCGTCAATGACACCCTTAACTCTTTCCCGTACCCGAACACAATGACGGATATGGTATACTGTGTAACATAGCAGCTCTAGTTCCAGTTCTATGATCATGAATGACACCGTTGACTTTCTCCATATCTGACAAGGATGACGGGTATAGCGTTGTACGTCCAAAAGTATATGAAAACGTCGAACGCTTGGTCTCCAGGCCCTTTAAGATAATTCGTATCCGTCACGACCCTGTCTATCCTTTTTGCAAGGTTGCTGCATGCGTCCATGTAGCATTTCCCTGCGCCACATGAAACAATCAATGTCTGTTAGGTACTATTCCCCCTTCACAGTACTACCGAATTATTACATCGTAGACATTCGCGACCTCTTAGAACATTTAGAGGGAATCCAGAGGAGACCTAATATTAAGTACAGTCTATTAGTCCAAGCGCTGTTAGAAAGAGCTCTCCTCTTCGTATCCCCATGCTCCTCACTTAACAGTTTGTCACTTTTACAGGCAATTTCAGACCACTGACAGTATAAACAAGCAATCTCACTACACTGACAATATGGCAACTCTTCATATTGCCGACCCTACACTATCATCTCCATTGTCCGAGCGTACTGCTGATGGGGCTATAAATGGAAACTGACTCCCACGGAACGCTTCCACATTGCATCTATGCTTCACTGTGACGGTATGTACAGCTTATTCAGTCGTTCGATCACCCACTTACGCGGTTATACTAGTTTCCGATATCACACTCAATGGAAATATAATGGAACAAGACTGCAAAGTCTGTAAGGGCTGCGGGAAATGCTCCGGCTTGGATGATCTTGTGCACAATGCCAAGCATTTAGCAGTGCATTCTACATCATTTATGATGGATGTTCTTAAGAATGGACCCAAAAATGGTAGCCCCGCCCATTCACTGTCATGTTCGTCCTGTGGGGTCATGTACGATGGCATGTTTAATTGGCTCCGCCGCCCAGGTGAATGGGACGATTAGCTGCTTGTTTCATAAGCCATGAGCTTACGTAATTGTGCGCATAATCTATGCGGATCTCAGGCGAGGAGTACTTATGAAGAAAATTACCCTACAAGTATCCGGAGAGCTTGGGAGACCATTGGGCTGCACGATCCTTTATTATTTGACCTTAGCGGGGGTTTTTGCCTACTAGTCTTAGGTTTTCCCCTCGCTCCCGCGCGAATGCGAAGGCCACACAAGAATGAATCCATTCCGTGACAGTTTGTATGATCTTAACGTAAGTTTTGGGCTGCTGTCTGCTCCTTCCAGTAGTCTTGACAATCCTCTCGCTAGTAGGCTTGTTGGGTGGCTTATTAGGCTTTTGTGGTCGCTAATGTTGAAGGCGAAGAACCACGAATAGCTCTGTGTTGCCTTGCCCCCAACCTAACAGTTGCCGCTTCCGCCCTATAGACACTCTGTTGCTGCCAACCGAAGAGATGGCGAGAAATCAGGGAGACAAGGGAGCGGCTGGCTCTGTCCCTCCCTCCCCTCCTCCTCCACCACCTCCAGACAATCCAACTTCGAAAGTCTCCCCGTTCGTCATGAAGCTGAGGTCTGCTCCTCCTGGGTTTTTCTTCCAACCGCAAAGGCCACCGCCTCATAAGGACTCATTTACTGCGCTCACTGGCCCTTATTTTTTCTACGGCACTCTGTCTGATCCCGCCATGCTCCGCGACGTCCTTGGCTTGGAAACCGAGCCACATCTTCGGCCTGCCTCTATTATAGGTTACGAGTGCAAGCTCTGGGGCCAATACCCGGCTCTGATAGATGCGCCAGAAAAGGTTGTTCATGGGTTTGTCTATCATGTCGAAACAGAACAGCATGGGGAGAGGCTTGCCAGCTATGAAACAGATAATTATCGGGCCGACCCGTGTTGTATTATCTATACAGATAGAAGTCAGCCCGTAGATGACTTTAGTTATGTTTTCAAATTTGTCGGCAATATCAGAGACTTAAGTAATAGCGTATTTAATCTAGGGACTTAGCTAAGAAGGATAAAAAGAATAAGTGAAAATTTATCCGGTATTGAATAGTGGTACTAAAGATAGGCATATAGCTTACTAACTATATCTAAGAAAATGTAAAGAAAATGTAGAAGACATAAGTTGTTTGAAAGGACTGGACAGTTCCTAGGATAGGTCACGTCACTACTGGGCTCTTATCCAAGATTACATGAGCAGCGACTGACTGTAGTAGACCGTTTGAGTGTGAAGACGTGATGGTTGCCAGCATTGAAGGCGTGGTGTTTCTTTTGGTGTTTGGTTCTAGTGTGTTAGTGATCTCATCTGTGTTTCTGGTTAGGCGATCTAAGTATACATATATTTTGTATGGTGCTCTTGCTCTCCATCCCTAGGTATCAACCTAGCACAGAATATGTAAATGTATAGACTGAAGCTGAGAAGTACTGTCTTGCTGGATGTAAGTGTACATGCGATCTATACTCGCCGACGCATACTATGGGAATGTATACGAGTTCCCGTCGGCGGGGTACTATTTGTGCCTATACGAAGCCCGTCAGCACTAAACCAACGCTAGACCCTCTAACCGCGTTTGTATGGTTCTGCAGGATCCGTCCTCAGGTAAGCCGACGATATGGGGCTTCATCCGCAAGCAAGCCACAAGGTCAAAGCGCCGAACAGTCAAGATTAAATATGTCTACATCTCCATCTCGAACACAGCGGACCGTGCTTCCATACGTTTATATTTAAACCTGTCTACTCCGTGCATCAATGGATCATCCTCCAGACGCATTTTCCTACTCTCCCCTCAACCCCCAGGCCGCGGAAATCCGCCTGCTCACTATCCTACCCGACAAACATGAGCAGAATCAAGTAAAATGCACCCTGCAGACCGTCTCACTGGATAATGCACCGCAGTTTGAGGCGCTCTCATACGTCTGGGGAAGCGTAGTGGAAAAGGTCGGAATCACCGTGGACGACATTCCCTTCCAGGTCACGACGAACCTCGAGGCCGCGCTGAAATGCCTGCGACACGCCCGAAAGAAACGCCTCATCTGGATCGACTTCATCTGCATCGACCAGAATAACCTCAAAGAAAAGAACACCCAGCTCCCGCTCATGGGTCGCATCTACAAAGACGCCACCGCGGTCGTTGCGTGGCTCGGGCCCATCAACCCCAACATGGAACAGACCATGTCGATGATCAAGCGCAGAGAAAGCAGCCTGGCCGGGCTCCTCCAGGACGTCCGGCAGATCACGCGGCCGTGGAGCCAGAAGCACCGGCGCGACACGATCGGATCCATCCTCGACGCCGTCCAGGGCTTTCTGGACATCGTTTCCGCCCCGTACTGGGGCCGCATCTGGACCTTCCAGGAGTACTATCTGCCCGAGAAACTCCCCGTGTGCATGGTCGGCAGCATTCCCTTCACCCTCCCCGCGCTCGTCGACCTGGGCCTCCACTTTCCCGACGTCCTGCGCCCGTTTATGGAAGACCTCGACAAGGTGGCCCCGCGCGCGGGCGACGCCGCCGACATCGAAAACCACCGGCAGCTGCAGCGGCGCGTGAAAGAATCGACACAGCGTCTCGCGCAGTCGAACCCGATGCAGGACTTTGCGCACGACCTCGCAGCCAGCCGGAAGGGCCTGTCGTCGTTTGCCGACGTGCTCGATCTGACCGTCCAGCGCCAGTGCTACAACCCGCTCGACCGCTTCTACGCGCTGTATTCGATGGTCGACGGCGTGCAGAAGAAGTACCCCGTCGATTACGAGTATAAGCCGGACGAGGTGGCGCTGCAGATCACGCTATGGATTCTGGTCTACGAGGGCGTGGACTGTGTGTTCAATATGTTTCATTTCTACGACGGCCCGCATGGGGATATCCTGGGGTCTCCCAGCCCGTCGTGGGTGCCGAATTATCGGGATTCGACGTCGAGGACTGCGTTCAGGTTCAAGACTATCGACCCGTCTCTCCAGGACACTGAGCAGAATGAGTATATGACAAATCTGTCGTTGCTTCCGGGCAAGTATGTGCTGCATTTCTGGGCCAGGCGGGTCGGCACGGCTCGAGTTGTTTTCAAGTTTCCGAGCGAGACGGTGGAAATAGCTCGCGGGATTCTGGATGCTGTGAAAGAGCCGGTCTCTGGATGGGGCAACAGTGTAGACGAGGCGAACGTGACAGAGCGGCTGGTCTGGGCTTTTCTCGCGCATGGAGGGATGCAACAGACCTTCGCCATCGACGATATCCTCAACGCGCTGGAACAGTTGTCCAGTTCCGACGACCCGTCTGACCTGTCCGACCCGACCAAGCGGACGAAGGCTGAGAAACAGCTCCTGCGGGATCTGCCAGCCCTCGCGGGGAGGACGGTCTTTCAGCTGACGGACTGTCCGACTGGTGGGTTTGGCGTTGGCGTTGGAAATATGCAGGACGGGGATCTGTTGATTCTTTCAGGCAAAATGATGCATCCTATTGCCTTGCGGGACTCGGGGTATCGGGGCAGGGACGAAGATGTGGTGCATTATAAGATGGTTGGGAATGCGTTTGTTGAAGGCATTGCGGAGGACCAGAAGGAGCATCCTACTCCGCTTCTTGATGAGATTAAGGGAGGGAAGTTTGAGGAGTTTTTGATTTTGTAATGGGAATGACTGTACTGTGATAGTAAGATGAGGATCATAACACTTATCCCAGTGTCCCTAGATGAATCTGATTGCATGTCCGTTTTTCTGGCCATGAAACTAACCATCTTTGACACGGCAATTGTCCTGGCTGCTTGGCGGAAGCGACATCTTCCTCAAGGATCAAAGCTGTCTAAGAGCTGATCTTCTTCGATAGTTGTTTTATATCCCTGTTACCCCGCCGGAGACATAGACGTGACGATGCGGATAAATTCCCTACTGCATGATGCGTCAATGGCACCATCTGCATCCTTGAAACCTCAAGAACAGGGTGTGCTTCTTCAGCCTATTTGAACACTTTCTTGGAAACCAAACTAGGAACGACCACCCCGCCGCGGAACAACCCACTCTCCTGCCGTGACAGTAGTATTGCTCTCCCCAAACATCCCCCCATTGAAGAACAAGATCACACTCGGGTCGGGCATGACAGTCAACGCCCGCGAATACGCCACGCCCTTGCCGGTGGGCACCTTGATCCAGGCGTGTGGGTTCCCGTTCTCCCTGTTGATAAAGACCTCCTCGTACGTGCCGTCGCTCATGACGATGGTGCCGTGCGGGCCGCCGACGGGCGTCCAGACGGTGTACGGGCACGCCGAGGGGATAGTCCCGTCGCGCGACTTGAGCAGAACCGGCGCGGCGGCGTCGAACTTGAGCGGGTTGTCGGCGATGCGGTAGTGGACGGCGTACGGGACCTCGGGGGCGTTGGCCAGCTCGTACGAGAGCAGGTACTTCCCGTTGCCGATGCGCGCGACGGTCGTCATGCCGGGGCGCAGGGTGTAGTTGGCGTAGGCGGCGTCGTTGACGACGGGCCCCCAGTGCACCAGGTCGCGCGTCGACTGGTGTGCGAGTTTCTGGCCGTGCAGCGGGTCCCGCTGGTCCGAGTAGTAGACCGTCAGCTGGTCGTTGTACATGGAGATGAAGGGCTCCCAGACGGGAGTTGCGCCGTTGGTCGTGTTGGGGGGCCCGCCTGTCGCGACGACGGAGACGAATTCCCAGGAGAATCTTTGACCGTGAGTAGGACTGGGATGGAAATGGGTGAGTGGCGAGCCTTACCCTCTGTCCAGACTGGCGTAGACCTCGATGTTTGTGGAGGAGAAGTCGCGCGGGATGGCGTTGCCCGAGGCGAGGATCGTCCCGCGAGGGTACTCGCCCACCTGTCGGGGGAGCTCGTAGAGATGAGGCTGCCAGATGGAGCCGTAGTCTCCGTTGGTGAAGTGGACTTTGGAATAGTTGGACCACGTTTGGCCGCCGTCCTTGGAGCAGTAGATCGGGAGGTATGTCCCGTCCGGCGGGAAGAATGACCAGGTCGATAGGAGGACGGGGTCTGTCGTGTTGCGGTCTAGCAGAAGAGTGCGGCCGTACGAGGTGCTGTGAGAGGCCCAGTTGGCGGGCGGCGCAAAGACGGTGACATTGTCGAAGATGGCTTCTGCTGCTGTCGCGAGCGCTAAGAGAGAGAAGGCTGTAATGGAGGAGGCTTTCATGTTGATGGCTGACTGGAGCTTGAATGAGAGTGAAGAAGAGGATAAGATCATTCGGACTATATAGGCGACGACGGTTAAATCTACTAGATGGTATTCGCATGGCATTTAACCGTTGATGTATAGAGAATCCGGGGGAGATGTAGATCGGGCAATCGGAACTGTAGAGGCTTCTCTTAGCCTAAAGTCTTGTTCTGACGGTGCAATGGATCAATATCTCTCGGCTGTAGCTTGACGTTTTATATGAATGTTGTCGATCACTGTAGTCAGGAGCAGCATTGGTGTCAGGAACCCGTCCTATAGATCAGTATTATAGACAAGCACATAGGTCTAGACCATGGATCCTGAAATGTCAAGCTAACAACTGTACACAGTACAATACCTACTTCATACTACCGTACCTACTTCATACTACCGTACCTACTAGGTATATACCCCAATCAATATACAATAGGCTTGGTGTAACCTATTCCACCCGAACCTCGGCATCTCCTTACCAACAAAATACCTCTACACTCCCCAACTACATACTCTCTCCCAACTACAGCCCCAATCCCAATTCCAATCCCAATCCTAGTAAAAATGAAAGAACCCAAATCCTACGACTGGGATAACTACCTCGACTTCCTCCGCGAAGTCCCCGTCCCCGCCGACGCGCTCTCCTTCTTCCTCGCCCGCCCCAGCGCCCGCCCCTACAACCCCCCCACCTACCACCCCATCCCCTGGCTCTCGCGCCACGACAAAGGCGACAACACCACCGACACCTTCTTCAGCCAGGCACTCAACTCGCCCAACACCATCCCGCGCGTGCTAGCCCTGCTCCGCGCCGACCTCCTCGAGCCCGACACGCCCGTCCCTGACGACAACGACGACAGCCCGCATCAGGTCCTCTTCGTGCAGCTGGGCACCGGGCTGAACGGCTTCACGGATACCGTGCACGGCGGCGTGCTGGCGTCGCTGGTGGACGAGGCGCTGAGTACGTGTGTCGAGGCGGTGCGGCAGCAGGGCGCTGGGGAGTCGAAGGCGAAGCTGTTTACGGCGAACTTGAACGTGTCGTATCGTGCGCCGGTGTATTCGCCTGCGGTGATTCTGGTCAAGACATGGTTGCGGCGGAGGGAGGGGCGGAAGTGGTTCCTTGAGGCGCAGGTCGTTACGGAGGAGGGCAAGGTGTGTACGGAGGTGAAGGCGTTGTGGATTAGTGAGAGGGTTGCTGGGTTGTAATAGACTCTGATTTATAGAGGATTGTGTACATACTGTACATACCATGACTGCATTATGGATTTTACGCTGGACGTGCCTTATGTACCTATGCTATGAACCGTATGCCTACAACCGAATGTCTGTCACAGACGGACGCCCGTCATATTCCCTGACTCCAAACTCGGACATGAGCACGTAGGAGCCGGCGCACGAGCAAACACGCCGGCGAGAACCGACGATGAAGAATTCCCCTTGCCAGCTGTCAGTATGCCAAACCGCAGAAAGACCTCGAACGTAGTCACGGCAATGGAGATTAGGATCAGCACAATGACGATCCACGTTTGCCCTGCAACGGTCAGTATCTCACGTCAACCCAATCTCATCTCACTTACGGGATGTCTGGTTGTCCGCTATCGAGTCGGACAGGATCTCAGCCAGATCAAGAAAAACGCGACACCGTTCGTTCAGCACCTGAATGCGCGGTTTGATTTCGAGGTACTCGCGCACCGCAATGTACAGCGGATACAGACTCGGCTCGCTTTCCCAGAAGAAATTGGGGACGTCGAGCATATTCGATGCTGCAAAGGATGTTAGAGGTTGAGGTGTCATTGGTCGACCGGCACTTACACAAATTGACCTCTACTCGGCTCTTGAACAGTCGTCCGAGAATCCGAAACACTTCCTCCCGCTTCATGCCCAGCTGTCCGGTCATGGCTAACCGCCGAGGCACATCCTTCGCATCGGCCATCTGTTTCGCCATCACCTCCTCGAAGAAGCAGAGCTTCGTGCTCTGCGCGATACCGTGGCTGATAGCCAGTTTGATCATGTGGTCGCCGCTGCGCAGCGTGATCATGTCATTGTACACGCGAGGGCGCGGGATCTCCGTCGAGTACTCAAAGTGGAATTCTTCCGTCTCAAAGTCCTCCTCCTGCAGTGGCATAGTCGCCAGCGGAATAGGCGTACCAGTCGCTGATGACGTTGCAAACGCCAGGTCCGCGAGAATATCTTTCTCTTGCTTCTCGGTCAGATTCCAGAAGACAACAACCCCATACGTAAACACAAACATCTCCGCGACATCGTAAGGTAGGCGGGACGGGACGGACGGAGCAGCGATACGCCTTTCCTGGACGGAATGGTTCGTCCCATCGCTACTGTGGCCCCTCGTTTCGGATGCATCTCGATGGCCCTCTTCCACATGATGGAACTGCCCATGTTGTTCGTGTCCATCGATCCGGTCTCGCGGCGACCCATGCTCCCCACGGTGTCCGACAGAATGCTCCTCCGGCTCCATGTAATCTTCATGGTGATCCCGCAGTTCATTTCGCTCAATTTCCTCATCCAACAGCGACTTCCCACCCGGTTTCTTGACCACCGGACTGCTCCTCACTCGGTAGCCTCCGTGTCCCGGAAGCAACGGAAGATGGTACGCCGTGTACAGACAGTCATCATAGAGTTTGGTCCTACCCCCATGACTATCCTTGACAAACGACGCCAGGGAGCTCATCTTGTACGCCTGCGCGGTACAGTACGCCGTCACCCGGGCCAGTTTCTCCGCCCGACGGGCCTTGGGCAGACGCTCTGCATAGCTCTTCGCTTTCTCCGGGGGGATCTTCCGGCGCCGGTGGAGTTCCTCATCCGCCAGCAGCGGCTCAAGTTCATTATCGATCCCAAAGTCTGCGCCCAGCCTCTTCTGCGTCCACAGTCGCTGTCGCACGGAATCCGGATCCATGTTCCGATCCTTGGCGAGTCGCTGGACCAGCTCCTCGTCGACGACCTCATCTCCTTCGTCTTCTTCGTCGACACCTTCAGCTTCCGGCAGCAGGACGAGCTTCTCGCTCACTTTGGTCGTGCGCGGGGGGAGACGCGGCTGTGCGGCCAGACCTCTCATCGTGGCGGCGGCACTGGCCGCACTGCTTCCACTGCTGGAACCGCCTGCTCCGCCTACCCCGATCAAGCCACCCGTCGCAGAAGCAAGACGGGAGCGTGGGCGGGTTCTTGCAGCGGGAGGGGGGTGGCGTTGCTGCATGGAGGGCACGTCGGAGGTGTATTGCAGGACGTTATCGACGGTGATGAAGCGGGTGGATGGGGAACGACGGCGACGGGGTTGGGAGGAGGTCAGTTGATCGCGCGAGTCGGTTACCTGGAGTAGTCGTGAGGATTGGATTTTCAAGATAGGAATGATGGGATGCTCACCAGCACATGGGGACTTCGTTGGCCGGGCCCGCGGCCACGCGTTGGAGTCATTGTAGACGGGTATTAGTTGATTGGATAGTATTATTCCAATTTGGAGAGTTGCAGATTGAGAGGGGTGATAAACAGGATTGCAATTGAGATGCAAGTTGGCTTAAGCCAGTCGACCTGAGTCTGCGGTGGGGGAAGTCGATGAGACTGATCGCCCCGAACACGATCAACACATAGCCTCAGCTTTGGAATTCCAGTAAGCTCCCACAGAGCCGAATGGGAATGATAAAATGAATGGATCGTCAAGCAACGAGGGTCGAGGTGGTCGAGAGAAGCCGAGCTCCAGTCGAAAACGGCCCGGCCCAAAAGCGCAAGGCGGTGGGCGAAAATAACGAGCCATGACGTCGTGTTGTCACGGGCGTACGGTACCGTTCGGCGTCCCGTTTGGGAAGGCGGCCGGCCACGTGCAGCGGGTGGTCTCGGCTGGGGCTAGGCCTGATGGGGCCTAGTGGGCCTCGGGAGTCCAGGTTGATCCGGGGTAACCCGCTTCCCATCTCGTCAGGTATTGCAACAATCCTTGGTGTTGGTAAGGTACAAGGTACTTGTAGGTACCTAGTACATTAGGTATAAACGTACATGGCCCGGTCCTTGTATCCACCGACAAGGATGCTTGGAGACGATACGGAGCCCAGTGGCCACCTGCAGCATCCCCAAATTAGGTTGTCCTGACCCTATCAGCCACGGGAGGGGTACGGAGTACTTACTTGGCTTGGCCCACTGTCAACGCGGACAGATGATTCCTGTTTGGTAAAGGAATGGCAGCAGCATACGATCATCGGGGTCCACGGAGTTTCCAATTGGTGTTGCTGCATGCGGGGTGCTTGTCTCGTCCTCAGGTACTCCTTGCAGATGCGTGCCGGCGTCCTTGCTTGGGACACAAATTCCCTGAAGGGTAGCTGGATGGATGGTGGAGTGGTATGCCTACGCACGTTTACCAGAATACAAGCCTGGAACAGATAATAAGATATGGTTTATCATCTTTCTAATAGATTCAAAGCAAATTCCGAAACGCCAGAGGCAGCTGCCATGCAATGTTACTTTGGTATGCTAGTATAATCCAAACGATCACAATATGCAAGGATATCTCAACAAATGTCCGTCCGGGAAATATCCCGACACAGAAATCACAAATCATGTCGCAGTCTCCGATCCTCATCCCAAATTTCCTTCTTCATCAGCTGGAGTTGGGTATGGAACTTTTCAAGCCGATCCATTTCCGTACGCGGGGGGTCCGGATGGCTAGCCATGGCGTCGTGCAGAGCTCGGTATTTCGCGTAGCGTTGCTTGAATCGCCGGGATTTCTCCCGCAGCTGCTGGAGCAAGATTTCCCGACTGAGCGGGGGCGAGGCACTCCCCGTGGTGCTGCCACTGGAGGTGCTCACCGCGCGGCGTCGTTTGTGCTCCAAGTCTCCCGTCGTGCGACCTTGCGCGGGCGTGGTCGGTGGGCGATCCAACTCCGCCTTTCGCTTTAGCGGGTTGACGGCGGACGGCGGCCTGATGACGCCGTTGGTTCTGGGTTTAGCTGGGTCGGTAGTATCCGTAATTGGTTTCTTCGGTCGAGAGATTTGTGTGATCAGAGGGGAGGAGGACGAGCTGGATGCGGAGTTGTTCTGGCTGGAAGAACGGCTGCGGCTCTGGATGTCCGATGCGTTGGTCGGGGGTGATGAGCCCAGAGGCGATGGCTTCTGAGGGGACTTCTGGGCGGGCGGCCGCGAGGAGGGAAGGCGTTTGGTCGCGGGGGACTTGGCGGCCGTCTTGGAGGGTGATTCAGCTTTGGGTGGTGCACGCTCGGGCGGGTCGACTCGCGGTGTTGGTACATGGGACGGCTCCCGCGTGACGGTCGGCTTCGTCTGCTTGACAGGAGCCTTGGGCTGTGGTTTGGGCTTCTCTGGTGCGGGTTGCTCCGAGGCTGAAGCATCGGCCATGTCCGTGTCATCCTCGTCGGAATCATGTACAAACTCGGCGGATTTGAACTTCCCATCAGGCTTGGACGTCGCCTTCCGGTCTCGGTTCTTCAGGACCCGACCCGTCAGGGTACTGTTTGTTGGGTTCTTCTTGGCCGTGGTACTCTTTGCGGGGGCTTTCTTGTCGGCGGGTTTCTTTTGCGTCGTGGGGGCAGATCGGGGGGTCGGGGTCAGACGGCCATTCCCGCTGGCTTTGTCGGTCTCCGGACCGGTGGTATCCCCTTCTTTCCCAGCATCTTCGACTTGGATGCGAGGAGTGAGCGGCTTCTTGACGGGACCCGTCCGAAGATCCAGTCGGGACAAGCACTTGCCTTTTCCCCGTTCCTCCTTAGGGAGCAGCATCTGCCAGAGTTTGTCGGAGCGGGAGATCCGCTGGCGATCAAAGGCCGAGATGGCATTCTCAATGGCCTCCTGGCGGTCCTCCGGCGAGGGATAGGGAAAATTCCACACGTCCAAATCACGAAAGGCACGGTCTTTCAGGTCGAACTTCTCGGGATTGAATTTATTCTCGATGCCGTACTTTCGCGCGAGAGCCTCGCAGTCGTCGATGGAGGCCCGAGTTTGTTTGGCCAGGAACTTGGTCGAGACGGCGCGGACGGCGAGGAGGTGGATCAGGGGGACCTTGAGGGCTTCGAGACGCACGCGGTCCTTGTTCTGGGCGAGGGGAGCGGAGGTCGGGGTGAGCGGTGCCAACGCGGTGGGCGACCGGGTGACGCCCAGGGCTGGGCTGGAGGAGAGAGAGCGATTGGCGGCATTTTTGAGGAGTCGATCCTTTTCCCATTCCACCTTGCTGGAGGGCTTTCCCGCCAGGAGGGCGGCCTGCCTGCCGGTGCTGGAGCGGCTATCGCCCGCGCGGAGGGCCCTCACCTGGTCAATGTCGGTGATGATGTGGGTTTTCTTGGATTCCTTGCCCCGTTCAAAAGCGTTCAAGCTGAGCTCGAGGTTGGCCAGGGCCTGGTCGGTGGCCGCGGTGTCCTCCTTGGCTTTCTGAACTTCCAAGCTATGGCTGAGAAGGCCAGTGAAATAGAGGTTTTCCTGGTCCCCTGACCGACGGGCGTAGATCTCGGAGCGGTGCGTCTCGGGGCAGGAGTGGAAGGGTTGGGATTTGTTGGCGGCGTAGTAGAGGGTCGGATGTTTCCCCAGGCGGAGGCGGGCCGGCTGATCGGACCGGAGGGACTGAATCAGGTCGTCGAGGGTGGACTGGGCGAGGTTCAATCGCATGATCTGGGTGGGTTTGACGGGGGAATCGTTGGCCGGGTTGTCTCTGCAGAGAGACAGCCCGGACTCGGGCACTCGGAGGGTCGACATGAGGATGGGGCGGGCGGAGGATGGAAGAGAGGCGGGTACGAGAGGGAGAGGGCGATCCGCAACTCAACTCGGGGGGAAGGGCGAGAGGGATTGAAATAATGGGAAGAGGTCGAGAAGCCGAACAAAGAGGCAGGCCGGGTGCAGGCTCAGTCAAGGGCCAGGAGCAGGGTGAAACGAGGTCGAAGCAGACGCCATAGATTAGAGGATGGAGAACAAAGAGAGGAAGAGGGAGGGTGCATGTAGAAGAGCAAACGGAGAGCCTCCAAGACCCATGACAAGAGGTGGATGGAAGGAGGGAGAGAGAGAGAGAGAAGATTGAGGGAGAGGGAGAGGGAGAGGAAAGAAGAGAGAAGAGAGGGAGGGAGGGGAGAGAGTGAGGTGAGATGATGCCAAAGACCCAGGGCTGAGCGGAGAAAGCGAAGAGACGTGAGGGAAAGGTCAATGGAAGGTACCTCTGGGTAAGAGGAGGTACGAGGAGGTACATCGGATACGATACGGCCCCCCAGTGGAGACGGGGGATGGCAGCGGTATTACCAATACGCCATTACGGAGGGTCAAGGGTGTGAGATTAATCCTTCTGCAAAAGGAGACCTGCAGGATTCGGTCATTGTCAGAAATATCGAGTAGACACGATGGCGGAAATAAAGGGTCAAGAAGGAATAAGATCTTATAAAGAATATTTGGAATATACCTAGGTAGTAATGATGTATATACTCGGTATACGTGAATGATAGAAGGACGATAATAACAATAAAGAGGCAACGATTGGATGCCAACGGCTGGAACCAGGATGCCGGGCTCGTCAACACGAAGAAGAATAGGAACTCTACTCTAGTACCCTACTCCGTTAGTGTCTACTAGAGTAATCCTCCGATCGATCGGATCGGATCTGGACAGGTCAAGAAGATAGAATCCTCTCTCCTGTACTTTTCAGATTCTTATATTATTGTCTGATTCTCCGTAGAGTCAGTCACTAGATGCCGTACGACCCATCGGTGGTACGGACCGGAACGATGAAGAATGGGTCCGTTGGTCTGTTGGTCTGTCTGGACACGGGAGATAGTTACCTAGTAGCAGTCGCCCGGTGGAGGAGGAATAAAGGGTGTATTATTGAAAGGATGGAGAGAGATGGATGAATCCACCCGCCCCTGACTCCTATCCAAAGACACCCAAGTTGATCGAGTTAACTTAAGGTGGTTACAGTAGGTAGGATTGATGGATTTCCGGTCTTCAGGACGAGTGTCATCGGATCATCATCCTGGCTCAGCTGGACGGTAGATCACCCGTCCTGTCTCCGATCAATACCTACAGGTAGGTACCTAGGTACCTACCTGCGTAGTTAGTACCTACTGGTACCTCCATATACTCCCGTCCTCCCGCCCACCGGAGAACCACCGGAGTGTAATCGGCTTTCAGGTAGCCACCAGGCCACCCACCCAGGGTGAGACAGGCGTCTGTACTTTGTATTCGGACAATGCAAGTTCCAATCAGCAAGATTGGGTTCCAAGTTGGATCCGAACCGGATGGGTACATACACATTCCGCACGAGTAATGAAGGGATGGATAGTTGGGCGCTAGATGGACCACTATCGCTTGATTATTGGAGCGAGAGCAGCATCATCCTCTTCTACTATTAATGAGGATCTTCCACCACTCTACACATCAACTCTCGATCGATCCGATCTGAGTACTAGTCCTATGATCCAGGTCCCATCCAGGTCCTATCTACGGAGGACTACCTACCGGTACCTATCAACTCAACAAGTTAGCGAGACATCCAGACAGTCAGCATTACAAAACTACAAGTACTCTGTACAAGTACCTAGGTACCTACCTATATCTACCTACATATCCTTGTTACCAACTCACACCTCAAAGGTACAGTAGCATTCTTGGGCGCAGACCTTAACCCTAGCCTAGACCATTGTACCTTGCTTGACCGTCCATCGCATCACATCATTCTCACCCACGCTAATCCACCACCTGATCGCATCGAGCAGCTGGCTTGACCAGCTGCGATGGCAATCAGGGTCCTGTGAAACCACCGACTAGCACTAAGACGCGGCCAGGTTACACTCCGTGCTCCTCCAACAATGACTCCTGTGCAACCGCCGCCAGCAAAGAATGCGTGAATGCGTGAACGCGAGCCCATGGACTCCTCCACGGTCGGGATGGCTGGCTGGACAGTCCATCATTGGTGGGCCTGAACAACGCGAGGTCCGACCGTAAGAAACAGGACTTGCATTGCCTTATGGATAGATGGATGGATGTGCATCGGAAACCTCCTCCACCAACTACTAGTTAACTAACCAACTAACTAGTTAGTTAGTCTCGGGTCCGAGCTGAAACGTGCCAAACCTGACCAGCCTGTCCATCGCCCCGAATACCTGGTAAGATCCTGACGCCTTGTACGTAACTATTGAGATATTTCTAAGAATACCTGCAGTATCGACCTGACGATATTCTTAGACCGGGCGGTGCGCGATCGCCCCCAAGCCTCAACCATGCCATGCCATGCGCCTCACTCGGATTTCTCCCCTGCCGCGTTACGCTCGACTAGTGCGTTGTCGGTAGTTTCGGTCTAACCGGAAAGGATGCTGTTGACGACCGCTCCACTACTCGGAGTACGGATATATTTTGTTTGTCTGGTGTTGATGTACGGAGCAGACTGCTCGACGCTTCACTGACGACACAATGACAAGACAACCAAAGCCTAGTAATGGCATCACAATCGCAGCCTACACGGCAACCTGTTGGAGACGGGTGCTCGGTTTCCAATTCCTAGACTCCATCTCTACGCAACTAACATTCCAGAATCCACAGCCGCAAACGCACCAGACTACCAAATGGACCTCCCAGTGGAGATCCTCAAGCTGATCCTCCTGCAGACAGACACCCGCACTCTACTAACCGCCCAGCGCGTCTGTCGCCTCTGGCGCGGCGTGATCCAGTCCAACCGCAGGCTCCAAGAAGCCCTGTTCTTCCGCCCCAGCCAGCCCCTGGCGCCCGGCCGGAAGTCCATCAAGAACCCCCTCGTCGCCGAGCGCGTGTGGCCCTACTTCCTGCGGACGTATCTCTACCCGGCAAGCGCGCACGCAAAGGCAATAGCCCGCTCCGACCGCCGCGACCACCGCCGCGGCGACGCGGCCTTCCTACGCCCCGAAGCCAGCTGGAGACAGATGCTCCTCGCGCAGCCCCCTACGAATACCTGCGCGTTCGTCATGTGCGAAACAAGAAGCTCCCTGTCCGGGCATTATCTCGCAGACTTGTCCCAAGTCTCCCTGCGACTGGGCGATCTCGAGGCCTCCATCGGCGCCGGCAGGCTGGTCCCCACGCCGGAGCCGTGGGCCTTGTGGATGAACGAGGGCTGTGCCCCGGTCCAGTCCGAGACCCTGGCGATCGCCTACTATAGGCATTGGAGGACGAGGCGGTTCGAACGGGCTCGGCGCATTGGTGACTGCGATGTGGTTTATTTCGAGATTTTGACCGCCCGCTACCTGCAGTCTTATCGGGAGTGCTCCAGGCTGGGGGTGTCCTTTGAGACCTGGCTGAAGCTTTATGTGATTACCGAGGACGAGGGTTGGATATCATGATGTTTGCAATGGGTAGCACGGTGAGTATGGACTGATGTATTGGAGTAAGTGAGAAAGTTGCTCTTAAAAGTTTTCTGAATGTACTATCACCATCTTTGATGACCCCGTCTCACCTCCATCCCCTAGTCAACGGCTCCGCCACGCATCACTCGAAACAACGACATCAACACAGCACACCCAACAAGCAGCCACCCCCTGGCAGAACTCATCATCATCCAGACGACTCCCCGCGCGGAGTAAACAGTAGATCTGTAGATCTGTAGCTGGTCGTAGTGGATCTATACCAGCCATTTCATTGGGCGTGTAGCCACCGCGGGAAGATCCATGGATCGTCGTCTCATCAGCGGTGACATCAAGAGTGCTTTGGGTGGAGATCCTTCTGATGCATTCTATGAAACTCATTGATAACAGGGCCCCAGTGAAGAAAGCAAGGTGCGGGTCATTGACGGCAAGTCCTTGCTAGAGCGGGCTCGCAATGGCATCAACATCATAAAAAGTGGTAGTGTTAGGGAGAGAAATCCCGGGTTCAAGTGAAGCTCCTTCCATCATACTTGTTTAGAATATAATACCACGTTAGATCAAGATCCAATATTCAAATGACAACTCCTATTCCAACATATACGGCCGACATACTCAAATCGTCCGATGAACCGGCTGGCGCGTGGCATACTTCCTGTAATCAGCCGCTGTTCTCACACGCGCCCCTTTGCCCTTGAACATCAGCACAACCGGCATGATGGCAGTAGCCAGCGCAAGCATGCCAATGAGAATAAACGTATTCTGGATGCCCATGCCAGTGACCCACGGGGTAAACGCAAACCGCACTACCATCGCGAAGCCGTTGCGAATGAAAACAACGGCGATGAGAGCGTCGCCTAGGATCTACCTCGAGTCAGTGTACATGCTCCACAGCTCCTAGAAAGGATACTCACATCCGGGTAGCAGTCGGTCAGATAGGTCAGAGCCACATCTGCAGTCATAATAAAGCCGAATCCGAAGATACCGCACCCAACCGCCAACATCGCCCAATGCATACCCTACGGACGTTAGCCATGTTACCAGACAGAGACAGAGTCTAGTCATACCCGACCAAGACCTATGCCAAACACCAGCAAACCCGCACAATTGAGCACCGGGCCCGGTACGCTCATCCACAGACGCATCTCGGGCTCGAAGATCCCCCCATTGCGTCGGGCTGACCAGAGGATGAACCGGTCGTTCAGCGCGGGCGCTACCAGCGTGGACAGAAACGCCCCGGCAAACCCCCCTAGATGGAAAAGCCCAATCGCCGACGGACTGAAATCGTATGGCTCGTCGAGAAGGAAGTACGACGCGGCGGAGGAGGTCAGCGAGAACCAGGCGAGGAGGGTCCCGTATGTGACGGCCGCAAAGGCCACCGCGGGAAAGGAGCACAGCACTATCAACGGCTGGTAGAAGTGGTGCGCGATTGGCATGTCGGTTTTGGTCACCAGAGCCAGCCGCTGTCGTATCGTCTTTCGACTGCGCCGTGCGGCCGTGGAGGAGCAAGTGGTCACCGCATGAGCGGGTTGGTCTGCGTCCTTGTCTGCTTCGGCTTTGTGTTCGATGATTTCAGGACCCTGCGAGGACCCCGAGTGGCCGACCAGCACAGGGATGTACTTGGATTCCTCAAAGAACAGCGTAACGAGAACGAGATTCACCCCGAGTAGGATCGCGATGATCCACCACATCCACCGCCAGCCCAAGGCGACGACAACGTAGCCGGCGACGATGGGACCGCCCGTCGCTCCCAGGGTCTGCATGAAGAGGAAGACGCCGTTCATGCGAGCATGCTGGTGCACGAAAAACAGATCGATAATGGTGATCATCACCACAGCCTCGCTGATCGAGCCCGCCAGCCCAGCCAGTAACATTACAGTGATCAGCTCCCCGGCATAGTAAAAATTGGCCCACCAAATGGCGCAGGCGAACTGAACCACCGCGCTGACGAGATAGACCGGACGACGGCCGTACTTGTGCACGCACGGAATAAGCAACAGACAGCCGATGGCGAGCCCGGCGTAGCTGCAGCCACTGGCCTGGTTGAAGGTCGCATAGGTCAAGCCCAGCTCTTTCATGTACCCCCTGTACGCGAGACTGTTGACGTCGATCAACACGAATGTGAACAGAACATAGGAGCACGTCAGGGAAAAGTTGACTGCTTTCCGCAGGGTCGACCAGTTCTTTCAGCTCGTAAGTTACTGCCGTTGATTGGGTAAAGGCGCTTACCAGGGGGTCGTCAGGGTCATCTGAGGGCGTGGGGTGCAGTACAACCTCAGAAACAGAGGCTTGTCCTGCCAGCAATTAGCAAGTGGATCTTGTCTCTTGTCAGAAGAATGGACGTACGGTCTTCCAAGAGGACAGTTCCTGGAGGAAACGCATCGTTCGGAGCATGGCTTTGCCCTAACATCGTGTCGGGTAGGATGCGTTGTCTGCGGACTCGATGGAACTGGTTGGCAGAGTTCCAATGCCTTTATAGCAAGCAACTCCTCTCCTCCTTACTCGCCATCGAGCCTATCGTTCTGCCTGGGATCAACTTGCGGGGGTGGAGATCAAGCAATCAAGACCGAGCGATACGTGGCAGTACGCGATGTTCATCACGACACTAACGACACCCGCCAATCAATGCCCACAATCGCCCGGAGGATTCGTAAAATACCCTATGCTAGGGCTCGCCATACGCCGCCGAACAATATACTTACCTGCCATTGAAGGAGGCGCGCGACACCGAATCTCCACTAAGACAGGAAGATCGGGGTTAACGGCTGGGGAGTCGTTGAGGCGGGGCGGTGCTGTTGTCACGTCATCAGAGAGGGATGCTCAGTTCAGGATCCTCCTCAAACAGACGGAACAGGTATCGGCTTGTTCCTTGGTCCCGGCCAGCCCAAGCACGCGCGAGGAACATACGCAGGTTGGCGACAAAGGGGTAGAAATTTGCCCCCATAATCTTCGTGATCAGAGAGAGTAGGTGGCGTTTCCCGGCTGTGTCGTGCACCTCGGCACCTGCAACGAGGAAGATCAAGGTGATGTTGGGTGGGTATTGATTTGCAAGCGCCAGACAATGAGTGATTTCTGAGATAATCGTCCGTGATAGGGCTTCTGCCTCCTCGTCCTTTTCCCCGAACGGATATCTCAGTCGGTGCAGGATGAGGAGTGCTGCGGTACGGTGAAGACTAGCCTGCGTGACGAGGAGATACATCTCTTCTTGAGAAAAGCGCTCTAAGGCATCTTTTGAGATATTGGGGGTCCAGGCGGTAATCTCTTCTGTAAGACTATCAAAGGAGGCGGGGCTGGGTACGTCGCCAGAACCGGTCCTTATGGCCGCAGCGAGGAGACAGACGCGGTAGAGCAGGGGTAGAAGAGGCCCACAGAGACCGGCATGGCGGTCGACAATGTACGGATCTCGTACTTGATATTGAATGACCGGGATGCGAGCGCGGAACAGCGATTGGGTGGTGTCCATGAAGACAAGACACGTGAGCTCCATGGAGTCCGAGCTACTGAGCTGGTTGGCATAATAGTAAGGACGCACCAACGAGAGGGTGTATCGGCAAATGGTGCTGGCTGAAACTCCGGAGATCAGTCGATGAAAAGTGACTAGGCTCAGGCCTAGTGCGAGAAAGCTTCCTACGTTCTCCGCTTTGGTAATCTGAGCATTTCGAAGCGTCTGCAACGAGGAAGCACAGTCCGACAGATCAGTGTCATAGTATGGTGTCTGGTTACCCATGCAGCGGAGGAGAACCCGGGCAACGGTTGTGTACGGCCGGAGCAAAAGCATAGGGGATCCTTGTATGCGGGACCGGATCATTTGGCACAGCTCCATGCTCAACGACGGACCGATCGAAAAGAAGCTGCAGATCTGAAGCGCGGTATCTTCCGAGATAGAAGAGACTAGTCCCTCGCGATGCAGGATGGTCATCAGCAGCGGCTGGTGTGGAGTCATGCTATCGCAGCTGCTACCTCGGTCTAAACCTGAAGCAGAGCCGGCAGGGGCATCGAATAACGGTATCAATGAATCCGACGCATTGACTTGCGGAGAAGAAGGGGACCTAGTAGGCACCCTGGGCTTCCGACCTGGTCTCTCGCGTCGTCGTGTATAGGTACAAGGATGGTGGAGCCGGTAGCAGCGATAACACGCTCCTGCAGGTCCCGCCAGACAGCGGGACTTGAGAGCATGGCATCGGTCACAAGCCAAAAGAGGCATTTTGGAGACTTTGCACTGAGGGAACAGACAATCACTGAGATTGTACGCTGTATTAGGTGTTGGAAGAGGTGCGTGGGCCGAGGATGGAAGATGGTGAGGTGGAGAATCGGCTACGCTGAATGGGGCTAGTCCTTACAGTATACTCCAGTCTACACTGTGGCCTACGAGGATCGGGAACTGTTCACAAATGGTATATTGGCTATCTGGTAACTGCTCACGCCGTAGGTCATGCATACATAGGCTACATCCTACTATTCAGGCACTGATCAATCTGCTTGGCCATCTGCAGACATTCCTCATCACGCATAGTCGACGTGAACACTTGGATCGAACAGGGTGCGCCCTCGAGCTGCTTAAAGTCATCTGTTGGAAGTAAGCATCCAAATAATGGACGGCAACTGTAGATACTCACATTCAGGGCCAACCTGGCCATCTTGGAGCTCAAAGTTCTCCGCAGCATCTTGTTCGCCTACTTTTCCGAATGGAATGACGCAGGAAGGATACTAACCAGTAGTCAGCTTAGAAGGCCAAATTGTCAAGGTGAGACTCTTACATCAAGAGTGTTCAAAAAGGCCGTGTACGGAGGCAAACCGAACGTGTCATGGGCGACGGCCGTACTCTGAGCTGGAGGTGAGATGCACACGTCAAGGTCATAGCGTACCCACAACTTTCTGTACATCTCGCGAAGCTCCGCTCTCTTGGTATTGAGAAGAGCTAGCTGCCCGAGTCGGTCCAAGCCACTCACATCCGGCATGGAGGACGAGTGGGACTGTCGCAGCACCTCACCCTGTTTTCTGATATGATGCATCGCCGGCACCACAGGTTCTCCTGCCGATAGGATATGCTTCACGGCGGCATCGTCAAGCTGGAATATACTCCATGCGACTGCATTAACGGCCAATAGTTGACATTCCTTTGCACTCAGAGGAATGATCCGGTGTCCTTGTGCTTCGAGCTTCCGCGTAGCCTCCGTCAGGACCCTCCTCACAGGCGGGTGGAGAGGGAAAATAGGGTCCTCAGGGACAACGCCAATCCTCAACTTCGGCTTCACGTCCACCTTCCGCCAGGGTACGTCAATCACCGTGGAGTCGTATACCGCCGGTTGGGCATTCAGAACGGACTCCATGAGGAGTTCGATCCCGTTGAGATCCAGTGACAGCGGACCGGCGCAGGACAGAATGAACTTCATCCCACTGGTATTGCAGATGCGCATCCCGCCGTTTGGGATTCTAGATGCGCTGGGCCGGAAGCCATATGTCCCGCAGCAGAGCGCGGGGATACGGACAGAGCCTGCATTGCATTAACAACTACAACCATCTGGTGACGTCCGTTTCGACATACCGCCAATATCAGTCCCCACGCCTAAAGGCGATCCGCGGAGAGCGATAAGTGCGCCCTCGCCACCGCTGGATCCCCCCGCACCTAACGCCGTATTCCATGGGTTCAGCGTGCGTCCAAAGACGTTGTTGTGAGAATCTGTGGTCTGTAGACGACCTGTGTCAGCACTGGAGTACCTTTGGAGAAGGGTCTGCATACCATCATGGTCTGGGGTATGTTGGTCTTGACATAGATGACCGCGCCCAGCTTCAGGAGGATATCCACGAGTGGCGAGTTCTCCGTGGAGACATCATCTAAGAACGAGACCATTCCAATCGTGGCTTCCGTGCCTTTGTAGTGAAAGTTGTCCTTGATGCTCACGGGGAGGCCGTGGAGCGGCCCAGCTGAGCGACCCTGGGCTCGGAGATCGTCCAAGTACTGAGCTCGTGCCTGAGCTTCGGCAAACATGGTCTCTGTGAGGCAGGAAACCTATCTCTTCGTCAGAATATCCGGCGATCCACGAGGGGTGGGGGAACATACTAGCTGGTGGACGACCGCAGCCCGTTTACAGTATGCCAGAGTCACCTCGATCGAGGTCAATCTACCGTCGGCCAGCGCTGAAACCAGACCCGTCGGGGTATATTGCTCGGTGATTTCCAACTCGCGCTCTGTCAGAAGGCCAGCCTTGCGAATGATATCGGCCTGGATCAAGTCATTCTTGTTTTCCGACAAAGGGACCTGTAAGCCCGTGGTCAAGTCGGTGGAGATTCTCCATTCCGTGGGGATCTTGTCGAAGCATTCTTGCTGCTTCTTAGCAACGCGTTCCTGCCAGATGGTTTGGGGATCAATGGAGCCCATGTTGAATTGGTTGTGAAGAAGATATTGTAGAAGACTGAAGAATGACAGGAGTAAAGGAATCCGTGAGAGGATACAAAGGGTTGTAGATCATAGACGAGATTTATATCATAATCATTATCTAGAACCTCGGCTACAACGGTGACCTTGTATACAAACTAACTGGACTAGTGGTGGAATTGCGCCGGCTCGTATCATCTTCTGATTCGTTATTGTCTCTCCACACGTTGGAGATTGATAACAGATCCGTCGACAGTTGCTGACGCAATAGATCCTCCGGATAACTAACTAGGTACTTCCTTACGAGACGTGATCAAAAACAAGGCTTTTCTGTATTGCATGAAGCCATAACCGTGTATGAACCACCCAACATTCAAACCAATGCGGAACAAAATATGCTAATGTGACAATTCGGATATCAGTACAAACGGGCCGCACCCAGTAGATCTATGTATTACGGGAGAGCATCGTTTGCATTTAAC
Organism: Aspergillus pseudoterreus; assembly: GCA_002927005.1. Taxonomy (NCBI): domain Eukaryota; kingdom Fungi; phylum Ascomycota; class Eurotiomycetes; order Eurotiales; family Aspergillaceae; genus Aspergillus; species Aspergillus pseudoterreus. The sequence continues at coordinate 257,096 of PIJX01000014.1, read as the reverse complement.
CAGTGACCTTGAAGATGGACTCGGCCAGTCTCTTGACGTTGCCGGTGGTGATACCCGCGACGGAGATACGGCCGTCCTTGGTGGCGTAGACGGAGTGCTCCTTGGCCAGAGCATCCATCTGCTCAGGCTTGAGACCAGTGTAGGCGAACATACCAATCTGCACACGTCAGTACATCATCAAAACGTCCATATCGATGAGCAGAGCATACCTGGTTGGTGATGTGGGACCAGTCGTGCTTGCTGCCCAGGTCCTCGAGGTTCTTCTTCAGGAGAGCGCGCATCTCGATGATCCGGTCGGCCATACCCTTGACCTCACCGAGCCACTGCTGGTTCAGCTCGGGGTCGTTCATGATGGTGGAGGCGATGCGAGCACCGTGGACGGGAGGGTTCGAGTAGAAGGGACGGATGAGGATCTTGATCTGAGACTCCACGCGCTTCTTCTCCTCGGTGGATTCGCAGACCAGAGAGAAAGCACCCACACGCTCACCATAGAGACCCTACTCGGGTTAGTCTAGGAACTGGGAAGGAAACGATCAGACGGGAATTACCATGTTCTTGGCGAAACTCTGGCACAGGGCAATGTTGTGGCCCTGCTCGATGAAGTGACGAGGGGCAAAGGCATCGCGGTCGGCGTTACCGCTGGCGAAGCCCTGGTAGGCCATGTCGAAGAAGGCAAAGTGGCCCTTCTCCTTCATGACATCGCTGATCTTGCGCCACTGGTCCTGGGTCGGGTCAACACCAGTGGGGTTGTGGGCGCAGGCGTGGAGCAGGATGATGCTGTTGTTGGGGGCGGCCTTGATGTCGGCGAGGAGACCCTCAAAGTCCAGACCGATGGTGTCCTTGTTGTAGTAACGGTACTTGTCGACCTCGAGGCCGGAGTCCTTGAAGACGGCGGCGTGGTTGGCCCAGCTAGGGGTGGGGAGGTAGACCTTCTTCGCGTGGGGGTAGAAGCGCTGGAGGAAGGCACCGCCGATTCTCAGGGCACCGGTACCGGAGATGGACTGGGTGATGACGAGACGGTCCTCCTTCAGGACGGAAGAGTCCTTGCCATAGGCAAGCTCGGCGGCAGCCTTGGTGAAGGCCGGGATACCAGTGATGCCGGCGTATTCCTTGTCGAAACGGGAGGCGACAACCTTGTCCTCGGCGGCGCGGACGGAGGGGAGGACGTAGGGCTTGCCCTTGTCATCACCTGAGGATCGAGGTGGATCATCAGCATCTCGGTTTCTTCGCAACAGTGAGGTGTTTTCGCATCGGGAGCGAGCGAAGAGGACGGGGAAGGGAATGGATTCTTACGGTAGGCGCCAACACCGAGGTTGATCTTCTCCTTGAAGGAGTCGGCCTTGAAGGCCTCGGTGATACCCAGAATGGCGTCCTAGAGAGGCTGATATGAGCAATTGCCGAGTGGAGCTTCGGGGGAGATAGAAGGAGCTTTACCGGAGGACCCTGAGGCACATTGGACCAAGCCGAGGCATGTCTGGCGCCGACGATGACGGTGCGCAGGGTGGTGTCGCGCGCGGCGACCCTGCGGCCGGAGACTCTGAGGGAAGTGGAGAGCATTGCGAGAGAGAGAGAGAGAGAGACAATGGAGGTAAATAGAAGCAGGACCCTAAAGATGGATAGATCTCCGAGATGGAGGAGACGATAAAGGGAGGAAGATGGAAGGAGATGGTGGAAGAAGGTGATGATGGGAGGACGGAAGGGGAAGAAAATAAATATGGAGTCGGAGATGCTGCGTGTGAGTTGAGTGAGTGGTTTTTTTGACTCATGTGAATTGTCGATGGCGGCTGCACTAGGGAGATTCCGGGGGTCTCCGCATTGTTATTCTACAGTACTATGTATCGTTATACTATGAGTTATGAGTTCTTTGTACATAGATTTATGATTCATATTTTTAATCTGATCTATTTCTTGTTCAATTTCATGATTTATTTAGAGTATTCCCTAGTTTCTTCCTATCTCAATATTTATCCATACTATGATTCTATGTCGTAACAGATAGATCATGACATCTCAGTCCATACTATGTACTATGTATCTACGACTACTTCCTACGGAGGACAGAGTCCTCTGTTACAAGATCGGCGTGGTGCCATCGTTTCGGTGAACTCTTTGGGAGCGATTTCTCCCGGGTGGCCTGAGGCTCCTCCAATTTACCCGGTCAAGATCAGGCTCAGAGATCTACGGAGTACGGGAGTACAGACGCAAGACATACATATTACTATGGTTCTTCGTATATCGGTTATCGAAATTATACATCTTGAATAGATATTTGATTCATAGATTCAGATATACATTTAATAGACTCCTTCTATACCCGGCGTCGTATCTTACACAACTCCAACTCATTCTCCAATTCTCCTCATCGGTTAATTTCCCCCACACGCCAAGCTCTGAAGGGTAATGATTCAGTGGCCCCATGCTCGGCCTTGCACCGCTCAGATCTCCGAGTCCATGAAACTACGAGTACAGGATATAGGGCATGGGTGAATACATTCTATACATGTAGTCGTTCGACAATCAACAATTAGAATAATCATAATGACCTCTAGCCCAATCGCACGCCCGCCTGGCGGTTCTTGCGCGCCTGCGCTCCCATCGCGTTGTTCATGCCTGTATGCTGACTGCTGTCCAACGCACTCATCGCCTCCCGCTTCTTCTCTTCCTCGATCTTCTTCAGCCGTTTCTCCGTCTTCATCTTGCCACTGCCCTTGCCGTGGAACTGGTGGCTCAGGTGCTTGAACGCCTCCTTCTGGTTCATCGACCGACCATACTCGTCAATATACCGCAGCTGCACATCCGGCTTGTACTCGCGGTTGAACACCTCCGCCATGTGTCGCGCATCCTGCTGGTCGCGCTGCTTGTTCTCCCACCGGGCGTACTCCTCGCGTTCGCGCGCCGACATGCGATCCAGTTTGCCCGACATTCGGTCGCGCTCCCGCTGCTGACGGGCGCGTCTCTCTGCTTCCGTCTCCAGCCGGTGCTTCTCTTGGATGAACCGCTGCCGATCCCGAACCAGCGAGTTGTGATCCGCCGCGTCCGAGTCCTTCACCAGTCCACGCTGTTTCAGCATCGACAACGTCGCTCCCAGACCTTGGTCCAAGGTGGCTTCCTCCTCCAGACCCGTGACGCTGATCTGCTGGTTCGCCTGGGACTCCTCCCGCTTGACGCGCTCTTTCAACTCCTCTTCGTCCTCGATGTCATTGTATGTGCCCATGTGCACATCGCCTCCTTCATCCACCTCCTCCTTGATCTCCGGCTCTTCCGTCTTCGCTCGAGTGTCTTCCGCGGGTGTGGTGGTCTGTCGCTCTCGGCGTTCGGGAATCGTAGGTCTCTGTAGGTTGGAGACGAACTCGGACGTCTCGTCAATAACCAAACCGGGCTCTTCGTCGTCGTCGCCCGGCGTGCTCACGTCCATTGGCGTTTGCGAACTCTCTTCTCGTAGCTGTCGTGCAAGGTCTTCGGGGCGCATCTTCTGGCGTTTCTTGAAAGCCGCCCGTCTCTGGCGCGTCAGGGAAGCTTGGAGGTCGTCATCGTCCACGAACGAGACATCCTCGCTAGCCCACTTTCGCGGCGCAGGGGCAGGAACAGGCTCGCCATTACTTGTATCAACCTCCATCGCATTGTCGTTCGGCGTGCCGTTCCCGTTCGACTCTGTCGTCGGGAAAATCTCATCGTCGTCGAGCACTGCTCGCTTCTTGGTCGCCTTACTCTTCTTCTTCTTGGGTTTCTTGATCTTCACTTCGCTCACGTCCATGTAATCGGAGATGGGCGTCGTCTCCTTTGCAAAGTCCAGACTGACAATGTTCTTCTTCAACTTGTCCGATACCTCCTGGCGCTTTGCTTCCCGCTCTTCCACCGTCGACCCTTGCGCATCGAGAGTAAATCGCTTGCGCTTCTTTCCTTCAATCTCCTCGTCGTACTGGGCAAGAATCCCGGTGTTCTCCTCGGTAGGATCGTAGACCGGCTTGCGCTTCTTCAACTCCAGCTTCTCTGCAACCTTCTCCTTCTCCCGCAGATCAATATTCTCCAACTCATCGCCTTCCTCCTCGTTCTCGTCCACGGTAGTGTCCTTCAACGTAAGGATATGTTCTTCGCCACCTTCGAACGCGCCCACTTCGTGTCCGACTTTCAGCCCCGCCAGATCCGCCGCGGAATACTCGGCCGCACGCTCGCGCTCTTCCAACTCTTCCGCGAGTTTGCGCGCCCGCTCCTTCTCGATCTTCTTCTGGCGTTTCTTCGACTGCAGCAGCCACGTCTTGGTGTCCATGTCGGCATCGTTGGCTTCGCCCAGGGTCGCGCCCTCGAGTTTCATATTCCGCTGCGCCTGTTCCCGCGCTTTCTTGATGGCGGCGTTGCGTTCCTCTCGTTTGCGTTTCGCTTCGGCCTCATCCTGCAGTTTCTTCCAGTTGGACGACGCGGCAGCCTCCCGCGTCTCCAGGGTGCTGGCCGGCTCATCATCCTCAGAACCAGAGCTCGAATCGTCGGATTCCTTGAAGGCAGGGCCGGCGGGGGCGTCCTGACCCGGGACTGGGAGGGGCTTCAACCCCAGCGCCACCCGGATCTTGTTGTTTTGTTCGATGGAAAGGGCGTCGGCCATGTTGGCGACAAATAACGCGGACAGCCTGTGGATGACAGGAGCGACCGGTAGAGGGTGGGTGAGAGTGAGGCGTGGAGAATTGATGGAGGCGTCGTGATGGACTCTCATGGACCATTCTTGATGAGGTCTCTCCCGCGCTTACCTCAGCAGAGCCCCCATCCTCGGTAAGGTTTAGCGCCGTCTTGGCACAGCGATAAAAAGCTCTTTTTTTTTTTCTCGCCCGCTTCTCTTCTTTTTCTCTTCTCTTCTTCAGAACACACCACGGATCTGTGTCCAGCGATCCCGTTCACGGAGCCATTTCTCTCACGAGGAGTGGTCTTTGTGTTTCGGTTGATTGCTGGACAGTTCGACGACTTAAGGAGCCACTGATTCTTTGTGCTTGGTGGTTTGATTTCCGGTCGACAGATCTCAGATTAAAGGTCGGCGCTGGGTGTTCACTCCGGTCTTGAGCTCCCTTTCTTTTTCCCCTCTGGGGAGGGATCGGTGAGCTCGGCTGGAGGTCCTGGTTGTCTGACGGCGTCATATTCCTAGTCTCTTCACCGACTGGCCGTTGGCTAGTGAGGTTAGGGAAAAACCATGACAGGCCAACATTCTTCCATAGCTATCTAGCTAGTATTGTAGACAGTAGTATACGGCGCACCGCGCATGCGCCTGCGCCTGCGAGAGAAGGTGCCAACATTATCATTTGGTGCTCTCTTCTCATGGTCATCAGGCATCATGTACGTACTCCATACGAGTATATCATGCTGTCCGCTCCGATCCTCTCACAGCAACTTCAAATGTCCCGTAACGCTATCCACCACGCTCTTCGGCCCCAGAATCCCCAGCACAGTCCGGCTGCCGCTGGCAATCTGCGTGCGCCCAGCGTCCTGGATCACCCGCGCGCAGAGTCCCAGACTGATGGCCTGCGCCTGCAGCAACTGCAATTCCTCCTCCGATTTGGTCTGCAGCGCAATTTTCGCTTGTCCTTGGCTTTCCCAGCGGCGCAGGATCGGCGAGTTCGGCGTGTAGGTCGTCAGGTATTTGTAGCAGGCGAGGGTCGCGTGCGAGCACTGGGCGGCGATTTTACCTATAATCAAAACGACTGCATTAGCAATCTTGTTCCAGTATTCCTGATTATTGCGATATTGTAATAAAGCTGGAGGTAGCCTGAGTGTAGACTGGACAGAGGTGGCGCATTGTGGACAGCAAAAAAAAAAACTTACCCTTCGTCATACCCAGATCAGTCCGCACCACCAACACCAACTTCACCTCCTCGTTGTTGTTGTCGAAATTGGCCAGCTCGCCGCCGTCGCCTTCCTCCTCGCTATCGGACTCCTCTTCCTCGTCGTCGAATTCCTCGTCCGAGGAGTCGCGATGCACCTTGACATTGTAGCTGTTCGGCCAGCCCTCCTTCTCCTTGACGGAGAACAGGCCCAGCGATGAGCCCTGGCCAAGGAAATAGCCAGTCACGCCGGCGATGATGGCCGTGGCGACAACATAGGCGGTGGTGGAGGGAACGCGATCGAGGTCGGCCATGATGCGAGGAGTGATGAGGCTGTTGAGGAAGAATGTTTGGGTGGCTCAGCAGTTGGGGTTGGTTGACAATTGGCGGGTGACGTGACATCACTGTTGTTGGCTTCATTTCTCCCACCACTGATGCAACTCGGTAGAAACAATTTTGCTGATAGATATACTGTACTCGATCACGTTTCTTCTTTCTTTTTCTATTACTAGCTTGCTAGACTACTTTCAGAGACGACAAATCCTGGACGTTACTTCAGCAAATATATATTGGCACAGTGCAGCGCAACCATGGATTTACTACAAGAGACTTTGACAAAACACAGAGATGATCCAGTCAATCCTCATCGGCTGATATACTACCATAACCTCAAGGGAATGCATATCATTGCTTACTTGACCAGAACTGATAATAGCCAGTAAGCCGAGTCATAACATGCAACTCATGCAGAGCTCTCCTGCGCCATCATGTACGCACACACACTGCCTGATGCACGAGGATAATAGCCCACACCTCCCTTCGTCCCGTTTGCATGCTCTGCACTGCCATTTACACTCCCCGACCCCCATCCTCCTCCGCCAGGTGTATGGATAACACAGCGATCCCCAGCTTCCATGCGAACCATATTCTTCGCTCCCATGTTCACCCATCTCCATTCCTCCTGACCAGCTTCATTCGGGACACGTCGCACCCAATAGTTTGCTCCCCGCTCTCCCGGCTCTCCGCCGTTCATCCCGTAGGGAGGAACGCTCCGTCGCTCCGTGATGACGCTGAAGCTCAACGGCGCGCGACATTCGATGTCTCTCACCACTCCGTCACCGCCACGATGAAGCCCGCCTCCACCGGTGCCCGGCCGTATCGCAAACTCCCGCAGAATAACGGGATACCGTTTCTCCAGGCTCTCTGCGTCGGTGATGCGAGTGTTTGTCATGTGGGTATGCACCCCCGACGCACCAGCCTGGGTGTCGGTAGCCCCCGACCCACCGCAGATGGTTTCCCCGAAAGCGTAGGCGTATCCGGTGAGCTTCTTGCCATTGGAGTCTTTCCCTCCCTCGCCGAAGAACCCGAGACAGTTCATGCAGCCGTGCGAGGCGGCGGCGGCGCGGAACGCGCCCAGGATGACATCGACGAGTCTCTGCGATGTCTGGGTGTTCCCAGCGCACACGGCCGGCCCAGCTGAGGGGTTGAGGAAGGTTCCCTTGGGAAGAATCACGTCAATCGGCGCAAGACAGCCCTGGTTGAGGGGGATGTCGGTGCCGATGAGGAGGCGGATCGTGTAGATGATGGCGGAGTGGGTGATTGCCGGGGGTGCGTTGATGTTGCTGAGGAGCTCGCAGCCAGTCCCTGTGAAGTCGAACGTCGCGGATCCATCTTCTGATATGGTGATGGATAGCTTGATCAGGGAGCCGTTGTCCATTTGGTCCTCGTATGTCAGTTTGGGTCCGAACTGCTCGCGAACGGAGCGAAGATACGCCCGCACGGCAATCTCGGCATTCGATTGGATGGCTCCCATGTATAGCTGTACAACCGGAAGCGTATACTCCTCGATCAAGGCTTGCACAAGCGTCATGCCCTTGTGATTGGCGGCGACCTGGGCCTTGAGGTCCGAGATGTTGTCCCCAATGTGGCGACTAGGCGCACATCCGGGATGCTCGCCTGGCGCGAGTAGAATCTGCGTTATACCTTCTTCGTCAAACTTCTCGCAGTGGACGAGCTTGAATGATCGGATCGCAGCACCCTCCTGCCACAGCTCGGTGGAGTTGGGTGGCATGGATGTTCCCCCCAGGCCTCCTATGTCAGTATGGTGGCCACGCGACGCTACGTAGAAGGCGATTTCCTTGCCGGACTTCTCAAACACCGGCGTTATCACAGTGATATCGGGCAGATGGGTACCCCCGGCCTCGGGGTGATTGGCTACCAAGACATCACCAGGGACCAGCTTCCCCTTGTGTAGCTCATGCTGATATTTCACCGCGTAGCTCATCGACCCGAGGTGAACGGGGACATGAGGTGCGTTGGCCACCAGACCTCCTATAGCATATTAGCTTTGATTGCCACTCTACGCGAGTCAACACATACCGTCTGGTCCGAACAAGGCGCAGGAAAAGTCCAGTCTTTCCTTGATATTTAACGACACCGCGGTCTTCTGCAGAGCCCGACCCATTTGTTCGGCAATGCTCATGAATCGATGTCCGAACACGGACAGCTGGATATGATCGACTGTCGTTGGGTTCTTCATAGCGACGGATGCAGACTCCTTGATATCAATCACGACATGTGATGTGAGCACTCTGGCCTCCGCGTCTGGTGCAATGACGAGGGTCTGGGTTTGATCAATAATGATTGCCGGCCCAGGGATAGCGGTATTTGGTGACAGCTTGTGCAGGAGAAAGACTGGGGTCGGAGTATTGGCAGTCCCTTGAAAATACACCTTTGTCTGTGGCTATGTCAGACACATAATTATGGGGAGAGTCTTGACTATACGCACCATTCGCTCTGCGGTATCCACGGACACCTTCCGACAACGTGAATTTCGCAGTTCCTCTCCCAGTCGTTTCCCGTCCGACGGTCCTTGACGACCACTGGCCCCGATTCCTCTGACACGAACGTCGTCAACGAAGATCAGTCGGTCATCGGGGAACAGAAAGGCAAACTCCCGAAGATGTGCTTTCTTGAACTCCGTTTTGAAGTCCCCATTTGGTGGTTGGAGGACCATGATGGAAGTTTCGGTGCCTTGATATCGCATGTTGAGATACATCTCGTATGAAGTATCACTCTCTTGCACGCCCTGGCCACGGAGCTGCTGACAGACCTTGTCTCGCAACAGAGACAAGCGCTGTTCAAGCCGGCCTCGAGAATCGTCGCTGTACGTCTCGTTCATTGGCTCTTGCGCCTCTTGCACCACGTCCGCCAGGGCCATGCCATATGCAGATAAGATGCTGGAGTATTTGTGTATGAGGACTGTTGAGATACCCAGCTTACGAGCGACATCACAGGCATGTTGACCACCAGCGCCTCCAAAGACACTAAGATTATGGTTCGCTATACGGCCTTGTCAGTGGAGGATATTCTCTATTGCCTGAAGAACTTACCAATATCGTATCCTTTTCCTTCGGTCAACGCTCTAATTGGCCGACACATAGCCTCGTTAGCCACGTCGAGGAATCCACACGCCACTTCCACGGGTGTCATCGTTTTCTCGGTCTCAGCGTTTATCGTAGCTGTCAGAGAGGTGAACTTCTCTTTCACAACCTCCGTATCGAGCGGTTGGTCTTCATCCTCCCCAAAGATATGGGGAAAGAACTCTGGGAGCAGCCGTCCAAGGAAGAGATTCGCATCCGTCACAGTCAACGGGCCTCCCTTTCGGTAACAAGCTGGTCCAGGGTGTGATGAGGCACTCTCGGGGCCGACAGTAAAGAGGCCATTCCTCCAGGCCAGGATAGATCCTCCGCCTGCAGCGACTGTGTTGATATCGAGCTGCGGGCTCTGGATAGTCACTCCCGCAGTAACGCTCTCAAATACGTGCTCCAGGTGGCCCCCATAACGTGAGACGTCGGTGGAAGTACCCCCCATGTCGAATCCGACTACCGGGGTTTGAGACTCTTCGTTGTAGGATGTGGTTGCATAACCGACAACGCCGCCTGTCTTGTCAGCAATCTGCTCCGTATAGGACAGTTCCAAGGGATGACTACCGGCAGGTCCACTCAAGATGCCACGAAGACCGCTAAACGAGTGGTGGTTAACAAGACCCCCATCAGACTGCATAAAATCGCACCGCACGCCATCCAGATTTGCACCCTCAAACCCCTTCGAGAAGCCCGTGAGATACTTCTTGATTTCCGGGGTCAAGTAGGCATCTGCTGAGGCGGAGCTTCCTCGCGGCACCATCTTGATCATGTTGGCAGCCACAGACGAAGACAGGGAAACATGGGTGAATCCTTCCTCCATCGCAATTTGGTACACGCGATTCTCGTGGTCGGGGAAGATGTATGAGTGCGTGAAGCATACCGCGAGCGTGTCGATCCCTATCCCACGCAATTCTCGTAGAGTATGGCGAACTTGTTCCTCGTCCAGAGGTTTCAAGATCCGTACCATGTCTCCGCTGATCCCGCGCACCAAGACTCCGGGTATCTCTTTCTCGCATTTGAAAAGACTGTCTATGTCTTCGTCGAAGCCTTCGATGGTTACCCGCTCGTTGACTTCACGGACTTCATCATACATCACGTCTGGCTTAACGATGTTCAGATCAAACAGTCGAGGTCGAGACTGGTACCCGATTCTTAGCAGGTCGCGGAAGCCTTTCGTTACGAGAAACGCATGTCGCGTTCCCTTGCGCTCAAGTAATGCATTCGTGGCGACAGTCGTTCCCATCCGGATGAATTCAAGGTCCGTCTTGGGAAGAGGTTGTCCGCGGGGTAACTCCCTGCCATAGTGAAGCGATAGTACTCTCCGGATTCCTACAAAGTCAGTCCCATTGTGTCTCATGGGGGCTGGGTGTATTGACTGACCTTCTGTAGGTGCATCGTCATAGTTGGCTGGATCAACTGAGAGAAGTTTGAGCACGATGTCTGGTTGACCGGGAAGACTGGCCCAGACATCCGTAAAGGTGCCTCCTCTGTCTGAGCAGATATTGATCAGAATAAGTCCGACAGACAATTACTTCAAGAGTGCAGTCTCACCGATTGCGATCTTAATCTTGCGTGAAGGGGACTTCATCCTGACTCGTGCAACTTGTCAATGCTGAGCCATGGCCTACCAGGGCACAGTAGCGTTCTTATAGACCGTCTGGACGGAGCTATCATTTGCGACATTTAACGAAAGCCTGCTATCTCAGTACTAAGTCTCCATAATATGGAAGGTCGATTCGACCATCGCCAGTCGCTGTGGTCGAGACCGTAGTGGATTCCTATGGTACCTTAACATCTCCCACTAAACTACTTGGTGTAACATCAAGGCAGGTCGATACGATGTGAGCGACTCTCAGTATCTCTGGTCAGGATCATTAGCGCTGATCTTCATTCGCCGATAAAGAAATCGGCATTATTAGAGTCTTTAGCGCCACTCGTCGTATCGACCATCTCTTTTCAACAGCGCCGTCCTTAGTGCCATTGCTAAGCTTATCCCCGCAAACCCTATCGAGGCACACGCGAACTGCCGTTAATGGCCCCGACAAGCAGGAGAAGGTCCATCCGAGTACGGCGTCTGCTCTTGTGGTTGATTAGCTTGAACCGCATTGAGGACTTATCTTTCAAGGAGAGTGATAATGGCTAGACAATTGAACATAAATGGTCGCATTTCCAGCCATACTCTCTCCGCATATAGCTCTCACCTCTGTGCTTCATTCTGGATCATCACTTACAACGTTTCAACTTTGGATTCGTGTCACTAACAACACCATCAGTTCGCTGCCATGACGGACTCGAAGGATATCACCGCGGAGACTCAGGGACACTCACCCCCCGAGAAAACCGCTATCCCTAAGGCCATGGATCAGGCTGCTGCATATCTTGCACAAACGGCAGCGTACGAGCCCATGACGCCTGAAATTGAAAAGAAGATTGTCCGCAAGTTGGATTGGATTCTTGTTCCTATGGTGTGGAAACCTCGCCTAGGCGTTTCTAGCATGCTAACGGCTCGCAGCTGTTCTTGACGGCTACTTTAGGCGCAGTGGATAAGGTGGCCATTAGTACGGCGGCTATCTATGGGCTCAAAGATGGTACAAGCCGCTGTAATCTGCGAGACTAGATGTGTGCTCACGCTTATAGATCTTGATCTCGTCGGTCAGCAATATTCGTGGGCAGGATCAATCCTGTCCATTGGTGTACGAGACATTCCTCAAACCGGGTCGGAGTATATCACTCACTTGGACTACAGGCTATTGTCGGCATGTGGCCATCATCCTATCTAGTCCAGCGACTACCCTCTGCCAAATATCTTGCCTCGTGCGCTTTCGGCTGGTCGGTCATGGCCCTCTTGATCGCAGCATGTCGAAGCTGGAGTGGGCTGATGGCGCTGCGGTTCTTCATGGGTATGAGTCACTCATCTATCTGTACTTGCATATACTGATGGCCATGAGGATAGGGTGTCTCGAAGCGATTATCGTTCCGTCTGTGACGCTCATCGTTGCTGGGTTTTACAAAAAGGCGGAACAACCTCCCAGGAATGCCATTGTTCTTGCTGCTGTCAGCTCTGTGATTAATGGCTTTCTCTCCTGGGCGGTTGGCCATATCCCTGATACAGCCCCGCTGGCTATCTGGCAGTATCTCTATCTTATTGTCGGTATGCGGAACATCTCGCTCGAGCGGCGCACCCATACTGATTGTGCAGGGACTATATCTATCTCCTGGGCCATTGTCGCATTCATATTTCTTCCGGACTCTCCCATGAATGCTAAATTCCTGACAGACCAGGAGAAATATTATGCAGTGCAGCGCGTGGCAGAAAATAAGACCGGCATTGTCAACAAGCAGTGGAAGCCCGATCAGGCCTTGGAGGCGGTTATGGATCCCAAGACCTGGACTCTTTTTCTCTTCAACATTGCTATCAATATTCCCAACGGAGGTATGCACCGTATTTCTCAGGCAGTTTGCCCTGCTGACAAGTCAGGTCTCACCACGTTCAGCGGCATCATCATTAACAACCTAGGCTTCTCGCCGGTTACTACATCCCTCCTGAACATGCCCACGGGGATCATGTCGACCCTCTCTGCCTTTGGGTTCTCATGGTTGGCTGCGCGATGGACAAACCGCCGTTGCCTTGTTACTATGATCGCAGCGTGTCTGCCGATCATCGGGTCTGTGGTAGTATACACGCTCCCGCGGACGAATATCGCAGGCCAAATGGTCGGAATATACCTGGTAAGCTATCAGTATGCCCTTGTAGATCGTCTACTAATATGTTCGCTAGTTGTATACCTACTTCGGGCCGTACGTCGTCGGTAAGTAATCCACCCTTTGATAATTCTTCGCAGCTCATGATGCAGGCATCTCCATGGGCCAGGCAAATACAGCCGGGCATACGAAGAAGAACGTCCAGTACTCTATTCTTTATATCGGATACGCTGTGGGTAAGTGCTCCTCATTGGTTTCTTCTGAGTCGATCTAAGCAATGGTCTTGTAGGAAATCTTATCGGCCCACAGACCTTCCGCGCGAACCAAGCCCCAGCATACACGGGCGGATTCATCGCAATGCTGGTGTCGTACTGCGCCTGCGTGGGCCTGATAGCGGTCTACTGGGCTATCGTCGCGCGGTACAACCGTCGCCTTGACGGGCTCGATCCGGAGACGGGGGCTTCGAGCGAGGATTTGACAGAAGCGTTTGCAGACCAGACGGACTTTCAGCAGAGAAACTTTAGATATACTACTTGATGCCTCCCAGAGGGTCCTGTATGTAGTTGCAGTGAATAACGGTAGTCTTATGGATTCATACTCCCACAATAGTCACAACTGGCATTATTCAGGTCTAGCAGGGGCAAGTACCTATTCTGTGTAACCAAGACGAAGTCCAAGGCCGTAGATAGGGTAGGTATCTTGGGGTTAAGGGGGATGTCCGAGATGATAAGCTTCCCCGCATTATCCCGGTCTGCCCTCCCCCATCCTAAGCACAACTGCAGTCATAGGGGGATCGAATCACCTCCAGGTATCCCATGCCACCAGAACAACGTACAAAGAGAGAAAATCGTCGCCGGTCAGGCTGCTTCCAGTGCAAAGGTACGTACAAGGAGGAACCCCCGAGGCGGTTACACTGACACGTCTGGTCAGAGAAACATGTCCAGTGCACCGAGGAGCAGCCGCGATGTCGGCGGTGCGAGAGACTCAATCTAGACTGCCAGCGGGGGCTGCGACTGGTATTCCGCGAGGATGCAGTGCAGCGCGGAATCAGCTTTGGTCGGAAAGGTATGACTGCATGTTAACGACGAGCAGTAGCTGATTTGATGGATAGGACGGTGGTCAAAGCGGAATACAGGAACAGGATGTAGTGATGCCGTCTCGATACCTGACACGGTGGAAGCATTCTGCAGTGTCCGTCTCGATGACTATATCGGTCGATGGGTGTTTCTCAACTCGAGCAGTCGTGACTTCGCTAAGGACTCTCGAACATACCCAGACACAGTCCCTAGCGAGATGTCCATCACGACAGTATCCGCACAAGATGAAGACCTATCCTTGGTACCGACCAGTCTCGGACACCCCCTCGCCGCATACTCGGCCGTCGAACAATATCTGCTCAACTACTTCATCGAAGGGATTGGCCCGTCCTGCTCCCTCAGCCCCCTCGCCAATCCCTACATCTCGCACATAACGCCTCTCGCATTCGAAGATGACACCCTCCGGTGCGCCCTCCTCGCCGTCGCGGGAAACCAGCTGCGCTTACTGGGCGACACCCGGTTCCAGCGCGAGACCCTGTTGTACAAGAACAGGGCGTTGGCGGGTCTGCAGCGCTGCATCGCGCAGGGGGTCATTGACGACGGGCCCACCGCCACCATCCTCATGCTGTGTTTTCACGATGTAAACCGTCCTTTTGTCTAGGACGGTGGTGTCCCCGTGCTGATAGCAATGCAGATCTCGGATGAATGCGACCCCTCCTGGGTCACGCATCTGCAGGCCGGTCTGGAGCTGGTGTATCGACGTCCTGCGGGGACCGTTGGGAGCGAGACCCTGCGCCGGTTCTTTGCGATGTATTTTGTCGCGCACGATATTATGAGTCGCACGGCGTCCGGCGCGCGGCAGCGACGGGATGGTTCGTATATCTGGACGGAGGTGGAGGATATAGACGAGGTAGACGGCTCCGACGTGTTAGGGACTGCTGTGCTGACCACCCGCAGATCGATATGGTGATGGGCTGCTCGCGCCGGCTCATGGCTTTGATCGACGACATATCGACTCTAACTGATACGCCCGACTACTACGAAAGCATCGGTAACATCTCAACCGCGCTCTGCACCCTCACACAATCCCTTCCCGCCCATTCCAGCAACAGAGCAGACGTGGCTCAAATCGCCGAGACGAAACGTCTGGCCGCGTTGCTGTACCTCATCGAACGGGCCAGTCGGCGTGTGCCTCCCTCAACCGGCGCAGGCTCGCCGTTGGATAAGCTAAACAAGCATCACATCGTCACTGCCCTGATCAAACTGCTGTCCACCCTCCCAGACGCGGCCACCCTCCTCTGGCCGCTGTATATCCTCGGCAATGCCGGTCTCGAGAACGAAGAGCACCGCCGCTTCATCCTCGATCGGCTCCACTGCATGCAACGCACGCGCAATCTCGGCAGTGTGCGACGGGCCCGGAAGGCGGTTAAGCGGGCGTTTCAGCTGAGGGATCTGGATCATGGACGGGGGTGGGGGGTTGATGATGTTGAATTTATTAGTTTAGCCTGAGCGATACTATTAGAGGTAGCTATCCTAATATTCCGTATGTTCCTTACGCCCGCATAGCTCCATTAGATATTAAATGAGACATCCAGCAAGACCACATTCCAAGCGTCATCCTAGATTGCTAGTTCATTATATACACACCCTGATCACGGGACCCAAATCCAGCTATCCATCCTCGCGAACAGCAATGTCTCTTACGAACGAGCAGGGGCTCCGGCGTTTCCGAGACGACGGCTCCTAGTCGAGGTTAGTCATACCGTTGTATCAGGTTACAGTCGCAACGCAACTCACATCATGGTCCGGCTGAAGAAGCTGATGCCGATCATGAAGACCCAGCTGGGAATGGCGCCAAAGGCGTAGATGACATAGCCGGCGGGGATGAGGAGGCCGTTCTGCGCCAGGAAGCCGTCCGTGGGGTGGAAGGCGCCCTCGTAGGCGGGCTTCTGCTCGTAGGTCTTCTCGGAGTGGACCTTGTAGATGGTCTCGGGGGTCACGGTGGTGGAGTTGATGTAGACGGTGTGGAGAGCGGTCGCGGGACGCGCCTCGTCGGGCTGCGCCTGGGGCACCTGGAAGTACCAGACGGCGGGGGCGCCGGCGGACCAGGCGGAGCAGAGCACCTGGTTGTCTTCGCAGTTGAGGTAGCCGAGGTTGGGGGAGGTGGGATCGGCCGAGAACAGACGGACGGATTCCTAGAAGAGCTTGTGTTAGCCGGGTACTCGAAAGAGATGACACAGAGAGATAGCTGGCGTATGGGGTAAAGTACGCACATTGAACGACTTCTCGGCACGACCACAGCGTCCGAAACACGTCTTGTTACCTCCGGTGACAAAGACCAGCCAGTCCTGAGCCTCAGCGGACGGCTCCAGGATGGACTGGTAGTTGGTCAGGTTGAAGGGGGTGACGGTCTTCTCATGGAGGACCTTCTTCGGCTCGACGATCTTCTCGACGGCGGGGATGACCGGGGTGGCCGTCGGCAGATAGGACTTGGCCTTGTTGAACCAACCCTGAACGCGATCGGCGAGGGGGACCTGCTCTTGCGCCGCAGCGAGCGCGGGAAGAAGGGGGAGGAGATGGATGAAGCGCATGATGCTGGGAGAACGCGACAGTCAGCCATGGGACGGGGTCAACAATCAGGAGCATCGAAGGAATGACATACCTGGATAGATTGAGACGCGAAGAGATCGCACTTTGGAAGGAATTGAAACGGGAGAGGGACGGCCAAAGTACGGACAGCAGGCAGCGAGGAAGACGGGGCACCTGGGATGTGGTTGACGTGAGGTGAGAGTGAGAGAGCGCCACGATCGATTTATCCGCTGCACGACAGGTGGCCTAACCGCTGGCGAATCATCTGCCTGGTAGGGGGTACTACTCTTCCACTATCAACTGGTCAATTATATAGATTATATTACATTCATCTTGTTTCTATTGATTATACATTAGTAGACTAGTTCCTATATACTATTATACTATAGGAGTCTTCTGGATTTGTTCTGCAGTGGTGGTGTTTGTTTACACGTCTGGATTATGTCATCATTCATTGTCATCGATGCAACTATTGTGTACAGTATACAGGTCACGATCTATTCCATTCCCCTTCATATCTTTAGTCCATACTAATCGCACGGTTTAGAACATCTCAAGTATTTACATACTTTGGAATTGATCTAAACTTCCATCCAACCATGTCGAATGACCCTTCCACATCCGCTCAGTTCACCGTACTCTTTCCGTATGCAAGTCCTCACTTCCTCATCTCCACGATGCACTCTACTCCGTACTATCATGGACTTCTCTCTCATCAACTTCTACCTCACTGTATAACATAGTCTCCTACATGCATCTGACTTCACCTTCATCAACTATGCGGTCTTCAATCCTCATCTGGACCACCCTTCTCAGTCACCTCTGGGCAATGCCCGTCCCCCTACACGCAGACATGGCATCTCACGGTAAGCACGCTCAGTTCACCTCGAACCATTCTCTAATGCACCGCGATGAAGAACTACTTCCCCCCAATATCAGCAACACAATACCTTCGCACACCAGCAAGACGGCTCCGGGCGAGTTCCCCATGTGCACCGAGGAGAATACCCCCTTCCCTCCATTCTGTCTGCCGCACCATGGAGCCGACGTGACGGTGGACGCCACCTACTATGTGACCTGGAACGCCGACTTCTATCCGGCGAACGCCAAAATCACCATCGAACTGCGATACGCAAACTCCACGCAGGGCGATTCGGCCTTCACCTCGGGGCAAACCGTCAACAGCTACGGATATCTACCGGTGCACATGCAGAGCGACTGGCTCCAAGGGAAACCCCATAATGCGCTGACTCTGTACATCATCGAGCTCGAACCCACCTCCGACCAGCGGGCGAGTGCGCGACAGGGCCCGACCATCATGCTGCACCCCAAAGCCGTGGAGCATTACCAGCCTCCGCCGCCGCTGCCTATGAACAAGCTGGCGCTGTACGTGGGACTTCCGGTCAGCCTGGCGGTGGTGGTCCTCGTGGTGGCGGGTCTCTTCTTCGGCATGCGCGACCGCCGACGGGTCGCTCTGGGGAATGTCATGGGGTCCCGACGGTTGGGAAAATTGATGCATCGGCGTCGGGACAGTCGCGAAAAGCTCCTGAGAGGCTCGCACGATCTCCTTCGAAGATATACGGGCGATCATGAGTCGACGGGGTCGGATGACATGTCTGAGATTGAGCGGACGGCGAGCTACGCCTTTAAGCTGGATCCGTCGAAGCTGAAGAGTTGGAAGGCGTGACGATGCGTGACTACTTCAAAGTATCACTACTGCGTGTGTTGAGGGTGGGTATCTGAAACGGCTACTGGGAATGGTGTTACGGTTGGTACTCCGGAGTATAGTTGGTATAGGTAGGGAATATGTTTTATAGAAAACAGAGACCAATGAGAGGGAAGAGACAGAGACAAAGCGGTGTCGGAGTAGAATGGACCAATTATTAATGTGAGCCCAGGGATTAGCAGACGAATACAGCTTATCGCCGCCTCCAAGGGCCGATGTCGGGTGCAGCCGTAGACCCCATAGGCAACGGCCGGTCCCGTAGTACTTAGGGAAGACATTTGTGAATGTGCATGTGTAGACAACATAAAT
The DNA here is from genome assembly GCA_002927005.1 of Aspergillus pseudoterreus. NCBI lineage: Eukaryota > Fungi > Ascomycota > Eurotiomycetes > Eurotiales > Aspergillaceae > Aspergillus > Aspergillus pseudoterreus. The sequence continues at coordinate 238,504 of PIJX01000014.1, read as the reverse complement.
CGAATGAAACATAATATAGTAGAATATACGAATATACTATACGGAGCGAAAAGAAATGGGAACAAGAGCAGTGGCAAATGACAGATGACTACACTCTCATAGGATCTGGGGGGAAACTCGGGATATGCAGAATACAAAGTACCCCGTATGCACAAACAGTACTAATTAGTACTAGTGACCCTAAACCAAGAGCGTTAGAGGATCTTCCCCACTGAAATTTCTGTCTTTTTGCCGCCCAAATATGAATGACGATGCTGGTGATGACTGATCCGCCCACTGACCGCCCACCACCACCACCCACTTTTTTTCTTTCCGGCCGATGACTCTTCCCTCTCCCTCCTCAATCCCTCCTCCATCATAAAGTCCCAGACATAGAAGAGCCCTAACTAGACATTCCTCGTCTGACTCATTGTATGTCCTATATATCCTGATCACCTCTTCCCCTGCTCCAGTTCCTCTTCTAACTTCCATTCCCCAATCTAGTCTCCCTCTGTACATTTCTTCAATTTACCCCGCTGTCCCTCTCCCACCATGTGTCCCGGTGCAGACAACGAGCCCAATGGGCACTCGAATGGCGCCAACGGTACCGGTATGGCCTCTTCTACTCCCTTTCTCTGCGTAACATCTTTCCTAACTCCCCCAGGTGAACACCCCGGATTCACCGCCGTCGAGACCCGCCAGAACCCTCATCCTTCCCTCTCCCGGAACCCCTACGGCCACAACGTCGGCGTGACCGACTTCCTCAGCAATGTCTCCCGCTTCAAGATCATTGAGAGTACCCTGCGTGAGGGTGAGCAGTTCGCCAACGCTTTCTTCGACACCGAGAAGAAGATTGAGATCGCCAAGGCTCTGGACGACTTTGGTGTTGACTACGTGAGTCATTCGGCCGACGATCTTGGCACCATACCATACCCCATACTAAACAGTTGTCCCATCTAGATTGAACTCACGAGTCCCTGCGCCTCCGAGCAGTCGAGAAAGGACTGCGAGGCCATCTGCAAGCTCGGCCTCAAGGCCAAGGTGCGTCGGGTCCCTCCCGAGTAGCGTCCATCTTGACTCCGCTCTAACGTCATCCTAGATCCTTACTCACATCCGCTGCCACATGGACGATGCTCGGATTGCTGTCGAGACTGGTGTCGACGGAGTGTAAGCTCTCCACTGTCAATTCCCCCACGAGTCATTTCTAATGTCTCCCAGTGACGTTGTCATTGGAACGTCGTCCTACCTTCGGGAGCACTCCCACGGCAAGGACATGACCTACATCAAGAACACCGCCATCGAAGTCATCGAATTCGTCAAGTCCAAGGGCATCGAGATCCGTTTCTCCTCCGAGGACTCCTTCCGGTCCGACCTGGTCGACCTGCTGTCGATCTACTCCGCTGTCGACAAGGTCGGCGTGAACCGGGTGGGTATTGCCGACACCGTCGGTTGTGCCTCTCCCCGTCAGGTCTACGAGCTGGTCCGTGTGCTCCGGGGTGTCGTCGGCTGTGACATCGAGACTCACTTCCACAACGACACCGGCTGCGCCATTGCCAACGCGTACTGTGCCCTGGAGGCCGGTGCCACCCACATCGATACCTCCGTCCTCGGTATCGGTGAGCGGAACGGTATCACCCCTCTCGGCGGTCTGATGGCCCGCATGATGGTCGCCGACCCCGAGTACGTCAAGAGCAAGTACAAGCTCGAGAAGATCAAGGACATTGAGGACCTCGTCGCCGAGGCCGTCGAGGTCAACATCCCCTTCAACAACTACATCACCGGGTTCTGTGCCTTCACCCACAAGGCCGGTATCCACGCCAAGGCCATCCTCAACAACCCCAGCACCTACGAGATCATCAACCCCGCTGATTTCGGTATGACGAGATACGTGCACTTTGCGTCCCGCCTGACGGGCTGGAACGCCATCAAGTCTCGTGCGCAGCAGCTCAAGATCGAGATGACCGACTCGCAGTACAAGGAGTGCACGGCCAAGATCAAGGCGCTGGCGGACATCCGGCCGATTGCCGTGGACGATGCCGACAGCATCATCCGTGCCTACTACCGGAACCTCAAGTCGGGCGAGAACAAGCCCCTGATGGATCTCACGGCAGAGGAGCAGGCCCAGTTTGCGGCCAAGGAGAAGGAGCTGGCTGCTCAAGGAAACGGCGTGATGGGTTAGACACCTGCCACTTGTCTTTCTTGAAGTGCTTTACTTGCTTTACACTCGTCCTTTCTTGGATACAGTGTTCGATGTTTGCTCATAGCCCTGGTCATTTTTCCTGAGCGCTGCCGCAGGAAAACGCGAATTGGCTTTTTTTCTCTTCATGATTTGATGTTGTTTTTTTTCTTTCATGTGTCTGGGATCATGTGTTTTTATGGGGGTTCTAAAAGTCTTTTTGTCCCCGACGACAGTAAGAAGGGGAGACTGGTGTTTGGAGAGCGATGGTCCTCAGGGACCCTGTATATAGGCCAGTCTTGGGCCGGCTGCATTTCATACGACATCCATTGGAGATATTCAAGAACATGTTTGGTATTGGCAGTAGTCGTAGGTATCAGGCAGTATGTTTGACGGGTAGGCATATCTCTTCTCCGATATATGTATTAGCTACTAGAATCCGGGACGGTTCAACCTGTTGCACCGACACGCGGGCATGTGGATGAAGCCGAGGCTGAGAGCCCGTCCGCGGACTCCGCCCTTTCCCTTTTCATCCACGGGCTTTTACCCCATCAACTTCGTCATTCGGCCCACTCCGTCCTCCTTCTCCTTCTTCACCTTCTTCACGTCTTCTCCTCCTCCTCCTCGGTCCGATTTCGACCTCCCAAGTCATCATCATGGCTTCCTCTCTCCTCCCTGTCGCCCTGCAGCATAAACTGCTGGGCTATAGTCGTTCCCCCAATGCGCAACTCGCCGCCTTGAATCTGGACCTGTAAGTGGCCGATCATGATGCCACTCCCCACCCAGTAGCTGTCAACCATACTTGGGTCCCTGAGCTCTAACGTCAATTCTCTGAGGTACTAGGCTCCGGAACATTGTCTTCTTTCTTTTTATCTTCCGCTATGTCCGCAAAACGTTCTACTCGCTGCGTGGTTATGGCCTCTTCGGCAGTCTCCGGAATGTGTACGCCGCCGTCCGTCTCTTCTGCTATTCCATCTTCTTGCGCCTCCCCGGAGTCCGTGGTCAAGTCGACAAACAAGTGTCCTCCGCAATTGAGAACCTAGAAAACAAACTCGTCCAGACTGGTCCCGGCGTCACCAGATACCTGACCCTTCCCAAGGAAGGATGGACCGCCGAGCAGATTCGCGCCGAGCTTGACAAGTTGGCCAACTTGGAGCATACGCGCTGGGAGGATGGCCGAGTCAGCGGTGCCGTGTATCACGGAGGTCAGGATCTCTTGAAGCTCCAGACCGAGGCGTTCGGGCAGTTCGGTGTCGCGAACCCGATCCATCCCGATGTCTTCCCGGGCGTACGCAAGATGGAAGCGGAGGTTGTGGCAATGGTGTGTGATTTTTCTCAGCGCGCGTATGCACCGCATGAATACTAACCGATGATTCAAGGTTCTGGCTCTGTTCAATGGCCCCTCCGATGGTGCCGGAGTGACAACTAGCGGTGGCACCGAGTCGATTCTGATGGCTTGTTTGGGCGCTCGCAACAAGGCGTATGCGGAGCGTGGAGTCACCGAACCGGAAATGTATGTTTGTTGTCTCCTTTACCCTAATCGCTTCTAACTTGAATAGGATCATCCCGGATACGGCTCATGCCGCTTTCTACAAGGCGTCCAACTACTTTGGAATCAAGCTCCACCGCGTCCCTTGTCCGGCTCCCGAATACAAGGTCGATGTCCCTGCGGTCCGCCGCCTGATTAACTCGAACACGGTTCTTCTCGTCGGCTCCGCGCCCAACTTCCCCCACGGTATTGTGGACGATATCCCGGCGTTGTCCCGCCTTGCGACCATGTACAAGATCCCGCTCCATGTGGATTGCTGCTTGGGATCCTTCGTCATTGCCTTCCTCAAGAAGGCCGGCTTCCCGTCGCCCTACGAAGAGGAAGGTGGCTTTGACTTCCGCCTTCCGGGTGTGACCAGCATCAGTGTGGACACCCACAAGTATGGCTTCGCCCCGAAGGGCAACTCCGTCGTTCTGTACCGCAGCCGCGCCTATCGCAGCCATCAGTACTTCATCTACCCCGATTGGTCTGGCGGTGTCTACGCGTCACCTTCGGTCGCCGGCTCGCGCCCTGGTGCACTGATCGCCGGCTGCTGGGCTAGCTTGATGAATGTTGGCGAAGCCGGCTATATCAACAGCTGTCTGGAGATTGTGGGTGCCGCGAAGAAGTTTGAAGTTTCGATCCGCGAGCATCCGGTGCTTTCCAAGAACCTCGGGGTAGTCGGCAAGCCCATGGTCAGCGTGGTTGCATTTGAGAGCACGAACCCCGGCGTGGATACCTACGACCTGGCGGATGGTCTGTCTGCCAAGGGCTGGCATCTGAACGCTCTGCAATCACCTCCCGCCATCCACGTGGCGTTCACTCTGCCGACGGCCGCAGCGGTTGACAAGCTCACGGCAGACTTGGTCGAGGTGCTTGAGAAGGAGTTGGCCAAGGCAGAGGAGAGAAAGCGCCAGGGCAAGTCCTATGTTATCAAGCGCGGAGACACGGCCGCTTTGTACGGTGTGGCCGGTAGCATGCCGGACAAGAGCGTCGTCAGTCGGCTGGCAGAGGGCTTCCTCGACACCCTGTACAAAGCATAGACGGGATTCCCTACCCTATAATTATATGTCTATTCATAGCCGGAGACCAAGCTGTTGGCGCGCTCCCGTTCATTATCCATACCATACACGACGTTTGGGAAGGCGGTGTTTCTGGCGTTTCGGAACAATCGCATGAGGGTGCCATTTCTATGTACAGTCTTTCCTTGACCGCAGCGATTGAAATGTGATCTTTGAAGTCATCAATTCCCAGTCCTAGTAAAACATGGCCAAAACATATCTATAGTACAAAAATTGGGATGGAACCCAACGAAGGAGCCTGTACAAAACTCTTGATCGAGAAAGACACAGAAAACAAAATGACACCGCTTCATGCAATTTGGTGGGTATCCCCGACATTCGGTAGGTTCCCAAACCACCCAAGTAGCCGTCTCACCCAAATCAAGGATTCAGAAAGAAAATCCCTCCATCGACCACAGCGGACCAACCAGTCCATATCTAGTATCCCCTCTTCTCCTTCCATTCAGTGCCAGACTTCTGCTCAATGTAATAGCCCGGATCCGGCTTCCGCTCCAGATGCACCTCTTGCTTCGTTAACCGCCGATCCACCTCCTGGACGTCGACGAGCTCCTTGACGCGCATGATTTGACCCGCAACGGAGGGCGACACGGGGTGGAAGACGGTGGCCATGCGCTTCTTCAGACCCAGGGCTTTGAGCACATCGGTCGTTCGCCGGGGGAGACCGATCGCGGAGCGGAGGAGTGTGATGCGGAAGTAGCTCATTTTGAGGTGTATTATTGAGGTGAAGTGGTGAGGTGAGGGTTCGAGATGGAGTTGATGCTGTTGAAGGTGACGGACGGATGGATGGATGGATATATGGATATATGGAGATTCGCGGCCGTCGAGAATTGGTCAATTCGGAGATGCGTAATTGGAGACTAGGGGGAACTGCGACAATACCCCGGAATGAAAGGGATTGTCGGCTGGTGGTGTCAATTGTCGTCGCCGGATTGCGGGTGTTGGAGTCGCCGACGGGAATTTTGAAGGTTCGCCCGATTGGGACATAGCCGCTAGTCCGTGTTGGGATGAGCTTGTATGCTGGATTGTGTAGGCATATTTTTGGTCGTCTGAATATCACTGGTCGGGTGGCCTAATGGTAAGGCATCGGTTTCCGGTACCGGGGATTGCGGGTTCGAGTCCCGTCTCGATCGTTTTTTGCCCCGTCGACAGATATGTCGTTGGAGAGAGTGGATTTTTTTAGCTGTTGTTGTTATCAAGAGGAATTGCGCTGCCAAGGAACAGTCTCCCTTAGCAGAAGCGAGTCATATCCGGCAGATTCTCGGTCATGCCTAGTTGCAGGAAACAGCAGAAAAGGCATGCACGCACATACTACTACTGACTGACTCACTCTTCCTTTGACAGACAGGCCGGTAGATCCGCCAGCCAACAACAACGCATACATCTGCTGGTCATGTTCTTATCGTAATGAGGGCGCAAAAAAACAAAAAACGATCGAGACGGGACTCGAACCCGCAATCCCCGGTACCGGAAACCGATGCCTTACCATTAGGCCACCCGACCATGACTATTGGCTGAATAGCCGAACAATGTTAAATGATACTATTTGAATGAGGTAATTGATCATATCACATTCAGCTCTGTATTGTTAGCTGTGGTTCATTCCCTTTGCTCCGGTGCAATAGATAATCGGCATATATTCGTCCAGACGAGCTTTTTGCAATAGCTTGCCCAAATGGTCAACCCAGGGGTACTGATATGTGTGTCAGTCTCGGTGGTCTAGATATATATCTTGTGTCTATTTCAGCCTTCCAACACAGTACACTCTTGCCATGCGTACAACAAACTGCAAACACAAAGTCTGCACCTAGACAGTAAATATCGCACACTGAAGGGAGCATGTCGGTCAGGAACTATGTATACCTTATTCATCAACAACGGTATGACCCCAGAGGCGGAGTGTCACGTGGAGCGACATTCTGCCGGGGTAGGACGGATTGGGGAAGACCAAGTTACTCAGGTGCAGCATGCGCCACGATACTCTCCACCGAGACATGTATACACTTACACACTGAACAGTCCCATTACCCATTGGACAGTACACCCCTCAAGCGCTGTGCGCAGAGAGGGCAGCGACAAAGCCACCGAAACCCGTCCCTCGATATCCGACCCTCCGCCCCTCGATACCGTTCTACCCCAACCGTCCTATCCACCGTGCACCCTGTAGACAGCCCATGACGGAATCATGGCACGCGGAACAGACCCCGACGCGACGGTGGCCATGCCGCGACTGGAAGACGTCCTGCGCCACCCGGAAGACCTGGACAAGATCTCCGCGTTAAAGGCGGAATACCTGCGCAAGAAGGCGGCGGTGGACTCGCAGCTCCGCGAAGGGCTGCGCGACCAGCTCGAGACGGTGCAGCGCAGCATCAACGCGCTGACCGAGGGCCAGCGGCAGGTGTCCAAGACGAAAGACGAGCTGCAGGGGATCGACAAGCTGTGCGCGGAGTCGCAGACGAGCGTGGACGACTTCTCGCAGATCGACAAGCTGGCCAAGGTGCAGCGCAACTTCGAGGCGACGCTGATGATGAAGAGCGGGCTGGAGAACTTCGCCGATGACCTGGCCGAGGTCGAGGAGCTGCTGCGCGAGGACGATGACGACATCGAGAACCAGCCGAACCTGCTGCGGGCGCATATGCAGATCTCGCGGCTGCGGGATTTCCGCGACGAGGCGATGGATCAGATCCGGAAGGCGGGCGACGCGAGCAGCGAGGCGACGCTCGAGGAGTACTTTGAGCGGCTGGACTCGGTGGTTGACTGGTTTGATGATCATCTGGGTACGGCGTGTATGAATCTCATCCCGCTGGTGCAGACGGACAATCGGAGCATGGTGGTGCGTCTGGGCGTGGTGGTTATGAGCGAGGAGAAGAATGATGAAAAGGTGCGGGCGTTGCAGGAGGCGCAGAAGGACCACCAGGACCTGGCCGGACGGTTCAAGTCTATGAATGTGGGCCCCAAGACCGTCCGCGGATACAAGGAGAAGTTCCTGCAGGCGATCGAGTTCTACGCGCAGAACCAGTTCGACAACACCAGGGAGGACTTCCTCGGCGACCCGGACAACCTGGAGAAGAGTTTCCGGTGGTTCTTCAATGATCTCTACACGGTCCAGCAGGGCATGCAGTCGCTGCTGCCGAAGAAGTGGAAGATCTACAAGACGTACACCGAGATCTACCATCGCATGATGCATGATTTCCTGGTGGGCCTGATTGACGACCCGGAACTGCCGGCGGATAACCTGCTGGCGATTCTGCACTGGAGCGAGAAGTACTACAAGAAGATGAACAAGCTGGGCTGGAAGCAGACCGAGCTCCGCCCGAATATCCTCGACGACCGTGAACCCGAGCTCATCCGTCAATGGCAGAGCGTGATCATCAAAGCCGTGGACGAATGGATGGACCGGATCATCGACACGGACAAGAAGGGCCTGGTGGAGCGCATTCCCGATTCCCTGGACACCAACGCCGAAGGATACTTCCGGACCAAGACGCTCCCCGATATGTGGCGCATGCTGCACGAACAGGTGGTGGCCTCGGGGGCGTCCTCGCGGACCGACCTGGTGGAGGGCATCATCGACTCGATGTTCCGCGTGCTGAAGGCGCGGCAGACTGCCTGGCAGACGCTCATCGAGGAGGAGTGTGCCAAATACAAGGTGCCTGGCGGGGATCAACTGGACGGGCTGCAGCTTTTGCAGGACTGGCTGATTGCGGTGGCCAACGACCAGATCGCCTGCATCGACGACAACGACGAGACGGGCCAGATGGGGTACCTCACGCGGTTCAAGCGCGACTTCGAGCAGTTTGTCGACCCGAAGTATATGGCGTCGCGGGGCAACCCGGAGCTGGAGGCGCTGCGCGACGGATACGTGGACTTGAGCACGTACTGTCTGGCGCAGTTCGTGGAGGTGATCTTCACGGTCGATCTCCGGACCACGATCCCCGACTTCTTCACGCCAAAGTGGTACGGCGATTTTGCGGTCAAGCGAATCACGTCGACGTTCGAAGACTACATGTCGGACTACGCGCCGGTGCTGCACCCATCGCTGACGGACATCCTGGTGGAAGAGCTTTCCGACGAATTGCTGGTGCGGTATCTGTCGTCCGTTCGCAACCGTGGGGTGAAGTTCCGGCGGCATGCGGATCCGTACACGGACAAATTCAAGGATGACGTGCTGACGGTGTTTGCCTTCTTCGAGCGATACCCGGAGTCGTTTGCAGGCACGATCAAGGGCAAATGGCGGTTGGTCGACTGGCTGGTGCGGCTGCTGGACGCCGACAAGGGCCCGGCGCTGGTGTCGGTCTACGAGGACTTTAAGACCGAGTACTGGGACCTCCAGCTGACGTGGGTCGAGGCGGTCCTGCGCACGCGCGACGACTTTGAGCGGAGTATGATCAGCGCGATCAAGGCCAAGGCTGCGGAGCTGTCGGTTGAACGGGGCATGGAGACGCTGATGAGCCGCGTGCAGTAGAGGAAGGCTGGTGGGCGTGGATTTCAGCGTGGCGTTGGGGGTTCGCTTGATGTAGTTACCTACATACATAGGTGGAAGTGTATACAATATCTACCTAGGTACGTTTGGACGCGGACTATGATACGTGTCGCTCTGGTTTACTGTAGAAGACCGCACACTGGCTTTGCCCCCTTTTGCAGGGCTGGCCTGTCCCTGCAGGTATTCTGCATCCGTCTGCACGCGTCTGCACCACCAACGCACTGTGCGTGCACAGTCCCCCTAGGGCATTTCGCCCAAGCCGTGTACCACCGGACGGAGTGATCGGCATTGCGAGACCCTGCCTGAGCCTAGAAGCAGTCTGTCGCACGATCAAGTCTCGTGGGATACGAGACCCATGATGGCAGAGCCGGGTAGATGGCGCTGTCTCCCCCGCATTCCGTGGTCCTACATGCTGTACATCTGTATCATTGGGCTAGGCGTGGTCGGGAAGGCCGCCGATTAGTTCTGGGACTAGACTGAGCCTGAGCCTGATGAGATGCAAGGCTGTGTACCGTCATCATCCGGGAGATTTCCTTTAACCAAAGCATTGGCGAAGAACCCAGCCTCGTTGACGAGGTACCGTTTCACCATCGAGGCTGTGCAGTGGGGGGGCGGTTTCGCCTCATATTCGCCTTCCCAGCCATTCCCACCATTCTCTGTCTGGAAAAGGGATGAATGGAATGGATGATAATGGCTCAGGAGTGTCAGCACCAACATTGGGTCTTTATACAGCAGCCCTGCGTGCCTGAGGCGACCAGGAAGATACCGTACAGGTATGGATTGGATTGGATTGGATTGCCTCATGAACCTGCAGAGGAGGCCACGAAATGAGCCGATTTGAAAGAGGATTCAATAGACAAACTTAAATCCTTGCTTGATCCTTGCGAGAACATTCCTTCTCTTCCGTCGGCCTTTTCATTCGCATTCTTGGGGGACGAGGACGGACGGCTCGTATCTTGCGGTGTTCCACAGTGGACCAGCCAGCCTAGGGCATCCTTTGGAATTTTTTTCAACGAGCCAACGAATCCGACTGGCGGTTTCCTCCGTGATTCGCGTGCATATCAATAACTTACGGAGGATGGCTGACTAGTACGGAGTAGTAACTAGGTAGTTACTAAGGGTGGATGGAGTCAGAGTGTCAGAGTCAGATTGGGAGGCCAGCCGTGAAGAGCCTCATGTTTCAGTCGGTGATGTCTGGACCGAGGATTCTGTTATTCTCTTCTCCTTCTATTTCTGTCTGCTGGCTAGCTATTGTCCAGCTGAATTGCCACTGAGCCACTGCATTGTGGATCGGGAATAGAATATGGATGCCTTCGAGGTGATATTTTTAGGGCAGACCAAGACAGCCCAAGACGTGGACTATGGACTATGGACTATGCACAATGCACAATGCCACCGAATGCCATGCGGCTCTCCGGAGGATAGAATCGATAGTACGATCGTGTCCGGGACCTCCTCTACATCATCACATCATAACCCAGAATCACTGATGGGCGATCACGCGCGGACCGCAGAAAGTGGCGCACCGATAGTAAACTAGTCCTCACCGTCCCGTCGATTTTAAGCCTCATCAGCACAGAATAAAGCGTCGTCCTACAGCCGGGTTTAGTCGATTCCCATGGATGAGTGGGATGCGGCTCCGAGTGAATCCATCCATTCATTCATTCATTGTTTGTCATGCAGCATCCATAACATATGTCTCTGTTACAAACACAACATCCACATCCAGCCCCATACATAACCACTCCCTCTATACGCACCATCTCTTGTCGTTGCTTCATGGTCTCTCTCTCTCTCTCTCTCTCTCTCTCTCTTCATGATCAACCCTAGTCCTGCATGATCTCAGATGTCCGAGCTCCCCCGTCTTCTCCTCCGGTCATGACAGATATGACCAAGAACCTCGACTCCATCCCTTACGATGTCTTCTACCAGGTGGCTTCCACCCTCGACTGCCATGATCTCATCCATCTCAGTCGAGTCAACCGCGCCCTGCACAGTCTCACCCGCAGCGAGTCCATTGCGCGCAAAACCCTCGAGGTATGTCTGTCCCGGTCGGTTGGCTTGACCGTGAGACCACTAACAAAGACAGGAGACTCTGTTACACACCAAAGAAGGGCAAGAAGCAGATCGCACCAAATCCGGCTATCGTGCCGCTGTTGGCCGTCTCTTTGACATCAAAGAAGCCCTGGCCACCGCCCAGCCGTATTCCGCCTCCATTGTCGCCATCGGCAGTGCCTTTCTCTACAGTGGCGGCTCCCTCTCGTACATCTACGACGACGAAATCCGGGCCCTGGACGTGCATGGCGCCAGCCAGGTGGAGCAAGTTCTGAACATCCACGGCGTGCTCCCACGCGCCATCCCGCACTGTAACCTGCTGCAGGACACCACTCAGGTGTCGCTGATGCACTACAGCCACGGCGTGCTGGCCTTTCTGGTCGAGATGGTCGAGCGGCAGGAAGCCTGGCTGCTGGCGGTCGACATGCGGCGGCGCAGCAGCAGGAACGGGCGACTACGCCTGCGCACCCGACTGCAGTCCACCAAGCGACTGTTTGTTCGCCACAACCAATCATACCTGTATTACGGCACGCACTCGGCGTTGGGCTACCATGGCTACCCCCAATGGGCGGTCAACTGCGTCGATCTGACGACCGGCCAGCATCTGACCGACAAGCCGGTGGAACTGGAGAACTTTGCCGGCTACGAGATTGGCCAGACGGTCTGTTTCGAGGTCCACGAGGATCACCTGTACGCCGTCTCAACGCTGGTCGATTTCGAAGAGGAAGAAGTCGACTGGACGTCTTACTACGTGTGGATATGTCTCCCCCCCGGCCACAGCTGTGCCCCCCAGCCCACGCGCACCTGGCGACGGCAGCACCGCGAGGGCCCCATCAACGACACCTGGTCTGATCTCTCGCTGCGGCACGATGAGGCCACTAAACGACTGATGATCCTCGAGTGCCGCCGCGAGTGGCTCGACGGCGGGAGTGATAACTGTCGTACCTACTACACGCAGCCTTTGCCGTCGCCATCAGAGATCCCCCGCGGGAAGCAGCCTGGCTGCGCCTCGCGTAACCCCGTGTCCCTCCCCGACGAGCCCCTGGCCAAAACCCTGGATCCGCTGAGCAAGCCCAACTACGAGCGGCCGCGCAAACGCCTGCGCCGGCACTACCACTCCGAATACCAGCGGGGCGGCGGCGGCGGTGGCGACGACGACCACACCCCCCGCCGGGACTTCATCCTGGCCAAAACGAAGTTTCGCACTTACAACCTCTCCGCCTCGACCTTTGTCGACCTCGTCAACGACCCGTGCCCGGACCCCGAGCGCAGCCTGCTCCCGCGAGACCGGCTACGGCTGCGCGTGGTCTCACGCAAACGCAAGAGCCCCATCGACGAAGCCGGCGAGGAAGGCCCCGAGCAGCGGCTGTACCGCCCAGAGCTCACCGACGCCGACGGCCAGCCTGTCGCGCACAGCGAGGAGCGGTTCGTCTCGCGCGGCGTGCAGATGTGGCCGCCGGACGACGCGCCGCCCGAACTGACCGAGCTGCTATGTCCGTCCAAGCGCATGGGCAAGGTGCGCGCGATCGCCGACGAACGCTCCATCGTGTACTCGGTCGACCACGCCATCGCCACGCCCGGCGAGAACCGCCCCATCGTGCTAATCAACTTCGATCCCTCGCTGCGCCTGGCCGGCCTGCAGCGGTTGTCTCCGGGGGCGCCGCGCGCGTCGCAACAACCGACACCAACTGCGGCCGTGGACCTGGAGCGGCCACACGTCGACGATCTCCGGCGCGAAAACCCCGTCGTCCATGCCACGGTGGGCAAGCGGAGGACGAACCAGGCGGTGCCATCTGTTCGGGAGGAGCCGGCTATGTACTTGCGCATTCGACGTGGCTATTGGCTTCGATAGCACGATCCCCCCGGAGTATCCTTAGCTCACTACACCTAATACGCTGTGAATAAGCTGAGAAATGAAAGAAGTTTCAGAATGAGCCGGAGAGCCGTCGGGTGGTGGTGATTGGAGTACGTTGTAGTCTGCTGACAAGGCTTACTAGATCCTTTGCCTTAGCCCTGTCTCCGTATGCCTGTCTGTCTGGTATAAGGATTAAATCCCTCATCCAACGCAGAGTTTGCTTGCTGACGATGATGCTGTGCCAGTCTGACCCGGTCGATCGTGGCTGTGTCTGAGCAGGAGGATGCAGGGCCGTTCTGGCTGATCCCCTAAAAATAACATGCACAGCGCAAGCAGAGCAGCAAGCAGAGACTCTGCCGACACGAGACATGACGTGGTACTTGTGGTACGTACCTGTACTCTGCTGCCGCTGCGCTGCGCTGCATTTGACATGTCGTTTCTTCCTTCGCTTCAACAATCGGACCGTGCGACTTGTTCACTTGGCCATGCATCTTGCGACAGTCTGCAGCGGCCAATGGGGGATCGAACGATACGAGGCTGAAGGAGTGTAGGAGTGTAAGGAGGTGTTGGAAGGAATTTTATGGACGTCAGGGAGTTTCAAGTCATGCCATGACCAGTCGGACCCATCACCCAACAACTCATTGCAGTCGCTTGACAAATGCCGATTGACACGAACTGACTCGAGAACGGGAGCGCTCTACTGAGTCAATGGTTTAGGGGCTAGTGGAGTCTGCAATCAGCAATAATGAGACGGATCTTGCGACTCCGGGTATTTCGGTGGGAATACGAAACCATCCTCCAGACAGAGGATCGAGTACTTCCTTAACTCCTCTTCGCAGTCGATGAGATCTTCTGAAATTGAGTGATATAATCCTCGATCATGCCTTCATGATCTCGATCATATCGATCCAGGAAGTTCGGTCCGGTGGAGCGATCAGCGCGGATCGTGATTCTAGCAGCTCCATTCTTCTCCATCCTTCTCCCAGACTGCAGCGTTCACTGACGATCCTGAAAACTCTCTTCAGCTCTGCCTGGCATGGCCCAATGACTGGAAGATGGTGTTGCGATCAGGGCCTTCCGGTCCCACTATCGCTAGATGTCCCCTGAGTGCCATCTCTGCCATCCTGCTGAATGAACACCTTCATCGATGATATGCGTTGTCTACTCCGGAGGATGGAGATCATGGAGCAGTAGAGCAGTCTAATCTATGGCTTGATGTGTCCGTTCATGTCAAGCAGTTCATCTCCGTTCACGTTGTCTCGAGCCCTAACTATCATTAAACTACTGCCCTCCCCACTGCCAGTCAAGCCCATGGTAGTCTATCAAAGCAATAGACTAATGCCGGTTCCAAGACTGTCTATGGGTCCTGGTCCGGCAGTGGAATCAAGTCTTTCATCTCATCGTGACTCGCGAACTTCTTTCGAAATGACACTCTAACCATCCTTCCTCCATCCTAGTCACTCATTATCCAACTACAGTCATTCCTTGCTTTTTTCATTATGCGCCCTCGCACTCTCTTCGTCGCCGGGGCATGCGCCCTCAACGCGGCCGCCGCCCTCGTCCCCCCCAGCCAGGACCCGTGGTATAGGCAGCCCGCCAACATCAGCGCCTACGCCCCGGGCGAACTGATCCGCGCGCGCCAGGTCGCCCCCGAGCTGGAGACGTACGTGCCGCTGGGCACATCCATGGACGTCGAAATGATGCACCAGTACCTCTACCGCACGACCGACAGCGTCGGCGCCCCCGTCGCCGCCGCCGCCACCCTCATCGTGCCGCGCAACGCCGACCCGACCAAGCTGCTTGCCTACGAGACCTTCTACGACGCCAATAACCCGGACTGCAGCCCGTCGTACACCCTGCGCCACGGCTCGGCCACGGCGGGCGGCGGGCTACTCCCGCACATGACGCAGCCGATGGACCTGGCTTTTGTACGTTCCCTACCCCCGTCTAAGCTCCCACGCACGCGCGCTAACCCACCGTCTGCACACATATAGCTGGCAGCAGCCATCAAACAAGGCTGGTGGATCATCACGGCCGACTACGAAGGCCTCGACGCGCAGTTCGCCGCCGGCATCCTCTCCGGCCACGCCACCCTCGACTCGGTGCGTGTCGCGCTGTCCGAAGCCCCCCGACTCGGCCTCTCGCCGGCCGCGCGCTACGCCCTGTGGGGATACTCGGGCGGCGCGCTGGCGGCGGAATGGGCGGCGGAGCTGCAGCCGACGTACGCGCCGGAGCTGCGCTTCGAGGGCGCCGCCGTCGGCGGACTCCTCCCCAACCTGACCTCCGCCATCGACACGATCAACATGGGCCCGTTCTCGGGCGCCGCGTTCGTGATCCTCATCGGGCTGGCCAAGGCGTACCCGGAGTTCAGCGGGTGGGTCACCGACAATCTGGTCGCGGCCAGCGCGGCGCAGTACTACGCCGGCGCGCACCGCTGCGTGCTGGGCGAGTTTGCGGCCGGCGCCGTGCACGACATCTTCCGGTATTTTGTCGATGGGAGGGGCAGTTTTGACGGCGAGGTGCCCCGCGGTCTGTTTGCGTCGGCGGGCCAGATGGGCACCGCCGGCACGCCGCGCATGCCGTTGTTTGTGTACAAGGGCGCGCTCGATGAGATCAGTCCCATTGGGGATACGGATGAGTTGGTCGGGCGGTATTGTGCCGACGGCGACGTCAGCATCGAGTACCATCGCATTCTGGCCGCGGAGCATCTCTCCACCGCCGTGCTGGGGTCCGTCAGCGCGCTGCAGTGGCTGGCGGAGCGGCTGGACGGCAAGCCGGTGGCGAGGCCGGGGCGGTGCGAGACGCAGACGGTTCCGCTGGGGGATGTGAAGGCGGGGGCGGTGTCGTTTTTGGGGTCTGAGGTGGGAGGGACGCTTGCGTCGGTTTTGGGCGGGGCGTTGTAGATCGATTGTGTATACTCGCGTATAGAATGGAATATGGTGGTATATGCTCCATGGCATGGATGGAATGGATTAGATTAACTCGTAGCGATTATTTACTATCATAACACCCTCGTTACAATATACACATCAACTGTCCCCAGTCCCCAGCTTTACAGCATCAGCATGGCCAGGACACCGACGGCGCCCAGAGCACCGCTGCCGGCGACGGCCTGGGCGGCCGAGTCGGAGGTCTGCGCGGACGGCGCGGAGGTCTCGGTGGAGGAGCCAGAGCCAGAGCCAGAGGTGTTGCTGCCACTGTTGTTGTCGCCAGAGCCGCTGGTGCTGGTGGCAGTGGTCATGGTGGTGCCCGTGGCGCCCGTGGCGCCCGTGGCGCCGGTCTTGGTAGCAGTCGCGCCGGTGTTCTATTAGGATTAGAGTACATCCTATACCTGAGATGCAAAGAACTTACCGTGCCGGAAGCACCAGACTCGGTGCCGTGGGTGCCAGTAGCAGAGGCTCCAGTGTTGGTACCCGAAGCAGAGGTTCCAGTGTTAGTACCAGTAGCAGAAGCCCCAGTGTTGGTACCAGTAGCGGTGGCATCGCCCGAGCCGGTGGAGCCAGCACCAGCGGCGCCAGTGGTGCTGCTAGCATCGCCCGAGTTGGTGGCAGCACCAGTGCCGGTAGTCTTGGAGTCAGACCCAGAGCTGGCGCCAGTGCTGGAGGCACCAGCACCGCTGGTAGCGGTCGCGACGGACGAAGCGCTGGACTTGGCGTCGGCTGTTCCGATTAGCTATATCTTATAGACAGCGCAGGGGTCGACACGTACTGCCGTCAGGACAGGCGCTGAGGGCGATCTGCACGGCGGTGGCCGAGTCCTCACCGGGACAGGCCTGGTCGGTGCAGTCGCGCACGCCGTACTTGTAGTTGTCGGCGTTGCAGAGACAGGTCTTGTCGCCGGAGGAGCAGCCGAGCTCCTGGGCTTTGTTGTTCATGTTGTTGATGCACATTTGCTGGGGTTGTTAGCATCGCAAGCGGGGAGGGTGGATGGGATGGCTACATACAGCGCACTGGCCGACCGAGACGTCGGCGGCCGCCAGGGAGGCGGCGGCCATGAGGAGCATGGACAGGGAGAGGGTCTTCATTGTGCTGTTGGATGTGCAGGGGGCGAGAGATGTATGGAGTAATGGACGAGGCGAGCAGTGGCTTGAGAGAAAAGGCAGAGCAGATGGGTGATGGGACGGGCTGTTTTATACACCGCACACCGCGCAAATCACCACTCGGCGTCTGGCCTTATAGCCCCTGTCGGAAATGATTCGCGAGACAAAAGAAATTGGAGCGCTGCAACGTGGCTAGGCACGAGCTGGCCGTGAAGTCATCGTGTATCGGTGCGGCAAGGTTTGGATACAACCACAGCTCGACCACCGCTGCATGCTCTCATAGGCGGAGGGACCAGATCCATCGCGTTAGTGCTCGATAGTTCTGTTGCTGGTGGATGTTCGCTTCCGATATCCTGCCGATGTTTGGATCCGATCGGCGAAAACAAAAAAACAGAGACGACGGACCATGGCTCAGTGAGATCTTTCACTCGGTTCTCCTGAATGATATGATACGAATTGAATTGGATTGATTTGGTTGCTTTGTGTGGGGGAGATTATGGCTGTCCATGCATGCATCAACAGCGTCACAAAACAGGGCAGAGCAATCCAGTCCATCCAGGTTCAGGTTCAGTCGGCCGAGCTCAACCGGCCAACAAAGATCGTCATCGATCTCAGCGTCTCCACTGTGGTGGCTGATGATCTCTTCCAAGCCCTTTTCAGCCCTTTTCGTGCCGGTGGGGATGCAGATTTGCCACTGTGGATGGGGGAATTCGACTGCCTGCGGTGGCTGGGATGCACGTCCTCGGCGAGGGCTGGGACTGGAGACTGATATTAAATGACGTTGTATGCAGGGAACAGACTGTTCATGATGATATGAATTCGTGATGGTGATTAGCATCGGCGTGCCCGAGCAGCTTTGTTTTGGATGCCTCCACGACCAGCTCTGGCGATCGCGGTGTTTGCCTCATCCGACAGCCAAAGAAGTGGAACTGTGGCGGTGAACGGACTTGTTTTCCGTTGCTGGGGTGTTTTCCTTTCTTCGGTCTCCATACGGAGTACATGATGGAGGAAATCCGATTCTCCAGGACTTGCCTGAACCAGTGAGGATCACCCACTGCCTCCAGCAGATCCAAACGGCTGGGATGAATGAGCCCTTGCTCTGGAGGTATCCGTGCCTCCTCACAGTCCTCGTTTCAAGGTACCTGCAGGTGCCATTGCAACACTGAGACGCGAGAAGATGTTTGAGATGAAGAGTTCCAGCCTCTACAAGGGAGCGCAAGGAGTGGGTGACTTGCTTCAAGTCTGGGGATGACTCCTTGCTGATGCTGTCTGGTTACTATTAGTATTAGTATTAGTATTAGGTTATGGAAGGTCTGGAGTTGACAAGATTAACACTGCAAGCCACAGTCTGCTCATTACTCGGTCTAATGGATGATGATTGTGGCTTCTCGAGACGATACTACTGTTAATTTACTTGTATCGTGCTATCCTACATCTAGAAAGCTAGGTCCCTCCACAGCTGCAGACTCCTCAATCTGCTCGGTTATCTCTTGAGACTACTCCAATTCTGCTTATCTGCGTGTAGACCTGGTGCCTATTGGTAGCCCTCAGCAGCTTCAGCGGGGGGCAGGGAAGCAGATGCTCGACTGCCTTGTGCCCGGAAAAACAGCAGATCATATGCGGTCACTGGTCCAGAAAGACGGAACGTGCACTTCACTGTCGCACCAAGCTTCCCATAGCCAGGACATCTCCTCGGACCAGACGCCGCCCCCCACATACTACTGGGACGTGGCGAACGCCCTGGAAGCCAACACCTAGTTCTGGAGATCGCGGACATCCAAGAAACTGACGAATAACAGACAAATCTCTCCAGGAAGAGAAGCAAACAAATCCGGGTCAACCTGCAATGGAGTGTCGTTTCTTCTCCAGTCTTCATCGTCATTTCGACCTGCGTCCAGCAAAATGGCCCGCAAGCCGGGCGCGTACAGCGGGTTAGCGGTCAGATACTCTTTGCCTGGGACATGCTGACTGACCTGGTTTTGGCCTCCGCGGACAACCCTGGACCGAGGGGAACTGCGAATGTCTTGGTGGGAGAACATGGTATTGCGCCATTGATTAGTCTGGAGATGTCGATGCGTTTGAACCGCACCTTAGTTTGACGGCAGAAGACATCAAAGCACCAAGTGTGGAACGGCATGGCCAATCTATCTGAAGTCGTCCCCTCCAACCATACGGTTAGCTTCTTGTGATCTTCGACTGGGAAGAACATACATCGAGATTGGAATTCTCCGCTTGTCGCTGGTCGACGCCGCCTTGCGAGGGCCAGACGGATGGGTCGTCCATATCGCGCGATGGCATTCCGTCACACAACCCCGACAAAACCAAACTTCAGAGACCTCCCAGGGCTGAAAAACTCGATATGTTGCCATGGTTCCTGGATTGCGCTTTTATGGACCAAGAACCAAGCGGTGCGAAACCCTCTCTCATCTCGAGCGAGATCGCAAACCCGGGGTACGTATTTGCCTGGGCAGCAGCCGTCTAATACGAGGGTTGACCAGACAGGGAGCAGATATCCGTCTCGATAAGACGCAGATGAATAGCTAAAGCTACCAGCAGACACCCAGGAGGATAGGTATGCGGGTTCAGGGTTGCCAACCAATCCCGTAACCACCGACCCCAGGGTCGCCGCTGGTATCTTCAGAAATACTATAGAATCAGTGGATTCATATTATGAATTGCATTACCAGGCTTGTTGTCGACAACTTCATCGGCAGGGACGTACCAAGTAGTCGAATTACTTTTCCACCCCCTCGTCGACTTCCGACTGATCAGACTGTCTGCTAGGGTGATACCAACTCTCTAGATCTGGCTCTTCTGTTTTCCAGCGTCGGACAAATGTTGAAGCTGACACCGCAGATCTGGCAGTAGATCTGTTGATGTAGAGGTGTGCTGCGCACCGTCGAGCTGACCTCGGAGTAGCCTGGAGATATTCATGATTATTCATTATTATGCCATTCGATTTATTACAGAGAGCTGACGCACCCAGTAGAGCCCATGCAGTGATTTGTTGAAGACGGAGACGTGGTTTGTTAGTAGGATTGTCGTCCGGGAGATCCCATAGGCGCTATAACTAGGCAGGAATAAATTCCGGATGCTATGATCTATATCTGCGGATACTATATATCCACGGAGTACTCCGGAGCACAGCAAATATTCCAATTACCATATATTTACCCTACAATCGTGGAGACGCTGCAACCTGCAGTATCAGATAACTTCAGCCACCTACACCGTGACTCCTGGCTCCGAAAATGTCGGTGAAGGCATCCACTCCATCTGCTTGTACAAAGTACCAACGGACAACAGCCGACTGGACAACGGCACGCTAATCAGGGATCCTG
This sequence comes from Aspergillus pseudoterreus, assembly GCA_002927005.1. NCBI lineage: Eukaryota > Fungi > Ascomycota > Eurotiomycetes > Eurotiales > Aspergillaceae > Aspergillus > Aspergillus pseudoterreus. Next base: position 217,969 of record PIJX01000014.1, on the reverse strand, counting down.
ACACAAGCACTCCACCTCAGCAACGGTCTTTCTCCGCTGCCAACGGAATCGTCAGACGGAAGCCGCTTACTCTCCCCGCAAGTGGGACTTCTGTCTCCCAACGCGATAATCTCAAGAACCACCGGTTGACCCATTCACCTCACCATGACAGTCCGCACCGCAGCAGAGCCGCCTAATCGGATAGAGGTGGACATGGACGCCCCCAGCCTCGACACGGACAGCAGCTGCACCTCGCTCAGCTCCAGCGTGCAGCGCTACGAGTACAAGCACGGCCGGCGGTACCATGGCTACCACGCGGGCAGCTACCCCTTCCCCAACGACAAGCGCGAGCAGGACCGCCTGGACATGATCCACCACCTCTACACCCGCATCCTGAACGACCGGCTGTTTCTGGCGCCGCTCGACCCGCGCGGCAAGGCCATTCTCGACATCGGCACCGGCACCGGCATCTGGGCCCTGCACATGGGCGACGCCCACCCGGCCGCCCGCCTGATCGTCGGCAACGACCTGAGCCCCATCCAGCCCTCGTGGGCCCCCGCCAACGTGCGCTTCGTCGTCGACGACGTCGAGAAGGACTGGGTCGACCGCCACCCCTACGACTTCATCCACTGCCGCTACATGGCCGGCTCCATCAAGGACTGGCCGCGCCTCATCCGCCAGTGCTACGCGCATCTCCGCCCCGGCGGCTGGCTCGAGCTGCAGGAGAGTGTGAATGTGATGTACTCCGAGGACGGGACCCTCCCGCCCGACAGCTTCATGGCGCGCATGATGCACGGACTCATCGTGGCATGTGAGAAGATCGGGAGGACCATGGACCCGGCGCCGTCGATGGAGAAATGGGTGCAGGAGGCTGGGTTCGATCCCATCACGAAGCATCGGTTCAAGATCCCGGTCGGCAGCTGGCCGAAGGATCCGCGGTTGAAGGAGTGTGGGAGCCTCATGCGGGTGAATTTTGTCGAGGGCGTCGAGGCGTTCACGGCCTCGCTTTTCACGGAGGTCCTGGGGTGGACGCCGGAGGAGGTGGCTGTTTTGAATACGGGGGTGCGCGAGGAAGCCATGCGGAATGATATTCATGCCATTTTTGATTTCGTGGTGATTGTGGCCCAGAAGCCATATTGATGCTTCCGCTGCTGTCTAATGGTCCTCAATATAGTTGCTCCTGAACAAGGAGGCTATTGGTCATATACCTGTGCGAGCTATACTGCTGTCTCTGTTTTATCTGTGTTTATGAAGCTCATCCCATCTCACGTCAATCACGAACAAATCCCACCCACAGTATCCTACCTTATCTCTTCAGACAAATACAAAACCATCCTTTCAGATCAAAAAGTATACGAGGCCATCATAGTACCCAAGAAAGCAACATGGTGATGCCTATAGATAAGATACTATATGATCTAGCATCGTCGGACCTTATCCTCGCCGACATTTTGTGCTATGAACCTCCCTTTGCCTTCAAAGGCGTCCATATTCCATTTGATACTCATCCTCATTTTCTCCTTTGTGTCGCTGGAAGTTGCTGCCTTCACAATTTCTTACTGGCGTGGGGGCCCAATAAAGAAACACCACGCCAAAAACCTCCGTCTCCAGACGGAGATATTTCCTACTATATAGTACCACATCCCCAAAGACAAGCCCGACTCATTTGATCCTTCTTCCATCCTCTCGACTTCGATTGTGCTCTAGCGGCTACTCTAATGTCTTCCTCCAAGCCAACGATCGCCTTCTTTGGCGCCACCGGTGGGAGCACCATCTCGTGCCTGGCTCCTGCTCTGAAGGCCGGATACCGTTGCGCCGCCTGTAAGTAGATAATCGACTAATTGACTTGAAGAAGACCAAACGTCAGCTAACCATACGTAGTGGCGCGAACCCCGTCCCGACTCCGGGACCTCCTGGTCCAGCGCGGCGTCTCTGAATCAACCATCGCCGACAACCTGACCATAGTCTCCGGCACGGCGACAGATTTGCAGCCCGTCAAGCAGACGCTTCAGATGGGCCGGCCAGCATCCGACATGGCCGATCTAATCGTGTCTGGGATTGGCGGGAAGTTGATCATGAGCAACCCCCTCTCGCCGACTCTAGACAACCCGACTATATGTCAGGACGTGGTCCGGAATATCCTGACGGCTATCCGGGAGCTGCGTGATACGGGCACGACGAAGGCCCCGTTCCTGATCACGCTCAGCACGACCGGGATCAGCGAGGTCAAACGCGACCTCCCGATTGCGATGATGCCCATGTACCACTGGATGCTGAAGGTCCCGCACGACGACAAGAAGGTGATGGAACGGCTGATTGTGGACGATGCAGAGCGTGACCCTGCAGCACGCGCTCTTGGTGGCTATGTGATTGTTCGGCCGAGCCTTCTCACCGACGGTGATAGGGACAAGGGCGGTGATTTGAAGAAGATTAGGGTCGGGGTAGAGGAGGCGCCGGCGGTTGGATACACGATTTCCCGGGAAGATGTTGGCCGGTGGGTGTTTGAACATCTGGTGAAGAAGGGGAGGGAGAGTGAGTATGCCGGAAAGGCTGTCACCATCACCTATTGATCTTGGTCTTGTATGTACTGTCGAGGGTTGTCTGCTTGCTGGATAGGAGTCTTATCTTTACCATCATCAATCTCATGAATCTGATCGACCTGATCGATGTAGGTGCTTCTTGACATGTCGTATCCCACTCGAGGAGAGCAGTTCGACGGAGTGTGAGATGGCGGCTTAGTATGAGACTGATAACTTCCTATACTCCGTTTGGTCTAAGAAATGAAGTATACAACTGCAATTTAAGAAACACTGTGCATATTCCCAACCCCAAAACCATGAGCGCAATATACAACATGTAGATGATCATCCAACTCTCTGACTCTCCCGCGCCAGCATCGTCCGGAGATATTCCACATCGACGGGGCTGCAACTCCCTATATCCAGAGCCTTAAGAGCTCTCTGTGTCTTCGCAGTGTCAAGCCCAAACATCAAATGCCCCAAACCAAAATACTCCTTCAATGCTCCCCATCGCACCTGGGCCTCAGGCGCGGTATCCAACCGCGCAACTGCCTCGAGCCATTCATCCACGGGAAGACTTTGTCCGCGTTCCCCGCCAATTGCCTCCATGATGGCGGGCAATTCTTCCAGCGGAAGCGGCTGGGGGTTAGACAAGTGATAGATAGGCGCTTTCTCAGTCGTCTCCTCGTTGAGAGTCTCATGCATCGCCAGCGCGTGCATTCCACGGGTAATATAATCCACCGGCACAAAATCAACAACAAAGGGTCTCTCGCGGGCTGGAAGCCGCGGGACAGCCTTTGTCTGTAACATGCTGAGGATCATCGTGCGAATGAAGTCATCCTTTGGTTCGGGGATGCCCGTCCGCCGATCGGCTGTCACGGCGGAGGCGCGGTAGATGGCCACCGCAAATCCGCGCTCTGCGGCCTTTTCCAGGATCATTTCTGCCGCCCAGCGGGACTTGAAGTAGCCCAGGCGACCGGATGACTCGGGGATGAAATGGCTGGCGCTGACTTCGGTGGCGGTGATAGAGGGCTGCCCCTTGCCGCGCTGATGGGTGGTCGTCGACCACGTTTGGAGATGCGGCACTGACCAGGTGGAGAGGTGGTGAATGGCCGTATTGACGCGGCCGAGGGTAGCCAGATGAATGATGTCGTGGATCGGGCGAACATTGGAGTCCTGAAGTGCGTCATAAGAGCGGAGCAGGGAGACATATCCGCCAAGGTGGTAAATGGATTGGATATTGCGTGCTAATTGACGGAATGCTGCCGCGGAGAGACCGAACTGCGGCGAGGCGAGGTTGCCTGGCACGGAACGGATACGAAGGTCGAGCTCTTCGCGCGAAGGTAGCAAGCCGGAAAGGTGGTAATGATCAAACGATTGATAGATATCAGTCACTTGGATCTGTTTCTGAGACCCAAGCACGTAGATGTTGTCTATCGACTGATCTTCCAGGAGGGTGGCGAGCATGTGCACGCCGATAAAGGAGTCCACACCGGTGACAAGAACCGAGTTTACCTGGGAGCGTCCAATATTGACCGGTGAAGGCTTCACGTCATCTCCGAGCCTCGTTTCGACCTCCCAGTCGACTGCATCGGTGGCTGGCGTTTGAACGGTGGGCGTAGCAGAAGAGGATATCCGGCCTGTCATCAGCTGTGTGATTGCCGCGGGTGTAGGAGTCTTGAACATCATATTCAAAGGCAGCGGCAGTTTGAGGGCTCGCTTTAACCGGGCTTGAAGGCGCATGAGAAGGAGGCTATTACCTCCAAGAGCGAAGAAGCTGTCACCTGGCCCAACTGCTCGTGTTGATGGGAGCTTTAATATCTGGCGGAAGCCCTGAATGACAGCTTTCAGAACGACATCTTGATCATCACTTGTCTCTCCCGCTGGAGACTGCGGATTAACATTTTCTTCAACCGGAAATACCAAGTTCAACGGACAATTCAACAGTCTCTGCAAGTCCACCTTTCCTCCGATCGTCGTAGGCAGCCTTTCCACAAACTGATATGCGGCAGGCAGCATATACGGATTGAGATACTTGCCCGCCATCTGGTTCAGTTGAAATGCAAACATTGACAGCCTCTCTCGCGGAGGAGCCTGGCGAGGGACGACAAACGCAATCAACTGTCGGTCGTCAGTTCCATTTCCCTGGCTCGTTTCGCCTGCTATTTCTCTCGCAACGACGGCCAGGTCAACAACCGCCACGTCAGTCGAACCCTTATTCGACTCCACAAAGATCCGATGTTCGACCTCACTTAGGTCGACGCGATAGCCTCGTAACTTGACCTGCTTATCGCCAGCAATGCGACCATGGAACTCGAGGTTGCCGCCAGGGAGGAAGCGACCCTTGTCGCCCGTGCGGAACATGCGTCCCCAGCCACGTCGGTGATCCTCCTCGGAGCAGAAAGGATCAGGCAAGAACGCTCTTTCATTGATCTCCGGTCGGTTGATGTATCCGAGACCGACCTGGGCTCCACCAACAACTATCTCCCCGACAACACCCATGGGCAGAGGCTTTGCCTTTGAATCGAGGATGTAGTGACGGGTGTTCGCCATAGGGAAGCCGATGGGTATATTGAGCGCATCGTCCGCTGGATAGGCGACAGATTGGATGGTCGTCTGGACCACAAGCTCACTTGGACTCCATGTATTGTAAAGCTTGGCAGGTGTTTTGAGGTCGTAGAAAGCCTTCACCAGGCGAACGGGCAATCTCTCGCCCGCAAAATAGGCGATGCGGTAGTTTGTCATCCCCTCGAGAATGCTACCGGCGCTCTCAATCAGCATCGCGAACTGGGTGGGTGTGAAATATGTGATCGAAACTTGTGCGGCGGCCATGTATGTTGCGAGGGCGAGAGGGTCTTTGCGGATTTCTGCGCCGGCGACGCACACACGTGCACCTGTTGTTAGCGCAGAGAAGACCTGGACGACAGAAAGGTCGAAAGAGATTGAGGAGTGGTGGAGGAATCGGTCGGCGGGGCTGAAACGGTAATCGTGGTGTAGCGTGCTCAGCATCTGCTGTGTGTTGGACTGGCTCAACACAACTCCTTTTGGGGTCCCGGTGCTGCCCTGTTTCACTCAGTCAGTAACAGTATTGCGTCAACACTTGCTATACGCTTACGGATGTGTAGATGGTATAGAAAGGGAAGTTCCCTTCCGTTGGCACAGGGGAGTCAATCATCTTCCCCGAATGTTGGATACGCTCAGACGCCAACACAGGGACGGTGGAAAGAGCACAAGCACTATCTTCAAGTCCGTCTCCTGCCAAAACAAGCTTTGCACCTGAGTCCGTAATCATGAAGGCCAGACGTTCCTTTGCAAAGTCCGGGTCGAGGGCCACATATCCGCAGCCCGCAAATAAAACACCTACCATGGATGCAACTGCTGTTGGTCCAGGGAGCGCGAAAAGGCCGACCTTGCTTGCAGGCTGGATGCCGGAATCGATAATGGCTCGTGCAATGTCGGAGGCTTGTGTGACAAGAGAAGCGTAAGTTAGGTTGTTGACCCCCTCTGAGCTTTCCACAGCCACTTCTTGAGGATATTCCCGGGCCATAGCGAGTATGCGCTCAGGCACAGACATGCCTCCCCAAGTGTTGGGTACAAAGTTGAGGTTAAACATATTGGCTTTCAAAAATTCCAGCTCTTTTGAGCCCACCATGTTGACCTCTGATACTGGCTGGCGGTAGTCGTGGATAGTGCTGGCTAGGAAGGCAACAAAGTTGTCCAGGAATCGCGCCATGTCGTCTTCTCCGTACAAGGTACTCGAATATTCGAGGCGGAGCTTTAACCCTTCAGCAGGATCCTCAAGTGCCTCCAGCCCGATTTCGCACGCTGTGGGAATATCATCCCCCTGGACTTCCGTGATGTCAAAGTCGCCTGCAGAATAGACGGGCATGGTCCCGTGGACCTGGTAGTTCAAAATCACCTGCCCCAGGGGGAAGTGAGATGTCGTTCGTGCAGCGCCAACTGCATCGATAATTGCGTCGAAGGGAAATTGAGAGTGCTGCAGAGCCGAGATGACTAGGTCTTTGATCTGGCGCAGGACGTCCTCGAAACTTCCTGAATGATCGATTCGACAACGAACTGGAACCACGTTGACGAAAAAGCCAAGAGTATCGTTAACGGCGGGATGGGGGCGATTTCCATCGACAAGGTGGATGGTAAGGTCTTCCTCTTCGGTGTGTCTGTACAGAAATGCGCGGAGCCCAGCCATAAGAAACTGAGCCGGCGTGACACCCAGCCGGGAACAGATGCGCTTCATGCGTTGCAGGAGGGTCTTCTTCAGGGTGGTTTTGTGAACATGTCGTCGGTAGTCGTTCGTTTCTGGTCGGTCCCCTTTTGCAAATGGTAGCAGCTGCATTGCTGTTGCTGGTCGATCTTCGTACACCGATTTCCAAAATGCCAGGCTAGGTTGCATATCCGTTGAGCGGAGAAGCGTGTTGTGCCATACACTGAATTCGCCATAGCTTACAGCCGGCCGGGCCACGGAAGCAAGGTTTCTCTCCTTTCGCATGGCATCGTAAAGGCTTGTGAACTGCTCAAGGAACGACTGACTGCTGCCTCGATCGATGCAAATGTGGTGGAAGATGAGAACAAGAGCGTGTCTGTCCTCCGACAGCTTCGCCAAAGCGGCCTTCATCACCACCCCGTCCTCAATGTCCATCTGCTCCTGTTGGAGAGCCTTGACATAATTACTCAGAGATGATTCAGTATCGCCATCCGTGGAAAAGTCCACCGCTGGAAGCTCGGTGGTGCAGTCATCCATAACCACTTGCTGGGAGAACTCCTCACCCTCGGAGTAGGCAGTGCGAAGGATTTCATTCCTCCGCTTGAGCTCCTCCAGCACCCGCCGTATTAAGGGCCCATGAGGTTGACCACGGAGACGGAAGATGATGGGCAAATTAAGGAAAGACGGGTCTGCAGAGAGATTATGCATGAACCACAGCCGTCGCTGGTAGGAAGACATTGGAACTTCCATGATAGGCATTTCCACGATTGAAGCACCGTCGATCGGAGGAAGCAGACTGATAGTGGAATCTGCAGTTCGATTCGCAGCCCGCTTGGCATTCTTTTGCACGTCCGCGTTGGCTGCTGTCGAGGACTCAGCCTCGTTCTTAAGAACTATCAGGGAGGCAACTTTCTCAATCAAAGCCTGGATACTGCGGCTGCTCAGAATGTCAAACATGGCGAGCTCCACACCGACAGCCTTAAAAAACCACTGGCGGATTTCGATAGCGACAATGCTGTCGAGTCCGTAATCCCCAAGACTGCGGTTGGGCTGCAGCGTGCTCTGGTCAACGGACAGAACAGACGCAATCTTTTCGAGGAATCGCAAAGTCAAGATGCTGACGCGAGCTGCTTCATCTGGAGCTTCCCGTAGCTGAGACATGACGTCTTGTTTCTTATTCTTCCCCTCACTGGACCCGGCAAAGTCGTGGTTGGCGTAGAGGTTGCGGAAGCGTGGTTCATTAGCCCAGAAGTAGGTCGGACGGCGTAAGTTGACGCCGGTGATGATTTGATGGGCATCCCTGCCTTGACTGTCTACCAGAGCAAGTTTGTCTTGACTCCCTACCGGACACACGGCCGCGCCAATTTGGGCAAAGAGTTCCTCCTCATTCACTGCGTCATACCCGATCCGTTCCATGACAGTCTGCAACTGTGCGTCTTCGGACACAGCTCCGACACCGACGACCATCCCGACATTCATGGTCGTACCGACTAGACCAATACTGCGTCGATATGCGCAGAGTGCATCGAGATAACTGTTGGCAGCGGAATAATTGGCCTGAGCCTTGGACCCAAGGATAGCAGACACCGAGGAGAAGCAGACGAAGAAGTCCAGTGGCAGAGACGCAGTGGCATTGTGAAGGTTGTAAGCTCCCTGGATTTTAGGGGCCATGCATCGCTGCCACTGTGCGAAAGTCATCTGACCGAGCGGTGCATCCTGCAGCACCATGGCTGCCTGGAACACACCCGCGAGGCGATGACTAGAGCCATCGACTTGACTTACCGCAGTGTTAACTGCAGTTGAGTCCGTTGCGTCGCCACTGAATACCTTCACTTCAACCCCACGGGCTTCTAGCCACTCCACTGTCTCTCTTGCCTCAGGCCTACTCTTTCCGGAACGCGACAGAAAGGCGAGGTGGCGCGCACCGCGTTGGAAGAGCCACTCGCTGAGGCGACGACCCAGGCCACCCAGACCACCAACCAGGAGGTATGTTTTATGCGCGTCAAAAAGCTGTCTTCGATGGAATCTCGGTTGCTCAACGAGAACACGATCATCTGGACCAGGTATGAGAACGATCTTACCACTGGTCGTCCCGGTCTGCAACATCCGGAATGCGCGCTGTACATCAGCGTAGGGAACCTCAGTAATAGGCTGTGGGGGTTTGATTTTCCCTTCATGAACAAGCGCACAAGATTCCTGGAATACGCGCGCGCCAAGGGGCTGGTTTCGCTCGTATACAGTGATCATGTCCACACTAGCGAAGGATACATTCCGCCGAAAGGGATCCATGGGGATCCGGCTATTCTGGTGGATATCCCGCTTACCGATTTCGACGAAGCGGCCAAATGGAGCGACGGATGCCCAGGTGGAAAGTAGCAGAGGGCCAGCGAGGGAATTGAGGACGACGTCAACGCCCCTGCCATTGGTGAGCCGTCGGATTCCCTCGACGAAGGAGTCGTCGCGCGATGAAAGAATGTGGGAGTCCTCGAGTCCGTATTTGTCTATCAAAAAAGCTCTTTTCTCTGCAGAGCCAACTGTCGCAATGATGGTTGCCCCAATATTCTGGGAGATCTGGATGGCCATCTGTCCGACTCCTCCGGCGGCGGAGTGGATAAGAATTGTTTCTCCCCGCTGGAGTCTGGCTGTATCGACAAGTGAGTAGTATGCTGTTGTCAGGACAAGCGGGATTGAGGAAGCGACTGAGAATGGCATCTGGCCTTGCAGTCGGTAGCAGAGGCAGGCAGGGTTGCGCAGGATGGTTCGATGCGCACCCTGTCCGGGACGCCACGCTACGACACGATCACCAACAGCGAAATCTGTCGATGAGACGTTGGATCCAACACGCAGCACAACTCCTGCGCATTCGTCTCCGAGCTTGAAGTCATCAATGATGCCCATACTGGCTGCGATGTCACGGAAGTTGAGCGCCGAGGCCTTGACCTCTATTTCTAGGTCGTCTGGCTGCAGCTGTCTGCTCGTGAGGTCTGTGTCATCAGAAAACATGAGCGTATCCAATAGCCCTGGTCGGCCAATACGGAGGGCAAGTGGGCGATCCTTTTGATACAATGGCTGGATAGTTGGCTCGCTGCGCACACCGTTAGGGATCCGCGAGTTGAGGTCGTCGCTTGCCACCACTCGAGGAATATACAGGCGGCCGCCACGTTCGGCAATTTCGTCCTCCCTAATGGAATCATCCATTAGATGAGACGTTAGCTGGGCCGTTTGGGATTCGTCGGCGGTAGGATCAATATCGAACACGACCAGACGAAGCTCCGGATTCTCGCTCCGTGCGCTTCGGGCGAGACCGAGTATTAGCGCCTGTTCGGGAGACGCAACATTCATGAGACCTCCTCGAGTTAGCCAGATGACATTTCCTTGTCTCTCCTGGGTGAGTAGCGCCTGCGCCGCCTGGAAGTCTTCCGCGCGGCTGAGAGCCGAGCCGAAGTACAGGTTCGAATCCAAGCTTGCGAGCACGACAACATCCCCATGTAGCTCATTTGAGGATTGTATGAGGGAGAGGAAGTCGCACTCAGAGGTTGGGCCTTGTCTTTGGGACTTGATGATATCAGCCAACTTCCGAGTGCCAGGGGTTGGTTGAGGCGGCATCACGATAGTCAGTGTACCGACGGAGCCATTGTTGGGCGAGTGCTTATTGTGCCAGATTTTCAGAACAGAGGAGGCATAGAGTATGTGAAAAGCATGAGTGTCGAGGGGTGTCTTTGTAGGGTTGAGGGTCACAAGAAATCCATTGTCGGCAACTCGTCCACGAATGGCTGACATGTCAATATCCGTTGACACAATGACCAGATCGAAGGCATCCTCTGTATCTTCCACAACGCTCACCAGCCCATTACCTCGGTCAACGAGCGCGCCAAAGTCTGTGGCAGCTGCCCCCGCTGGAAGAATAACCAGGCCGCTAATATTTCTTCTCTCAGAATCCGCAATGCCCTTAAAAGCTGGCAGGATGCTCTCTGTGGACGACAGAGACGGAGTCACATGAAGAATCTTGCTGTTCGGATGCTGGTGCACATATAATTCCACCAGTGTCGTCAGATTGTACTCTTCCTTCGGAGCCCACTCAAGACCGGTAAACATGGGCTTCCACTGCGTTCCAAAGAACAGCGAACGCTTGGTATCATCTGCCGCGTTAGAACCCAGACTAGTCAGCCTAAGGCCTTTAATATCAAATAACAGCTCCCCATCTGATAAGTGCAGACGGAGATCATTCGTTGCTGTACGAGGACCCAGGGCGTCGGTTTCAACCAAAACTTCCGCCTCGAATCCGGCTTCTGATCGCTTCCATGCGTCCAGAAGGCCAGAGACCCGCAGGGAACGTATGAATGTCGGCACATACGGTGCGCTGAGGTTGTTCCCTAACTTCCCTTCGATGGAGGAAAATACCGGATGAAGGCAAGCGTCCAGAAGGGCCGGGTGGAGAATAGACAGATCGGTATCTTCACGAGGGTACATGGTAGGCTTCCACGATATCGGAGCGATCGCGATGCCGTCACCGCTCTCGACATTACCAGCCACGAGCTGAAACGTAGGACCATACTGCAGTCCCATGGAGTGCAGCCGGTGGTAGTACTGCATGCACTCTGTGCTCCGGAAGCTCCTGCGACGGAAGGCGTCGACTGACGAATAGTTCGATGAATTTTGAATAGCCTTCGGGGACCCGGACTCAGTCCGGATCATGCCCGTACAATGCTCTCGCTGGTTGCCAGCTTCGTCAACTGAGAGGACAACAAACTGCTTCCACAGTGATGAGGAGGTTTCAGCGGATTCCAGAGCAGGGGCCAGCTCGACAATTGTCTCTGTTCCCACGTCTTTGTCGCTGACGACGAGTGCGGATTTCACTTTTCATGGTTATTAACGCCGATGTGCTAATTAGATGCATCTTGAACTCACCGGATACGTCCACGAGCTCGAATTCACGAATGCTTCCATCTACCATCGTGGCGGCGGCCTCGATTACCATATTGATATATCCAGCCGCAGGGAAGATAGTCTTGCCGTCAATAGAGTGATCGGGGAGCCAGGGAACCTCAGACACTCGGAGATAGTTGCGCCACCTAGGGCGTGTTTCCAAGGACCCAGGCACTCGCGCGCCGAGGATACTGTGTCGGGACGGGCGCAAACGATGCTCACGGATGTGTCGAGTCTCCGCCCAGTAACGGTCATGATGGTCCCAAGCGTATGAAGGAAGTTCGAGCCTTCTTGCTTGCGCACCTACACTGACAACCTGTGCAGTGGTGTCTAGGAATTGGTTTTTGTTCACCTTTCTGAGGTCAACGGGATATCCCAACGAAAACAGCTGACCAGTTGTAGCGAGCAGGCTTTCGTAGGCATCTTGTTTGCGGTCCAGCGTACCAAAATATGGCAGCTTCAGCTTCAACGGGTCCAGCGTCTGGTTCGAAGGCCCCTTGAGAGCTGGATGAGGGCCGATTTCCAAGAGCACATCGATCCGTTGCTGATCTTCCTCATCTAAGACAAGTTCAGTCAGAGCGTCGGAAAACTTGACCATTCCTGTCATGTTGGCGGCCAGGTAGTCTGGGCCCAAGGTTTCAGGGCCAGCATATCGACCTGTCACGCTCGACACCATAATCGCACTCGCCTCCTTGTTCGCCTTGAAGCCGGGGTACGCAGACAGTGCCTCCTTGTATCCCGGCGCCAAGGGGAACATATGATGACTATGAAAACTGCACGGAGCTCGTCAGTATCTTTAAATAACAAGAGAATGGACGAGGACTCACGCTTGTGCTACCTGCAACCGCCTAGCAAACACCTTCCGATCCGTGAGAGCCTGCTGCAGTTCAACAATAGCATCCTCGTCTCCAGAAACTGTAAAGCTCGACGGGCTGTTCATAGCGGCGATGGCAATCCGACCCCTATATGGCTCCAATTCAGCTGTAACTTCTGCCTCAGTCATTCCAACAGCCATCATGGCGCCAGGCACGGATCCTGGAGCCGCAGCACCGGAGCCCATATGCACTCCACGGTAGTACGCCGCGACGAGAGCGTTTTCGAAAGAAAGAAGGCCCGCAGCATATGTAGCAGCCAGTTCACCGCTACTGTGGCCCACCACGCCGGAGGGCTTCACTCCCCAGTGTGCGAGGACATCGACTAGAGCTAACTGGACGGCTGTACAAATGGGTTGAGAGTACTCTGTTCTCCCTAGCATTGTGTCCTCTTGGGACTTTTGAAGCTCGGCTTCCACAGACCAGGTTGGACGATGGGATGGTAAGGCCTGCAGGATCCTGTCACATTTTCGGATTGTCTGTAAGAATAGTGGACATTGCTCAAGCAAGCTGCGGGCCATCCCAAACCATTGTGCACCTTGGCCGGTGAACACAAAGCCGATCCGTGGGATGGTGTCGAGTTTGCTCTTCCAGGCAGCACTTGGGGGAGGATCCCGGATCCGCTCGATCACCATTTCCATGTCGGCGGATACAGCGAAGGATCGGAATCGGTGCATTGTTCGACGAGTTGATAGCGAGAGAGCCACGTCAGCCACGCTGGGCTCATTTTTGGCGAGGTACTGGGCTAGACGTCCAGCCCAGAGCTCTCCCGCTCGCTCTGAGTGGGAGGTTAATGGCACTAGATACGGTCTGCGCTCAACCATTGCTGCTAGGTCGGGCGGGAGGGAAACGATTGGCTGCTGGCATGCAGTAGTTGTTGAACCAGAGGAGCTATACTCCTCAAGTATAGCGTGAGCGTTTGTCCCTCCATAGCCAAAAGAGTTGATCGAAGCTCGGCGAGGGATAGTACGCCTTCCCATCTCCCACACCTTTGGTTTGGTGGGGATCTCCAGCTTCCAGTTCTCAAAGTCCACTTCTGGGTTTGGAGTAGAGAAGTGCATATTCGGAGGAATGATTTTCTTCTCCAATGCCATTGTCGCCTTCATCAGACCGGCGATACCAGAGGCGCCCTCCAAATGGCCGATGTTCGTCTTCACCGATCCAACATGCAACGTGTCTGGACGATGACGGCAAAATACTTCATGGACAGCCCTAAGCTCTCTCGGATCACCGGCTTTTGTCCCTGTGCCGTGACACTCGACGTAAGTCGTCTCCGCCGGCTCCAGGCCAGCTCTTTCGTATGTGCTCGTGATCAGATCCGCCTGGGCACGAGCAGAGGGCAATGTAATGCCCTGTTTGCGACCATCATGGTTGACACCGGTACCGCGCACAACAGCACGGATGTGGTCCCCGTCCGCCTGTGCGCGGTCCTGGCGCTTCAAGACCATCGCCGCAATACCCTCACCACGGACATATCCACTGCCTGCAGCGTCTCCGTGCCGACAGCGACCGTCTGTCGACAACATGCCCAAGTCCGTCATGGTGATAAAAATATTTGGATCAAAGTGCAGTGCCGACCCAACGACGATAGAGATGTCAGCCTCTGCGTCACGGAGGGACTGCGCACCCAAGTGGAAGCACACCAGGGAAGACGAACATGCTGTGTCGACAGTCGCACTGGGCCCGTGTAGATTGTAAAAGTACGAGATGCGGTTTGCCAGGATGGAATTGCCGGTGCCGGTAACGGTGTACTTGGGATAGTATTCGAGGTCTTTGGCCGTCATGGCGTTGTAGTCGTTCGTAAAACAGCCACAGTAGACGGAGGTTAAAGATCCTTGGATTTCATCCAAAGTAATCCCAGCTGTTTTTGTTGTAAGCAGACAGCCAAACAACGTGAAGGTCATAGAGCATGGGCTTACCATCTTCTAGGGCTTCATAAACGACCTCTAGTAGGAGACGCTGCTGCGGGTCCATTGCTTCGGCTTCCTTGCCGGAGATGTTGAAAAAACTGGCGTCAAAAAGCCCAAGATCCTGGTCGAGAAAATAGCCGTATTTGGCATTTGTCTGTATGGATGTTTAGGTTGCTGGCAGCCGCACATGGAGATTGGGGAGACCACATACAGTTCCCTTATGAGTCCCATCGGGGTGATAGAAAGCATCGACATTGAAGCGATCCTGGGGCATTTTCCGTTGTAGGTCGACTTGATTGATGATATTGTCCCACAGCCGCGAGGGCGACGAGGCCCCTGGGACCCTGCAAGCCATTCCAACCACACATGGTGGGTTTTCTAAGTGCAACGGCTTCTCCCTGGCTGGCTTTATACTAGAGACTATCGGAACAGCGCCTGTAGCAGGCTTGACTGGCGCTTCAAAATGCATTGACATGATGCTGTTCGTTACTTCAGTAGAGGGCTATCTCTTACCGCTGGTTCCAATGCAAGAAATGTGTCAAAAGTAGGCACTCTGTGCCCAGGAATGGAACGGTTTGTATCAAAGCAAGAGCGCGACTAGGTAAAATGGCCGCAGTTCAGCTCCTGTGGTTAAGTGTAGACGGGCGAGACTGGTTCAATTGGACCAATTTAAGTCGAATAGCTGACATCGTCTTTGCGTATCTGGCCGCGAAAGCGACAAACACGCCGATGGCGGACGGAGGAAGGGCGAGGAAGCACGCTATCCCTGTAGACAGAGTCAAGCCTCGAAAAAGGTCCGATGCGCAGTTCGTTCCGTGAAGCACCCGCATACAAGGTATGGAGGCTTGAGTCGTTCCGTGACGACCAACTCCGTGTCCGAACGGAGCCTTACCGGACGCGCCATCTTGGGGGAAGGAGAGCCAGCCTCTTCTCTGGCTGAATCCAACGACTGAATTCTCACAGAATATCCTCAGTGGTAGTCGATAAATGGTCTTTTGTCAAGGAGGGAGGATCAGGCGGGACGTGGATAGGATTGATGAAGATGATGGAGGTGAAGCCTGAAGGCCGGCAAGGGAACCAATAATGATACCTCAGGCGCCGAGAGATGGTACGCCGCAGGTCAGTACCTAGACTAGCATATTCTTACGTGGTTTTAGTAGGATCTTAACTCTTATATTGCAACAATCTTCAAAATCGCCTTGATTATCTTCATTCTTGATCAAGCCATGCTAGCGCTTGGAACAGGTTCTCATGGAACGACTCAGACGCCTCCGCTAAGACCGGAGACGGATATGACCAGAAATAGTGAGGGTAGCCAGGATAGGCATCATACATCAGAGGCACGCCGGACTCTTTCAAAGCATCCCGCATCAGTCGTGCATCATCTCTCAATGTATCAGTTCCACATTCGACCAGGTAAACCTTTTTCAAATCCCTCAGGCGAGGATGAAGGAGAACCGAGAAATACTTGTCGTCCGGTGGTGCTGCATAGGCTTCCAAGAAGCAATCCATTGCAGCGAGAGTGTTGACAGTATTGTTGGCGTTCTCATGCATAGCAGTGTACTGATCCCTTTTGTCCGCTGGAACGGCATCCGGGTGCACCGTCGCAGGCACCAGAGCCAGGACCCCTTTCACCTTTTCCCCAAGCCCGGCATCCACGAGCTTGAGCGCCACACCAAAAGCGAGGTTGGCACCCGCGGAGCCTCCCATGATGACGACGGCAGATACTGAAAAGTGACCCAATGTCCACAGAGTCGCTCGCACGCAGTCGTTGAGACCAGTGGGGAATTGGAATTTCGGTGCCAATCGGTATCCGACACTAACCACCATCATCCCACTGCACCGACAAATCCGTCGGCATGTCGCATCTTCAATGTTTGGGCTTCCCATGATCCAGCCTCCGCCGTGGATGAACACCGCCACTGATCCACTGCTGGTCGCTGACGGGGGAGTGTAGATACGAACCCAGCAATCCTGAAGGGTAATATCCTCGGTCTTTATTGACTTGTCGGGTGGCGGGATTGGATATCTGGAGGTGATCTTCCGTGCGTTCACTTCGGAGTCGATGAAAAGCTGTTCAACAGTGCTGCCTGTCATCAGCATTTCACCTCCGACTTCTTTGAGGAACTATCGATTTGTTGAGCATATTCTTAGCGGGTGGAGATTTACAGCTGCTTACCTCGTTCCAGGCGGGCGCGTACGGTGATTCCATTTTATGCCTCCTGAAAAAAAACAAAAAGTATTGTCTGACAGTCGATGAGTTATGGTACGAGCACAGCAACCGTCATTTTGGCAGCTTATATACTGCAGTAGTCGTTTTCAGTTCTCGACTTAACTTGATTCACAATTGATATTGGAACACTCGATATGGCTCATCATGATGCACGCTTAGGCGCACCAATGATACTCGTGGAGCCGTCATGAGTCAGGATGATTAACGTGCGCTACTTTCCAGTCATGACTATAGACGCTAACATCCCTTCCACTCAACCGGGATCGAAAGTGGATTGGAGAAGAAATCTTCTGGGTCATACTTCCTCTTCACAGAAACGAGCTTGCACACATTGTCCCCATAGTAACTCGTCAACGGATCCGTCGAGATATCCGCATCCAGATACCCCGAGTAACTCGCCCCTCCAACCGTCGGCCTGAGATACGACTCCAGATCCTCGAGCCAGTTCTCATAAGTAGACTGCCGCTCCTCGTCATCCGGTGCTCCATGGATCTGGAATTCAAGATGCGCGTAGGCCTTCTCTCGCCAGGCGAAGGCGTTGCCACTTCCCTTGGAAGGTGTGCTGATGTTCCACGCGTGCCACTCGCCCCAGACCTGGCTTTTAGCGTCGAGGGAGGCAATGCGGTCGAGAAGGGTTTGAAGGGTTTGGTCGGTAAGGGGATTGTCTTTGAGGACGAAGAAAGACTTGCTCATGCGGTGGAAGCGTTGCCAGGGGTCTGCGACAGACATGGAGGCAGACTTTGGGACTTCGTTCCACTTGAATTGGGTGTTGTTGCCGACCTTGCTAAATGGGTCCGGGACCACATTGAGGATGGACACGTCCACTTTCCCATCTGGCAGACACTCCATTGTCGTGTAGCCGAAGGCGCGCGCGTTGTCGGTGTTGCATCCACCCGCAATGACTACCGCTGGCTTGCCAATATCCAGGAGTCCGGAGGCATTCACGAGCGAGTGGAGCTCGTCTTTCGTACCGCCATAGTACCAGCCTAAGACCTGCACCTTGTCTCGGTAAACGTTAATCTGAGACATAAACTCCGGGATTTGCTTGGGAGCCCAGTCGAGGTACTGTTTGGCAGCAGGGAACCGAGACGCAGTGTCATTCCAGCTCAGCATGAGCATCGCAGATCGCGGGATCGAGGTGAGGGACAAGGTAAATTCCACAACGATCCCGTACGTGCCACCGCCGCCACCCCGGATTGCAAAGAACAGATCCGGGTTCGTATCTGGTGAAGCCACAACGGTGCGTCCGTCGGCGAGAACGACCTTTGCGGCGAGAACATGCTCGACGGCTAATCCTTGAGATCTTTGCTGCATGTTGAACCCACCAGAGCCTATGAACCCAGCCAGCCCAACGGTGGGACAGATGCCGCCGATGAAGGACGTTCCGTGCTCACTCAGGGCAGTGTACAGAGCGCCGAGGCGGATTCCCGCACCCACAACGGCCGTTTGACGGTCATCGGAGACATTGACGTAGTTGAGGTGGGCAATATCAATAACGAACGTGCCGTTCAGAGCCGAGTAGGCCTCGAAGCTGTGGCCTCCGGCACGAGCCACAGCTCTGATGCCGGCCTTCTTAGCACATCGGATCAGAGGAGCGATCTCTTTGGACTCTTGAGCATAGGCGAGGAGGACTGGGAGCTCATCAAACTGGATCGTTTCGCCCAGGCGAGAATCCAGGTAGGTAGTGTCGTTTGGCGTGACAATCCGTTGCGGTGCAGATGGTCCAAAGACATTGGACACGCAATTATAGAGGGTGGTGCTCTTAGGATAAGCAGAAACCACCGTGGTGAAGATGGCCACCGCGGCGATACCAAGAAAGCGCATATTGATTTGCATACAAAGGATGATATCGAGCTCTGGAGACTTCTTTTTCTGCAGTGCCGACAGTAACTGTCTTCTATTTATTTCTTTTAAGTAATCTACACAGCCCTTCTCCGTGGAGAAAAAATCACCGTGTCCCGTCGGGCAGTTTCTTTTTGATCCATGTTCAGCACGCCTTTATGCCTACTGCTGTGTCAATAGTTGAATGTGGACTAACTGAAACCGCCGATGATACACAGCTAAACAATCTGTACAAGACGAGGATCAATCGCAAGCCGGGCAGCCAGCAACACCAACGTCCCAGCCAGCAGAAGAACACCACCAAAGTCAACCCAGGCAGACACACCCCCTACCTTCATCGAGGTCAGAGCTCCCCCGATGGGGTTACCTGTCAGCGCTCCTACTGAGCAGACGGCCATCATGACCCCAATCATAACCCCGATGATCCGCATGTTCTTCGTGATTTGCGCGACGCACGCGGACTGCAAGGAGATCAGCCCTCCAGACGTAAATCCGTACAGCAGCGCAAAGGCAACGCACGCGCCTTTGGTGTGGACACGGTGAAGAATGAGGACCAGTATACCAGACAAAAGTGAGCAGGCAATTGCCACATTGTATCTAGTCACGCTGTTAGTGTGCGTGGTTCCGTTTTGCAGATCCAAGGACACCTACCGTCCGAGTTTGTCTGCGAGAGCACCGGAGACGATTCGCCCGACAAACGACCCAGCATTCAAAATCGAGATCAATGAGTTGGCAAAGGATGATGTTACGCCATGATCCATAGCGAACAATGGGATGTAGTAGAAAGGGATGAACATTCCCCATATCACGAAGAGCATGCCAACCACCGTGAGCCAGTACCGTCTGTCCTTCAGTCCGTCGCTCAGGTCTGCTTTAGAGAGCCCTCCTGACTTTCGAGGTGGTAGACGCGGTACCACCATGAAACATGCTGGAGCCAGCAGGGTAAAGCTGATAAAGCCCACGATCCGCAGCCCCCATGGAAATCCCACGACGGCAAACAGTCTCTCCAGGATCAGAGGCCAAGCGATGCCGCCCAGGGAGGAGCCTGTGAGAACAATACCCATGGCTAGACCTCGCCTATGATGAAACCAATGGGATATTGCCGATATGGTGGGGTAGAAGAGCATCGCAACTGCAATGCCGAAGAGGAGACTCTGCGCCAGAATGAACTGGTAGTATTCTTTACAGAGACTGACCATCATCTGGGAGAGTGATAGCAGCAGCGTTCCCGGAATAAACAGAACCTTGGAGCCTTTGGCGTCGAAGACTGGGCCAAAGAAGAGGCCGCCGATGAAGAGCAGGAAAAGCTGCAGGGAGCCGATCCATGAGACTTCGCTCGTACTTCGGCCTGGGAGCAGTTTCTCTCCGTAGTACTCTTGGAAGGTGCCAAAAGAATTAAGCATGCCTGCTAATCATTAACTGCAATTCTTGGAATCTGACGTCCAGACAGCTTACCAAAAGTCACAAAGTACGCCAGAAAGCCGCCGACGACCACCAGCCATGCCCGGAAACCGCCGTCCGGTGGGCCAGCATCATCTTCCTCTTGGGCCTCAAGAGCCGTATCTGCAATGGCCTCTTTAGTAGTCATTTGGAATGGTACGTATGGTGGAAATTTCTTTGCTGCTAGGCATACAAGTATCCGACATTGTCGTTGACATCCATACCGATATATAATCCAGACTCCAGCAGACATCCTCGACCTCAGACGGATACAAATCTGACATCCGTAATTTGGCGGAGGATTTTGGTGCGAAGGGCCATTTCTCACCACTGTTTCCGGTCATGGGCCTCCCAAATAAATAAAAGAGGAGAGAGCATTGTGTACCTTCAATTGAACGGGCATTTGGAGACGCTTTCTAAAACAGCCATCAATCTAGTGTCATCTTCGTTCTCGATGTTGACCCAAGAGCTTCAAGCCATCTATGCCAACAATGCTGGCCTTCTAATTACCAGCTTGTTGGCGTTTGCTCTTCTGGCTCTCGTCGTGCGTTCTTTTCTCCGCTCAGAGAAGATTCCCCTTGTCAACGCAGGCCTTCCCATTCTTGGGAATCTCCAGAAGTATAGTCTTGACCCCGTTGGGTTCATTGCATCCGCCACCAGCCGCCATGGAGAGTGTTTTACGGTGCCCATGCTATTCGGTCGAACTATCTGGCTGCGCAGCCCCCAACTAAACAAGGAGTATCTGGAAACAAGAGAGGTATTCTGCTCCCGACATCTAATCCGGGGCAAGACTAACAGAGCCCTAGGATGTGTGGTCCTTCGGCGATGGAATGGGCCTGTTTCTCAACAAGATCGTCATTCCTGGCTACTTTGGCCATCTGCGCAGTATGGTCGGGTCCTTAAGCAGGGGGATATCCCGAAAGGCGACGCTTGAGTATTACGCCCAGGTCGCGGACGAGGAAACCGCCAAAGCAGTCGACGGTTGGACCTGCAAAAGCGAGGCCGAAAACTCCGTGGCTCTGTTTGAGGAAATCTCGTTTCTCGTCCACAAGATCATCGTGCGCTGTCTGATGGGCCAGGACTTCTACGACCACCATGTCAGGGAGCTGTACGATTTGCTCCGCACCATGGAGGCCAATGTCGGTAGCATCTGGCACACCGTCCTCCCCGGGTGGGTGGCCCACGGCCCAGCGCGTAGGCTGTGGAGATGCCGACAGCGTGTGCAAGAGATCTTTGACTTCCGCCTCCGGGAGCGAGAGAGGTCTCCAGAAGAGTGGAAGGAGAGCCTGGACTATATCTCGTACACTCTGCAAGACCCTGCCACGGCGCATCTGAGCCGGTTTTACGGCGCTCATCATACTTTGCTGATGTTTGCGGCGCACACCAGTACAGTCGCTAGTATATCGTGGATTCTGCTGGAAGTAAGTGAGCATCTGGAGTATCCTGCACGTCCCACTGCAGAAGAACTGACTAGAGATAGCTGCTTAAATCCCTGCACCGGCTCCAGCGCCTCCGAGAGGAACTAGCCACGCACGCGCTGGAGCAGTCACCCTTCCTCGATGCCCTCATCAAAGAGACAGGCCGGCATTACTCTGGCAACAGTGACGTTCGCTGGGCCCGGAAACCGAAGACCCTGCGCACCGAGGTCGCCTCCGTGCCGGGGAGCCCGATCACCATCCCAGAGGGAACGATTGTCTCGATCTCTCCCTACCTGACGCACCACGATCCCGCTGCGTGGGACAACGCCGATACATATCTTCCCGAGCGGTGGCTAGCAGATTCCGATCTGGCGAAGAAGATGAACGAGGGCGGGCAGCTGCGGTATATTCCGTTTGGGGCGGGGAGTCATCGATGCCCCGGGGAGAAAATGGCCATTCTGATAGCCAAGATTGCCGTGGCGCGTATTGTCCAGAGTTGTGATTTGGCATGGGGGGAGGGTAGTAGTGAGGACACTCTAGGGGGCCTGGACTTCTCCAAGGTGGGCAGTCCGTGGCTGAAGGGGGACGTACAAGTACGATTCCAAGTGTAGTTTTGCGATAAGGGATGAGCTTGCGGTATGGCGCATTGTGCGATATCAAGTTCTTAATCTGGAGACATGAAGTAGATTAACGTAGAATATATAACAATGCATGCTATAGGGTGGTTGTTCCACGCTCTCCGTGTCTGAACGCTGGAACCTTGGATTATATATCTCACAGGAATCTCCATCGACAGACGAGTTCAATTCCTCAGAGCTCGGAACTGTATAGAACACAGGATAGACGTCAATAAGCCGCCACAGGAACATCTGCCAACCCAACTCTCAACTTCTCAAAATCGAACAAAACCACCTTATCTTTCGCAAAGGTCTCTCCAAAGTTGCCAATAATCCAGTCTCCCTCGCCCAGCGTTCTCACATTCAGGACACAGACTTCCTTTCCGTCTACCTCACGCCGCTCGACATAGTTCGCCGGGGTCACCTCCCACACGCGATCATGGCCTTCAAAGACAAACTTCACATTCGGAAAGGATGACACCTTCTCACAGTCCACAGAGACAAAGGATTGATTTCCATTGTTAGGAGCGGTTTTCGCATCGAGGACAACCGGCCGTCCGCCAGTGATCTCAATCAGACGGCGGTAACTGTTCTCGGACATGGGGACACCGCGGCCGTAGCTGGCATGGTCGAAGATGGCGCCGGGATTTCCACCGACGGAAGTGTTGAGGGCTTGCTCCTCGTCACCGATGAGGTGCCGCGTCAGACGGAGAGCCCAGTAGTTGTAAACCGCAGGCTCGTAGATGAACTCGATGTCGTTCACGGGCGGGAAGACGATGTTGTCGTACCACAGGATTGGACTACTGCTGTTCTTGTCGGAGAGACTGAGAACCGGCGACGGGCCACCAAGGGTCTGCAGCCCATCCTTGCCGTGGCAGAGCTCGCGACGAGGAGTCGGCTGGTCGAATGTGCTGTTATGGCAGTACACGAACGAGACCAGGGGGGAGCGGTAGACGCCCTGCTGCCACATCTGGTAAAAGGGAGACTGTGTGGACGCGTTGTCGCTCTTGAATACTGGGGAGAGGCCGTACACCCCGCCAAATGGATACACCATGTCCAGCTGGAAGTGCATATCCGCCAGCTGAAGGGTCACTCTCGCCTGGTGGTCTGGACCGACACGCTCGATGTCAGAGCCAAACCCGACGGAGAGGTCGTTGTAGAAGAAGAAGTGGTTTGGGTTCCAGGTTCTCTCGGGATAGAGAACGGATTGGTTGGCGAATGTCCGCGACTCCGTTGGGCTGTACAGAGGCTGGCCGTGTTGGAGGCAGGCATAGGTGCCTTGCGAACCACCATGGCAACGTGGAGTGAAGGCATATTGGCCGATCCAGGTCCAGTCAACGAAGCAGACGAGCGGCTGAGGGGGAGTTCCGATTTGGATTGCGTCGGTGGTGAAGCCAAAGGGAGTCCACGTCAAAGGCATATCAAAGGCCCCCGAGTGCTGCCTGGCGGGGGCAGCCAACGCCCCGTCCAGAAGGGTGAGAAGCGCAACGGACAGCCACATGGTCCCAATAGATGTATGCACTGAGTGGATGGAAAGGTGGTAGGTCCCTGAGGGGCATGATTTGTCGCCTTTTTTATAAAGTTGGTGACGGGCTCCGCGAAACCATGAGAAATGCCCGCTTCGGAGCGGAGATGAAGACGATATCCTTTCGTCGCCAATGACCGACCCACGGTCCGATGGCTTATATTAGGTAGCTTCTCGGTCTATTCTCCATTGTCAGAAAGGCCCCTGCTGATAGCTGAACCGGAGATCAGACATATACACTCAATGGACATCGTTGCACACATCCAGGGCGATCCGGGCTCCTCCCTCACGCCGCTCATCCTCATCCATGCCATATCCGGCCTGGCCTTGCCCTATTTTGCTCTCCGGCCTCTGTCTACGGACTCTGACGATGGCGACTCCGACAAATCAAGGCCTGTTTACGGTCTATCGTCTCCGATTTTTGAATCCGTTTCTGCATTCCGCCGCCATGGCAAGAGTCTGCCCTCACTAGCCTTGGAGTACGTCCGGATCATCCGCCGTGAGATCCAACCTCGCGGACCGTATCTGCTAGGCGGCTGGTCTATGGGCGGCATGCTTGCGATTGAAATGGCCGCGATTTTTGTCGCGCAAGGCGAAACCGTCAAGCATGTGGTGATGATCGATTCGCTGAATCCCGAAGTCTATCCGCCTTTCCAGGACAGCCAGGAGCACCAAGTCCTCTCAACCATCATGTACAATGCTATCGCGTGGCGAGTTGAAGGACTCGAGGAGGCATGCATGCCCACCCTGTCCGATGACGCGAGCACAACGACCAGCAGCGACAACAGTCGGGCAAGCACCGACCACGGGGCCGATAGTGAGGTGGAGAGCGAGGCGGATCTGGATGATTTTATGCAGCAGCTGCGCGAACATGTCCATCAAGGGATGCGCATGCTGGCATCCTACCACACATTACATCGCCATATCTATCTTCCTGACACCGCAGTGACCTTGATCAAATGCACCATGTTGGGCAACTTGTCTCCCCTGCTTCGTGCGAGTAGGAAAGTCTTTGCAAAGAAAAACCTCCTCGATCCTCACAACGGATGGCGGACGGAGCAGTTCAGAAGCTTTCGTTCAGTTCCGTTTGCTTCTACTCATGATGCGTGTTTTGACGCAGAGGCCTCAGAGGAACTAACAACCATTCTGAGAGGTGTTCTAAAGGACATTGACTGAGAGTTCTGGCATGGATCCACGGAGGAATCAGTTGCTTTACTTGTATTTACTGCTTCAAACTCGATACGATAGACTGTTCCAACGAGACAAGTGTCCTTTCAGTGAAAAGCCAAAGGGTTACCGGGAAAAAGCACTTATGGAGTTCAGAGGCAATGGCCGGTACCTGCTCTAAGCATTCCGAGCACTCGCGGAGCGATTCGATCCATCAAGTGTAGGTATAGATACTCCGAACCCCAACGGAGAGATTCAAGACGACAAGTTGCGCCTAACGGAGACTTTTGCGTTCTTCCTCGTACTTAAAACACCCATAAACCGTGCAGTAGTTGAAGGAGCTAATCCTCTGCCAGCGACCATGTCAGCCACAACTCCTCGCAAGGCCTCCGTAGCCATCATCGGCGCCGGCATTGGCGGTCTCACCCTCGGCGCATTTCTCCGCCGTCTGGGGGTCCCCTTCGTTATCCTGGAGCGAACAGCAGTCCTCACGCCCCAGGGGGCCGGGATCTCCCTAGCACCCAACTGCCTCGCCGCGCTAGAGCAACTAGGTCTCTATGAGACGATCCGCCAGAATGCGCAGGAATTACGCGGGATCAACGTTTACCGCGAGAAGCACTGCTGGGGGACCATTGACTTTGGGCTCGCGAAGCAGTGGTTCGGGTACAATGTGCTTTCGATTGAGAGACACGAGTTCCATCGGTATCTGTACGAGACGGCCGGCGGCGCGGACGTAGTCCAGTTGGGGTGGGATGTTGCCCGCATCGAGGGCCTCGAGAATGCCGACGGTGACCTACGGGTCATTAGCACTGATGGTCGAGAGGTCCATGCTGATATCGTTGTCGGAGCAGATGGTATCCGGAGTGTCACTCGGAGGATTGTATGCCGTTTTTCATGTGCCCCTTTGTGACCAGGCTGATGCAGTATACTAGCTATCGCGGTCAATGGGTCTCCAGCCCGAAAACACCATCCGGTTTACTGGCCGCGTGCACATGTCCGGCTACACAAAGCCGCTGTCTCACTTGTCGACGACCGACCTCGGCATCGGCCATTGGATGCTCTACAACGACTGCATCCTGACAACATGGCCGTGCAAAGAGAACCGGCAGTGGTTCATCGGCGTCAAGGCCGCACCTCCTGATGAAAAGAGCCCTGATCGCTCCGTGTGGAAGGACGCAACGTCCGATACAGTGAACGCGGTGTATGGAAACAAGTTCCACCCATTTGGCGAGGATGGAACTGTCGAAGCGAGTATGTATGCCATCCCAGCACCTGCGATTGCCGGTAACTCAAGAGATGATAAGTCGTCAATAATTCCGAACGCGTCGTCGCTAGCAATGTCTTCGAGGAGGCCGACTTCCCGCACATGGTTCGGGGCCGAGTGGCGCTCCTGGGTGATGGTATACAGAACTTGAATCTCCCTGCGTTGTCCTATTGAAGAGAGCCACTGACACGCTGTAGCGGCCCACTCAATGACATCGTTTTTTGGTCAGGTACGTAGCAGGGACAGCGCCCCCGAATCTGCCAGCCGACTTATATCCAAATACAGGGCGCCTGCCAAGCAATCGAAGATGCCACCGTTCTTGCCGACTCTATCTTGCTGTTTCTGGCCGGCGATGGGGCCGCCCTGGCGACATACGCGCGTGTCCGTGAAAAGCGGGCTCAGCAGGTCGCGTCGTTTTCGGCACGATATGCGCTTCTGCATACAGCGAGGCTACCGCTCGGGATGGGCAAGGCTCTTCGCGCATTTGTGTATCGCATTCTGCCCAGTAGCGCCTGGATGTGGTATTTGACTTGGTTGTATGGGTTCCAGCCTGTCTCAAAGAGGGTATGTATTCTTTTATCTTTTCCCGTTATCTAACGGGTGCGGATTTGACTAACGGCGGTCAAATCAGTTGGAAGCCATGGTTAAGGAACAATAGAGGGAGGGGCATGGAGGAGGATACTGAGGAACAGAATAGTTTCTAAGCCTTCAAAATCTTTCGTACAATCATCGTAATTGGTAAATATCGTACGCCTCTAACTTCCATATTTGCCGTATTCCTCCGCAATACCGGGATTCCAGGCCGGAAAGGGTTTAGAAGCGTCCATATGAAGATGAGAGTCATATTGCGCTCCTGTAGACCGGCCCAGCAAACCTGCCCCTGTCCCGCTCACACGCTCGGCCCCAGAGTTGGAGACGGGGTTAGATGTATCAAATGGGTTGCTCTGCAACATACTGTCAACACCCGGCGCAGAGATGTCGGGACTCATAAGGAATAAATTCCCAAACGCTTGCCCATCCAGCGTCCCCATTGTTAAATGGGACGAAGGACTGTTGCTCGTTCTTGAGTATATGTCCGATCTAGCCATACCAGGAAACCCGAGCAGAGATTCGAAGGAAGGGTCA
Organism: Aspergillus pseudoterreus; assembly: GCA_002927005.1. NCBI lineage: Eukaryota > Fungi > Ascomycota > Eurotiomycetes > Eurotiales > Aspergillaceae > Aspergillus > Aspergillus pseudoterreus. The sequence goes on along the minus strand of PIJX01000014.1, from coordinate 190,910 downwards.
TCGCTGAAGAACCCGGGGTCGGGGATCTCGAGCGGTGGTACCAGCTGTGACGGCGGGAATCCAGGGCTTGGAGGAATAAAATCATGCATGGAGCAGGCCGAGGAGCCCAGGGATAGGTCTCCCGGCCTGTCAAGCGAGAAGGAGGGTTTTCTGGGCGATAGAGATGGAAAGGCAGCGTTGGCGGCATCGGTGACTTCCGATGTGGATACTGGCTGGGACGAGGGAGACATACATAGTGCCCGTAAGGCTGACTTCACCCATTTCAGGCGCTTCTTTGCAGGCCGGAGGACAGACGCATAGTTACCAAGGAAGTCCGATCTGCACACTTGGTGCGCCTGGTCTGCGTAGTCTGCAAGCTTGGTGAGCGCCGGGGCGGCGTCACGGTGTTCCTTCAGCTGCCAATCGTACTGACTGTGGAGTCGGACCAGGGCGTGGCTGCAGGCATCTAGAGAGACGGCCAAAGTTCTGGTGGCATAGGAAGATTGGGCGGGCACTTGGCTGGTTGGGAGAGAGGGAACTCGGGCGGCAATAGTGAGGATTGCAGAGATACACTCGCCTAAGGCCTGGATGATCGCTGGTGTGATGGGAGTAGGTGCTCGTCGCTCAGGGGAGAATAGGATGTGGACAATAATGGTATAATATGAAGTTAAGAGGAAGGATTTCGTGGACGGAATGGCAACCTCTCGCTCCACCAGCTGTATGGCCTGTATGAGGATTCCATGGATCTCAAGCGAAAGGTTGGAGGGATGGAATCGGGAGCGCAGGAGACGGTGCAACTGGTAGATGTGTCGAGTGTGCCAAGGTGCGGCCTGGACCTTACTTTCCTCAGTTGGGGCATTGAGATAGAGGGTGTAAATATGAGCGACCGTGCTAGTGACATGGCTGAGAGGCCATAGCCAGCGCATGGCTTGGACTTGCGATGGGAGAGTCGAGATGTTATTAGACGCCCGGTCAAGACAGAGCACTGCGGATGTTGTCTCGTCCAGGCTGGGGAAGTCAGGGATCTCGTCCGGCACCAGCAGCGTGAATGGCTGGTCAATCTGCATAAACGCCCAGGTCGTGGTTGACAGACACAGCCAGTAGATGTTGCGCAGAATTTCCTGCTCGACCTGTCCGATGTCTGTACCGTTCAACTTCATCCTCTCTCCGTCGCCCTCATCCCGGCTCCGGCGTTGATGCTCTCGCGCGACGATGCGACACGTATAACCGATGTAACAGGTGGCTCGACGGGCACTTCCTTGCGACATTTCCCTCCAGCCCAGAAGAATAAGTGCCTGTGCTGTTGAGATAGGCCCGGCATCGACGTTAGAGCATGGACGATATTGCAGCTGAGACGCTGCAAACTGGACCAACTCCTGAGGGGACTCTTCAGGACGCACAGACCCCGTGGTATTCGGATTATCCTTGGGATCGAAAGACTCGAATGCATCGGCCAATATAATTGCGAGCAGAGCTGTGTCTACCGTTTCATCTTGTATCGCACTTAGAAGCAGTGTCTTGGAGACCAAGGCCGAAAGGGGGTGCATAAAGAACCAGAAGTGAACCATTTGCACCACGCGATGTTTCCCTAGCGCAGCAAGAGGGCTTTTCTGACGCTGAGGAGGGTCAAACATGCTCGGCGTCGTCTCGTCTGCCAGCGAGGTGATGTAGAAATACTGGTGCGGATTCGACTGCAATTGTTCACCGCCGAATGCGCCGAAGCGCAGAAGGAGAACCTCCACTATTTCGTGCGCAAGGAAAGATAAAAGACTGTCATAGCTCAACTTGGGCCGGGACGTTGGAGCGGAAGTATGCCCCGGAGTCGGCTTCCGAATGTGTTGATGAAAGGATGCAATGGAGTTTTGGAACAGGTTGGAGCGGGATCCAGTTTTGCTAATGAAGTATTCCTGAAACATCCTGTCTAATTCACGGCCCAGGGTGGGATCGTCTTGATCCCCCTGTTTGACCTGGGCGTTGGACGTGTCCGTCCCCCCGCGCTCATTGTCATCTAGCTGCGGCGACGCCGGCGTTGACCGAGAGAGCTCATGGGGCGCCGCCGTCGAAGAAGCAGAGACAGGAGACGGTTGAGCTGGAGGGGAAGAAAGTCGGCGACGGCGTGGGCATTGGCGGTGAGAATCGGACACACTGGTGCCTTTGCGTCGGGGTCGTCCCTTGCGTGCCTCGGGGCTGTAGATACAATTGATGTTGCGCTCCCGACAGGCCGAACAGATTGGACCACTCGAACATCGGATCTTCCGCGCCCGACAGAAGGTGCAGCTGCGATGAAGCCCAGTGGAGGAGGAGGATGATGATGTTGTGGAAGAATCGAGGCCGGAGGGGGCGGCGGGTTGAGGCGCCAAGGATGGATCTGCTTCCGTTAAACATCAATCCAGTCCAGGTATAAAACGGGGGTACCATACCTGAGGCCACTCGGCTGAAGTGTGCCATCTTCTCGTGATAGCGACAGGAATTATCGAGTGGAATAGATAGGTCGGTCAGACTGCTACTTCTGGACAGTCCTCCGTAGCCGGGAGTTGGCTTCTTTAAGGCCCCTGCGTGAACCTCGATCCCTCTTGTGACTCCGACTTCCGACTGGGCGATCGTAGGAGGTGTCACAGAGACAGGAGTCTAATTGGCCATGATCGCTCCCAAACGCGAGATCGTCCTGTACTAGAACAATCCGTAGTGGAAGGACAAACGATCACTCCTGGGTGATGACTTTTTGCCAAGCCACGGATCTAACTTCCTTGTTCTGCGGTCCCGGAGCACTACAGCGCAGGACAATATCAACAAGATCCCGTGATCACTCCCTTCTTTTCTCAAAGATCCTTCAGATATATCTTCTACGTTCTTGTGAGGGCATCTGTTGGTGATCCCTGTGTCTCTGTTTCTTATAGTCGCGTACCGCGTAGGTACCTACCGACGTTGCTATCGCAGAGTCGTCTCATCACCAACATCAGTATTGCCTGTTTCGGTATTACCTCTTTCAGGCTCCGCCTCCCTGGCCTATACTTCTGCTTTGTACAGGCGATATCCGGTGAATCGCCGTCGATTTGCCCCAGTGTCTATCCCTTCCTCGTCCAGACATCCAGACGAGGAAGGTCTACCTAGGATATAATGATGGTTGGTAAAGAGTGTCGCTTACGCCTGCTTACTATGATCGACGGCGTCTGCCCTATATTAAGCTGCATGTTATGATGACCGCCAGCCCGTCTCTCAACTTACTTTATCCTGTTGTCGCGCATAACCCAGGGGCCATTTCCAATGACATGCCGCTTGTAAGGGATCAATGAATGCGGATTCTGAACATCTTCCATCTAGAATGTAGGTCGGTAACGCCTTAGTATTCCCCTATACTTCCTGAAGTTTCCGAAATTCGGCAGACTCCTTGCAAAAGGCTGCACGAACTCCCCCTCCTGGCGCTTAACAATGGTGTGGCGATCGACGACATACTACTACTAGTAGATGCAGCTTTAGCGTGAACTGCTCCTGACCGTCTAACGACAATCAGATGCACTCTGCAGCTCAAGATTCGGCCTATCTCCGACAGAAGGCCAGATCACAACCGCGCAAGTGCGATGGATTGGCCCGAAAAGTCTCCGGGATCGTGGTACCTACCAAGGTAACTAGTTCGTACATCAGACCAGACACCATGAAACGTGTCGACCTCCATCCCTGCAGTGGATCTTCAAAGTAGCGTTCGACCATGTGGCTCGAATCGCCCCAAACGTGCGATGGGCCGGGGCTGTCGCGAATCAGTTTTGCAGGTGGACCCTGTCAGGACGGCCATAGGACAATTATGTTAATACCATTATTATTCGTCAAAATGCGCTCAACCCAATAGGTATTGATCATGGGGTGTACCTAGGCACTTACGTGCGAATCCGAAGTCAGACGATCCAGAATTCCCCCGTGAACTGACATATCTCCGAACTGTTTCACCGAGACAGGGAAGGAAGGTTATGGAATCCGTTTGAATAAATATCGTGTCGGGCCCGCATTACGTGAGCGGTGGTGTTGTTGTTTCTCCGACATCGCCAGCCCGACATAATTGGTTTCGCTAACTGATGGTCCTGATTCACGGACTGGACCTTCCGTGATGTCTCAGCGTGTTCACGGTTTTGCGGGTCTTCGGAAGCCTATCCTCCCGACCCCCGCGAAACGCTTGTCGGTTTGGTAGCGCAGATCTCCCACCGCCCCCGCGCTTTCGGGATAGGCTGCTGTGGTTGTCAAACACACCCCTTGGATCCGGGTGCGTGCGGACCCGTTGAAGGTCTTTGTCGTCGGTGCCTTTGCCGCTGGCGGACCTGGCCATGGCAATGGCCTGGCGGGCCGCGCGGGACAATTTTGATGACCGCCAAGATGGATGGGTCACTGTCACTACACGCCCCAGACGTGGCGTCGGAGAACTTGACGCCGTCTGCGAACGAGACTTCTTTCACCAGAAATGCGTATGTAGAAGTTGCGGGCTTGGACCCTCTGAGAGACGATGCTTTGATGTAAGAGAGTATAAGTTGACAGCAAGTTAGGGCACATGTTATGTGCCAAGAACCACACAAGACATAGCACAACAGGTGTATTGCGGACAAGAGACACTACCGCAGAAAAGGAAAAACGAATCAGAACCTTGTAAAAACCAATTTAAGATCCGCAATTGCCATTGTTTCTATTTGGCTGGTCAAATTGCCGGCAGATCAAAGTCAGAAAGCCCGAAGTTCAAAACAATTTGCATGTCTCTCGTAGCATATCCAGCGCCCATTATTCAGCGAGCTTTACAACAAGCTCAGATGCCATTTCTCCATACTCATCCAACATTTGCCGAAATCGGGTTATTTCAATAAGCGTCCGCACTTCGCATAAAATATAGTGGGTAACTAGATCTCTAAGAGAGCATCCACCTGGTTCTTGTCTGCCTGTCTGCTCATATATATATTCGAGAAGATCCAGGAGGTGTGGTATAGTTTGCCCGCTGAGTGAAAGACCGGAGAGGTCGCGATGAAGTGACTTCAAGCTCTGTTCTCGTAATGTCTCGACAAGATATCGTGTCGCGAAAACATATACCTTCGCGTGGGCGAGAAGGTCCGGATTAGAAGAAATTGTAGCCTCATCTCCAGTAAACCGAAGACCTCTGAATTCGCTCCACCTCCGTTCATATGGACTCCGAATATAGATCGAGTTCTCGTGTTCAATCTCTAGCGGGGGCGACGAGCGATGCTTTTTCCTTTGGGCCTTTGAAGTCGATGTATCCCACTTATAGCAGTAGATCGTTTCTGGCTCTGGTTCTGGTTCTGGCGCTGGTTCCGGTTCCAGTAGCTCTGATTCAGGGTTCTGCTCCGTCTGTTGGGTGTTTCTCTCGATCAATATTGTCCCATCTAAATCAAAATGTCAGTTTATCTTTCTGTGGCACTTCCGGTGTACTTACCTTCTGTACCAGCGTGATTATCGTCCTCGTGTTCTTTCCGGCAAGGTGTAGTATAATATCCCTTGTAACCAAACTCACAAAAAGCGATGAAAGTATCCTCATCAATGTTATCTATTGTAGCAGTTCTGGATGTCGCCTCTTTCATGCAACCGTTGTTAATCATAGAGTCTAGAGGAGCGGATAATCCATGAACAAGACCGGCGTGGATTGTCAGCTTTTGTCGGTCGGGTCCAATAAGAAAGTGAAATAGGGGCGATCGAATGAGTCTTCAGCCGTTAGTTACTGAGGGTTTGAAGGAAGACAGACGTACGCTTTGTAGTTTTCCATCTCTAACTATCTCTGGCCGATTAATATATGCAGCAGATACAGACAAGCTTGGTGCATGCTTGGGATTAGCCGGGACTAAATAGCTCTTCGTGACCGCCAAGTGGTCTTATATGGATCTGCCAGTGACGGCTTGCAACCTAAACCATGCAGGATAATCATAAACAGTCACCAACCAAACAAGGGCAACGACGTTGGGCAGCGAAATCATCCTCTGGATCAGAAGCCTGATGGAACCGACGCACGCTGCACAATACGGTATGGCGGCGCACCAACCAAGCCCGAGACAGGGCGGAGACAGGACATAGACTTGCTTGGAATGGAATGGGCTTGCTATTTGATGACATCTATACCTTGGTGCATGAGCCAAGGCAATGTGGATGTAAATGCAATCAGTACGAGAAGAAAATGAAGGATTCAGTTTTGAGGGCATCAAGCCCGTCTTTTCTATAGGGAATCAGCTACTCCTTTTGTTGAAAACAACCGTGCAGGTTGTAGCGAATAAGCTATACGATAGATTACACAACCCATCGAAAATAAAGGAACATCGTTGCCTACCTAGGTTAGTTCTCGATAAAATGAGCCCAGCCTTCTGTGAGATGACGGACAGATGCAGATGATGGCTGCCCATGGGGAATACCAAGGAGTGAGGCAAGGGAATTAGGAGGACAGAGGGTTGACATGTCAGGATTGCATAAAAGATTTTCTGGAAGAAAAGATACATTCTTTGTTATTCCATATGGAGTCACGATCTTATGCAGGACTTTGCATTCTGTACTTCGGACGAAAGTTATTCTGTGCCAACAGCCAGGATCAGCTATCCACCAGACTACATGCTACTTCAAGACTCTTGTGCTGTACTTTACACAACCTATCTCGCCCACAGTCTACAAGAGACCTACTGTACAGTACTCCGTAAAGCTTCCAGTAGCCGAAGCTTGATGCGCTCAAAGAATCGGTGTTGTCATGTGGTTAACCCAATTGCTGACCATTCAGGTCCACATTAACTAGGTACTAGACAAATGTTAGTTTGACACAACACACAAGAGTACAGTAGGCGCCAATCAAAGCACAGTATGCCCAGCCTTCTCATGTCGACCGCGCCCCTCTTTTAACAGCCATGAATCCCACTCTTATGGCTTTTTTGAAGGACATCAATCACGTTTTACACCCCATAAGGTCTGGAGAGCATGTGAACCATGGACCCCCTTTCAGCCGCAGCAAGCGTCATCGCAGTTGTCCAATTAACGGACAGAATTGTCCAAATATGTGGAAAATATCTCTACAGCGTCAGGAATGGGAAGGAAGACATCGAACAGTTTCAACTGAAGGTTATCACCCTCGCCCAAGTCCTCCGGTCTCTGGATGAGCTTCTTCGCGGGCCAAATGGCGCAAAACTTCTGGTCACCCAAGGGGATGAGAGGATTCACTAAAATCTGACGCCGATAGTACCCGCTCGGTAGTCAGCTCCCTAACGTGGTATTTAAACCAACCCCTCCGCTCGCCAGACCAAATCATACCTAGGTAGTTGTGTTTCGTTTCATATTACCTCAATGCAATAATGGAGTTCGACGGCGCCCTCCGAAAATTCGTCGCGGCGTCCCTATGTCCGTCCCGCCCGGTGGTCACCCTCCGCCATGATCCACGCATCGACGGTGACGACCATATGATCTACTTCATTGATGAAGAACCGGGTTATATCATGCGGGTGACGAAGCCGTTTGCGCTTCGATCCTACAGCGGACTGGAACTGCAAACCCGCGATATTGCGATCCGGCGCGTGATCCAAGAAGAATATCAGGCCCGTGGATTGCCATGCAACCATATATCTTATACAATTGCGACTCAGTTGCTGAGCGAGGATAAAGAGTATGCGGCATCTTTGGAAACGCGACTATCCGGGGTGTGTCTGGAACTCGCGCATGTGACACCGGCGACGGTGAAGGGTTTTGTGGACTTCATGGCCACCATGAAAGCGATTGATATAAACACACTGGAGGCGAGACTTGGCATTTCGATCCCGTCTCGAGGTTTTCCAGATCTAAGGCAGCTCCGAGCTTCTGCGATCGAAGCCTGGACTCGACTCGTCCGGCAGGGCCATATCTCCGCGGCGGACTACGGAGACGGAGTGGACGATTTGATCGAAAGAAAAACAGCACTCATTGATCAGATCGGGGATCGCACACCTCGCAACGTTTTGCTTCACGCAGATATCAAAGACCTACACATTCTGGTGGATGCGGAAAGTGGTCGGATTAGCGGCATCCTGGATTGGGCCGACGCCAGTATTGGCAACCCCGCCGAGGATATCTCTGGGCTGGTCTTGTGTGTAGGGGCCGAGTTGGCTACAAAAATCGCGCAGGAGGTGGGATATGATTCCCATGAGATCATGCAGGGTATTGTCAAGGCGCGATGTGAGCGTGTGCTGAGGTTGGAGGAAGTAATAACCGGCGCTGACACCGAGAGTCCGTTGGAGTGGCGAAAGCGTCAGCTGGCAGTGGCGTTGCTCTAACCGATCATGATGAAGATGCGACTGACCAGGGCGGTCTGGATAGTTGGATCCTTATATCATCCCAGGACTCACATGTTTGCTGGGGTAGATGATGGTGTGGGGGAATCCATAGTTCGGAGTGGAACCGCAGCCCAAACCCCGGATGCATATGATTCCTTGGCAGACGAGACGAGAGACATCACACACGACCGATAGGCGAGGAACAGGAAGAGTAACACCCTTCAGTAGGATTTCCTGTCGTCCGTTGACCACCCCTGGAGTCAGACGCAGCATTCGGAGGAATGGCGTGGTTGCGATGATGGCAGGATTTGGCGCCCCGTTCACCCGGACCGTCCGCGGGGTATCGGGACGGGATTCCTTTAGGGAGGGGCGTGTCGAGGAATTATGTTCCAAAACAACCATCTACAACCATCTATAGACGATGGGTGAAGATAGCAGTAATAAGAATCGAGTAGAGTCTACTCCGTAGGAGAGGAGTACAATAAGAGTACAATAAGATGGAGTATATACATACTCCGTCCATCGATCGGTGAAAGTGACCGGCGACACATTGATCCGGGCCGAGCCGAGGTCCAAGGAAGGAACACGCTGTGACAAGGCGAAGCTGTGCTCCGTAATTCTTCTTCTTCTCCAACGATCTACAAGAATCATTCTCTTGTCTGTTTCCAATTTTCTTCTTCCCCCTGCTCCTCTCCTCTCCTGTCTTCTCCCTCTCATTCTCTAACCCTACTCTCTTTTCCCACCGTGGTCGACTTCTAACCATCTGCGCATTCGCCGGGAGATCTCCGCATTGTCTTATTCTGTACAACTCCTCACTGTCCATTTCCAGATCTCCCGCGATCGCATTCCCCCGCCATCATGTCGTCTGCCTCCGCCTCTACGCCTGAGACGATTCGCGATGATATCAAGGTCGCCGAGCCCAAGCCGGTCAACCAGACCATTGCTCAGCTCCGCTCCCTCGTGGCCGGTGCCGCGGGTGGTGTGTGTGCGGTCGTTGTCGGCCACCCCTTCGATCTGGTGAAGGTGCGCATGCAAACCGCACAGAAGGGCGTCTACTCCGGCGCCATGGACGTGGTGCGGAAGACGGTCGCGCGCGAAGGCCTCGTCCGAGTAAGTCGATCGGACCGATCCGATGCGCCCATACTAACTGCCGCAGGGAATGTATGCGGGTGTCTCCGCTCCCCTCGTCGGCGTTACTCCCATGTGTAAGTTGGCTCCTATCGCCATAGTTTTCGTGCTCAGCCACTCATTTCGGTACAATTCTAGTCGCTGTTAGTTTCTGGGTATGTGTTCATGATATGACGCGCTATGTCCCGATCCGGCCTTAACCGCTTGACCAGGGTTATGACTTGGGTAAGACGCTCGTTAGCAGCCTCTCCACTGTGCGGGTTGAGAACAACACCCCTCAGTACACAATTGGCCAAATCTCGGCTGCCGGTTTCTTCTCCGCCATCCCCATGACCCTGATCACGGCGCCTTTCGAACGTGTCAAGGTGCTGCTTCAGATCCAGGGTCAGAACCCACCCCCGCCCGGCCAGAAGCCCAAGTACTCCGGTGGAATGGATGTCGTCCGCCAGCTGTACAAGGAGGGTGGAATCCGCAGTGTCTTCCGGGGCAGCGCAATGACGCTCGCTCGGGATGGTCCCGGATCGGCCGCCTACTTCGCCGCCTACGAGTACATCAAGCGCACCCTCACCCCCAAGGATGAGAACGGCAACGTCACCGGGGAGCTCTCCATGCCCGCCGTCCTGGCGGCTGGTGGTGCTGCTGGTATCGCCATGTGGATTCCCGTCTTCCCCGTCGACACCATCAAGTCGCGCGTGCAGAGTGCTCCGGGCCGTCCGACCATCGGCGGTACGATCCGCGCGGTCTACGCCAGCGGTGGTGTGAAGGCATTCTTCCCCGGATTTGGTCCTGCCTTGGCTCGTGCTGTTCCGGCCAACGCTGCCACTTTGTAAGTCGCGGTCCCTTTTCAGTGACGGGCGCATTGCTGACCTGATAACAGCGCTGGTGTGGAGCTTGCCCACAACTTCATGAAGAAGTTTTTCGATTAAATTTTATGCGGGCCGATGCCTGACCTACTTTCTTGTGCTATATTTGAGGCGTTGTCGTTTCCCTCTTTTCTTTTGGTGAAATTCTGCTGCTATGTTCCTAGATTTCGGTGCATTTGGCCAGCCCGGATGTCCTTTTCATTGTTAGACTTATGGCTTTCCTGGTTGTCTAGATCGGTCTATAGGAATACCCTGAGCGTGCTATCTTCTCTAAAAAGCAAGATTGATATCGTTTCCAAGTACTGTCAGATGGTAAACCGAGAGGTCCGGGATGCAGACTAAGGATCTTACCACCCTCGTCAGCCGTTTCGGCCGTAATATCAGCACGTATCTATGGGGCCAACCCATCGAACTTTCGGACAATTTCTGAATAATTTCGGCTCTTCAATAGTGACACGATGGATCACTTATTCCTCGGCTATTCTTCACAGAAGAAATTACCATGATAAAGCGCGGAAGCGAACAATGCGTGGCGGAGGATCTGGATCCCCGTCCACACTAGACCCGAAGGCTGCCTGGGCTCAGCCGCATTCCTGCCTAGATTTAGCACTCCAGTGACCTGTCTTATTAATAACTGCTGCTCCCCGCCCTTTCTTCGTCTGACTGACTCTCCTTTTCCTCCCAACACTATCTCTCCCATCCTTTCTTTCAGCATCATCTCTTCATCTCTATCATCATCACCATGGTGGTTTCTTCGCTCGTTCGTCGAGGCGTGGAGTTTGCGGCTCAGCAGCCCGAACAGCCCAACATCCATTTCTCCGGATGGCTGCTGGGTCTGTTCATCTTCACCGTCTTAGCCTTTTGCTTTGCTCTGTTCAAGGTGAGTTCCCCCTTCACGTCTGTTGCCTCTATTGCGTCTATTGCGTCCCTCGACTAACCAACTTAGATTGATTACACCTATGGCATGGTCGTCGCCACCCTCGCCGCCGTGGAGGAAACGAACCCCGACATCTACGTCCGGATCGATGCCAACCTCGACCCGACCAAGCCTATCGACCCCAACGAGGTCGCCGCCGAGGCGCCTCCGCCCAAGCCCATCACAAGCAAACTGCGCACCACCATTAGACATCTTCGCGCCCGGGCCGGTTTCTGGTCGCGGTTCCGTGGACTGAGCATGTTCTTGACTTACGTCATGGCCTCCTCGTTCCTCTACGCTGTGATGCCCGTGTCCATGAACAACTTCCTGGGCCAGTTCGTCTGCCAGACGATCATCGGCGTGGTCCTGGCCAACCTGCAGCTGGCCTGGGTCCATATCGTTATCTCGGAGCCTTCCCCCAAGCGCTTCTACCAGCGCATCCCGGGCTACAAGGCCTGGCTCAGAATCGCCCCCGTCGTGGCCTTTGAGCACTTTGTCGTGGCAACGGCTTTCTATGTGCCTCTCATTCTCACGGTCGGTGTGCACGGTTGGAAGTTCCTCGAAGGCGGTTCCCTGTCTACCACTCCTTCGAACTCGGAACTGAAAGCCGCGGCGGGCGCCATGGTCGCCCCATGCGTGCTGTCCTTCTTGGTTTCCATCCCCGCCCGGGCTATCTTCCTCCGTGTGGCGGCGTCCATGCTGCCTGATGAGGACGAGGCGATCGTGCCCTTCGACCGCTCCTTCGGCGGCAAGGTAGTTCCCGCCATTCTGGGTGGTAGCGGCAAGCTGAGCATCCGTGACGCATGGAAGACCTTTGATGGTCCTGCGCGGATGCGTTACTGTAAGGTAATTGCCAAGGTCTTTGCGATGGAGGTGGGGGTGTCTGTATTCTTCTCCCTGTTGCTGGCTGCCCAGGTGTACGCGGGCGCTGTGAGTATTGGCAGCACTCGCAACTAGACCATCCATCCCGCTCTTCCGTATACTTCGACATGGCCGACCACAACTACTGCTCTGTACATTCTCTTGATAATTTCCTATTAGTATCTGACGGTGTATTTACAACTTGGGAAATGGAACCGTTGGTGTTCTATTGGAATATAATTACGCGCGTGTTACTTTCGGCTATTGGGAGATGTATGGATGTTCCCCCATGGTACCAGTGAGGTCACTTTCTGCGATGAAACTGCAGCGGGTGACTTGGGAGTACCAACGCCCGTAATGCGACAGCCCCGCCGCCTCCTCTCTACACCGCCTTTGGACGGTCTTTCATTTCCCCTCCGCAGTATCGGGATTCTTATCGTTCTTTTCGTCTCTCCTCATCTCGTTTGATCCTACACTTCCGCCGATTTGATGCTCACTTAGCGTTGGTCTTTGAGCTCTACCCTCCTGCCTATCTTCTCGCCCTCCCCGCTGTTCATCCGCTCGACAGCCCAAGATGGCCACAACGCCAGCAGGTCGCATGCTGTCCCGCCAGTTGCAGCAGATGCAGTCTGATAAGGATATCCCGGGGATCAGCTGTGGTCTCGTCGATAATAATGTGTTTGAGTGGGAGGTGATGCTCATGATCTCGGACGATGTGAAGCTATACGGCGGTGAGTGGCCAACCTAGAATTGGCGATAGGATGACATCAATTTTTATATCCGCCAAAATTCCGCTTAACCAAACGGGACTGACTTGCAAAACACAGGGGGCTTCTTCCGGGCTCGCCTGTCCTTTCCCCAGGACTACCCTCACATGCCACCGAAGATGAAGTTTGAGTCTCCTCTGTTCCACCCTAACAGTACGTGCCGTATGGCCCCTGCCTTGGACCCGTTCCCTAACGAAATGCTTTAAGTCTACCCCAACGGCGAAGTCTGCATCTCCATCCTGCACCCCCCGGAGGAAGACAAATACGGCTACGAGTCGGCCGCAGAACGCTGGTCGCCCGTGCAGACCCCCGAGACGATCCTTCTCTCCGTGATTTCCATGCTGTCTAGCCCGAACGACGAGAGCCCGGCGAACGTGGAAGCGGCGCGTCTGTGGCGGGAGGATCCCAAGGAGTTCAAGAAGCGGGTGCGCAAGTGCGTCCGGGAGAGTCTGGGTGAGGAGTAAGGCCGTGGATCGGAGTGGAAAGGAGGCCTACGAATTCCTTTTTCTCTTTTCTCTTGACTTTTTTTCTGTCCAGCACCGCATGCGATTGGAGGTCGATATTTCTACTGGTCATATTATACCATTTCCCCGTCTTTCTCTTGATATCTTTGCCATGCCTTGTTAATTTCATCTCGTTGTCCAGGGGTGCTTCTCTGGAGTTACGTTCTTGGTCATGGTGTTAGATTGTCCATATACGGTCATTGCATGTGCTTCACGCGTGTCATCTCGTTGGGTCATCCTGTTCTCTAGTATGGACTGCTACGAAACTGAGACATATCTCAACCAGACTGAAATGTCAAGCAAGCAAGTGTCTGTATATGCAAGTATGTGATATGCTTCTATAGCGCTAATCATCAAAAGCATCGCCGGAGTACTCCAGCTATGGGTATATCTATCAGATTTCTGACTTGTTTTTGACCTTCCGGAGCGAACGAAGGAAGAAGCCCGGGTGGCAGACGGTGAGAGCGAGCAAGGCGAGCGCGATCATCCTGATAATATTAGCATCGGACTTACACCCTCTGAAGAAAACACTTACATTCCGTCCAGGACAAGGAACTCGTCTTCCTTTTGCATCAGGGGATTTCCCCAACCACCCGCCATCTCGGGGATACTAGACCACACGTCAGTTCTGCCATGTCATACAGGCCAACGAGGAACAGGCTCCTACCGATAAATACAACGGATCAACACCGTCACGTAGGCGAATATCTCCGCAACCACGACCAGCTTCACGTACTTCTGATCGGTGACATTCTCCGAGGTCTTTTCCCCAGACAGACCGGGCCCATGGCGAATCACACGCACGAAGAACTCCAGCCCCAGCAGGCCACATACCGACATGGTGGCCACCTGGAACGCGATACCCGCGATGATGATATTGTTGCCCGCGTTGAGAAGCTTCACGTTGGTGTTTCCCGCCGCGGCGGCGACACCGCCACCGGCGGCCTGCAGGATGAGCGACCCGATGTCGCAGCCGATGAAGATCCAGGTGAACAGGCGCGGCTGCAGGCGGGAGTGTTCCGGGCCCAGCGAGAGGATGATGTGCTTGAGGGTGAGGTAGATGCCGGCCGCGACGAAGGTGGGCGCCAGCACCAGACACACGATCTGCAGCTTGAAGGCGTCTTCGTCCCACGGGTTGTGATGCATGAGGATCCGTCCGATGTACCCGGCCATCTCGAGAAAGCCGCCCACCACCAGCGCGACCATCAGCGTCCACGCCCGGAAGTACACGCCGATGCCGAGCTGCGCCAGCCCCAGCACGCCGTAAAAGACCGTGAAGAAGACATTGCCGCCGAAGTTTGGGTAGTAGCCGTATGTGGTGGCTTCGACGGGACACAGGGGGCCGACTTCTTTGCAGGTTCTGTAACTCATGGTTGACGCTCGTCGGGGTATGATATGATATTAGTAATGGTTATGCACCAGTAGTTGGGAGGCGAGGTTCAGGATATCGGAACAAGGAGACGCAAATGAAGGAGAGGACGCAAGACGCTGATGTGATGCAGGAGATGGTCGAGGAGGGTATGAACGAAACAGACGATGGACGGCCCGCAGAATTCCCCAGTCCCTGAGACGCCATTGCGGGATGATGATAATATTTTAAGCCTGTCCCTCCGCCAGGCTGATGCTGACCCGGTTTGTCCTCCGATGGCCGTTAACCAGGCTAAAGTCCTTCGCTATCAGGTCTGATTGGTGCGTTTTCGTTTTCGTTCTCGTTTTCGCTCTCGCGTTGGACCCACCGCCAATGATGTGGAGATTTCTTGTTGATGGATATAATAGTAGTATCAGTCCTGGGCGTTCGGAGATGGCCATCATTTCGGGCCACTCGGCGTTCTGCTCGGCATGACGATGGACGATAGCCGTCCATGGATCTAGGCCATCAGCCCTATCTCGAAGACCTCTCATAAAGCAGTGCTGGCCGTGGCAATCGGACTCGTTCGTCCCCTGTCGGCATGTCTCCAAGCAAGATGGTAGTTGCCGCAGTGGACCCTCGCTTGGACTCCGCCGGACATAGTGTCCTTTGGGGGCGAAGGCCTTGGCGACGGGTCAGCAATATGAGGTGAGACAGTGATAGTTGGATCTGCAGGGGTATCCTGATGTTTCTGGACTGACAGTAGTAGTAGTAGTGCTTAAGTGAGTACACAGAAGTCCACACTACTGTCTGTTGCGAGCTAGGAGTGTTGAGAGATGATTAGTCATCCCACGTGTCCCACGTGGTTGATTCCCCGGCCGAATCAACAATTGTCCGGCGCTCGGTACTTTCTTCCCCCGACCATCTCCAACTGTCAGATCATCTTATCTCCATGCTGCTCATCCATCCTCGTCTCTAGCTCCGGGGTCCCTTGGAAATGCCGCCCCGGAGGTCCCATACGAAATCCCGCAATGGCTGTGACCAGTGCAAGAAGAGGCGCGTCAAGGTATCTTCCCTGTTGTATGTCTTGTAGTCGGATCTGACCTTCCCAGTGCGATGAACAAGGCCCACCATGCACCAATTGCCTGTCGCGAGAACTACATTGTACTTACTTGAACGCTCTAAGGGCCCGGAGTCATTCCTCGCCAGCGACACCCCCGATCAATGGCGGAAATTTCGTTCCACCGCCTCCCGATCCACGAGTCCACTCGGTTGCCGGCCCCTCGCGGCGGCGGGACCTAGAGCTAATGCACAAATTCTCTACGGGGACATATGAGAGTCTCTGTAACGCCTCCACTGATCGATACACCTGGCAGATCACCATGCCACGGAAAGCCCTCGAGCATGACTTTCTCATGAACGGGATTCTGGCCGTGGCAGCACTACACATGGCAGCGACGACAGACCCCCCTGAGGCGCTATCGTATCTCGACGCAGCCCTCGAGTACCACAATCAGGCATTCACCCCATTTCGTCAGGCCGTCGACAATATGACCCCCAGCAACTGTGATGCCGTCTTTGCCCATTCGGTTATCACCACTGTCATCGGTATCGGGCTACCTCACCTCACGGCGGAGCGAGGCGAAAGCTCCAGCATGACGGAGAACATCATTGTAGTCTGCGAGCTGTTACAGGGCGTCAGTAACATCTTCAGGATCGGTCGCTCATGGTTCCAGACAAGCCTCTACTCCCGAAGCAAGTTCTTTGACGACCACGCGCAAAACTTGGCCAGTGACACGGAGGAAGCTCTCACCCGCTTGACCGCCATAAACGATGCCATGATGGCCCCAGTGGATGCAGATCAGCACCGTATCATCAAAGATGCCCTAGGCCTGCTCCGTCGCAGCTTCACGCGCTACCGATCTTCCCCGGATGCCGCTTCCGTATTATCGTGGCTTGCTGTCGTCGATAAGGAATTCGTGCATGCTTTGAGACGTCGTCAGCCCCTGGCGTTGCTCGCCTTGATACATTGGGCCGTTCTTCTCGGCGAGCTGGATGGAAAGGTCTGGTGGGCGAAGAAGTCCGGTCCCGCGTTGGTTTCCGAGTTGCTGGTCGCATTGCGTCCGGGCGACCCTCTGTGGGAGGCTGCTCGTTCGTGGCCAAAACAGAAGTTGGGACTGTGAATCCATGGCTAGAACAACCTTCGGGTGTCTAATCTATCTCCCGCCTAGAGGATACACCCCTTCGGATCACTGCTGATAATGAATATCAAATTGTGATTCCGGATCACCACCTCTCAAGCTCGATGCGGAGATGAAATGGCATTTTGGAAAACAGCAATTGTCACAAAGCGTCCAATGTACTGCGAAGAAGAAGAGCATGGCACTTCGCGACGACCAACGAAAGGTGAAGTGGGTCAAACAATAGCCCTGAGGCCATCGATAATCAAACATTGGGCGCGTCTCGCCTCTGCTAAGCAGCCCCTTGCCTGGCATCGGATCACTGGTGACTAGCTGAAACGGGACTGTGGCGCTTCTCAGCCAGGAAGCGTCATTCATTTCCCCAGGTAATATCAACCGCCTCTACACGATATTGGTTGTTTTGGCCTGGTCTCGTGCTGTCTGTAGAGGTAGGTTACTCGGAAGGATTGGAGAAATACGAAGGATCTTGCTTCTTACCTTGGAACCAGACACCAGAAGTAGAGCTCCTGGTGCATCTCAAAAACAGTCCCCGTTCTAGACTGCCTCCGGCCTCAATCAGTACCCCTGGGTCGTTGCAAACCTTGTCCTACATTGGCTTTCAAGTGACCAAACGGCGCAATAACGGCAACGACGTAACGTTTTCTTTCCGTGGAACTAGTTTCCCTGATCCTGAAGGCAACTACTACTGTTCGAGTTAGTAGAGCGACTATTCAGTCCAGACGTGCGGGGACTTGCTTCATCGTCCCTGGTTAGACCCTATAAGCTTCCATTCATAAGAACGCGAAGGATTGTTGCCGCGGGGAAGAGGTTCATCCAGTTCGTCTATGACTTTCGAGGCAAACTCTAAATTTGTCCTTCTCCACCAAGTGAATACCAATATGGTACTATGAAAGCACCGTGCACTCGGCCTGGTTGGGCGTCCTCTGTCGTAGCGCAGATATATCATTCATTCATTGTCCTCGACTCTTGAATCGGATGCCACGGAAACTAAATGCATACACTCAGAGATCAGTTCCAATGGACAGTCTTCCATCTTGTGTGGTAGGGAGCACCATACTTCCCTATTTCCTCGTACACTACTGACAGTGTCTCCTAGCTCGAATGTCTGGCTGGGGCTGTGCAAAATTCTTCCTGTACCTTGTCGGACTTTAATTGCATCTGTCGAGATACCCAGCTCAATGCGCAGGTGAAACCATGCATTCTCCAGAGCTGTACAGTGAAGGAGGCGTTATGTTCGTCAATATGGGCCTATGGATAGGAGCCTGAAGCTAACAAGACATGATTAGCCGCACAGAGATTCTCATATACCACATGCAAATATCCCACCAGCAATGATGTGGGAATCATTCACATCGTGAACATTGTGGGCATCATTGTCGCGATTCTTTCCGTCTCCCTTCGCGTTGCAGGTCGGATCGTGAGCTCGAATATGGGTAGTGATGATTACACCATCGTGGCTGCTTTGGTGAGATTACGCCTTGTTCATATTGCAGTCTCGCCGTGGTATATGGAATTACCCCTAATGAGAATGCCCAGTTCACTGCCGTCGCGATCGCCGGAGTTGGTTTTCCACGTAAATTGCCTTCCACCTGGATATATCTAGTTTGGGATTATACTAACAACCCCTTTACAGTCAGCTCACAGGGTCTAGGGAGAGATATCTGGATGATATCATTTGCCAATATAACTAAGACACTCAAAGTAAGGCATCCATACCAACATAGCTAACACAGAGATCGTCCCTTACTAAGACCACGGTAGCTCTTTTTCATCGAAGAAGTCCTATACGTGATCTGCATAGCCATGATCAAAGCCTCCATGCTTCTGCTATATCTCCGGCTCTTCCCCAGTCGGACTTTGCGAATCGCGGTTCTATTTACTCTAACGTTTATCATCGCCTGGGGTGTAGCTAGCTTCTTCGGCGAGCTGTTCTCCTGCAGCCCAATCCACTACTACTGGCAGAGGTGGGACGGCGAACACAAAGGGAAATGCGTGAACCACAACGCACTCCTCCTCTCCCACGCCATCACCAACATCGTCCTTGACGTGGTGGTGATTGGGCTGCCCCTGCCCACTCTTCTGAAATTGCGGGTGTCGTTGGAGAAGCGGATCGGATTGTGTCTGATGTTTGCTGTCGGCTTTGTGTACGTGCACCATCCACCTTAGATCCAACCGTTTCTTTACCTTTCTGACACAACGTCCAGGGTGACTGCCATCAGCATATTCCGCCTTGTAAAAGGAGTGGGTTTCGACAGTAGCAAAAACCCGACAAGTAACTACACCCCCCTCCGTCTAGTCCGAGCTTTCCCAGTCGCTGACACGAGGGGCATGCAGAGGACTTTGTGCCCGTTGGTATCCTGAGTCTGCTGGAAGTGGACATAGGCATCATGTGTTCTTGCATGCCGGGAATAAGGGCATCGTGCAAATATGTCTGGGCAGCCATCACGAAGAAACAGACCACGACTGGATCGTCAACCGGACAGGGGAGTTGGGGGAATCGGCATCCGCTCAAGGCGAGTCAGGATTCTGGAGGGCGCATAGGACAGGACTACCCGGTCAAGGAGCTGTATTCGTCCACAAGGTGTTTCTCGCCAAGTGGCGGTCGATCGGGCCAATTCATTAGGCTGAAAGAGATTGACCCTGCGTGTGAGAGGCAGGCTTTAAGAAACGATGCGGTTCTGGTGGAGAGCACGCCAGAACTCAGTGACCTGAAGAGCTTCCAATCATCTCACGGACGGTCGTTCTCCAGGAATTACCCAGCTGAACGCAGTCAACGCTCGCAAGAAGGGCTCAGCTGGCTGAGTGGTGGTGATTTTTAGATCCACACTTTGCTACTCTACCTATTTAAACATTGTGCCTTTGGCCTGATAGCATGGTGCAAGATGCTACAGCACTGAGCCTAGTTCGATGTAGTTCAGGAATATATGTGGAATATATAATCCAATGGTTACGTTATGAGCTTATGAACTTCCATGCAGGATATACAAATGGACCACGCCAGTGGTAGGCATTATACAAGTCAAGAAGCCCTGTTTCCTCCCCCACACCAGCATCGCGCATCACCCTCCCGTTCCACTTGGACGAGGATGTCCATGCCCTTTTCCCGGAGGAAGTCAACCGTCCGTTGCCGCACGTCTTCTAGATCGGCACCGCGGCCGGCAATCACATGGATTACGCCTAATACATCTGGGCTCGATTTCGCGTGGTCGTGGTCGTGGTCGTGGTGGTCATGCGAATGAGAATGAGAATGCGAGTGGGAATGGTTGTGGCTGTGTCCGTGTCCGTGGCCATGACCATGACCGTGGCTATGGCTATGGCTGTGGTCATGGCTGCAACCGTGATCGTGGTGATCATGCTCAGAAGAAGAAGCTGTGTCATCTAGCCAAAATTTGGGCACCGTGTACCCCACCACGCCGCGGAGGGTGCAGACTCCGGCCAAAGTATCGCGGACATTGTACTCAACATCCGCGGGGAGGGTAAGCAGAAGCGACTTTGCGGTGCTGCTGACGAGAGGAACGGCCGACGCGAAGATTAGGATTGCGATCAGGCAGGAGGCAATGGGATCGTACCCTGGCCAGCCAGAGTAGTGAACGAGGACTGTCGATATCACCACAGCCACGGAGCCCAGTGTGTCCGCCAGAATGTGGAGAAAGATCCCATGCATATTTTCGTTGCCGTGAGAATGGGAGTGTCCGTGGTGACTGTGGTCATGACCGTGTCCATGGCCATGCTCGAACGCCATAATACCAACGAGATTGACCCCAAGACCAGCAATACTGACAAGCAACAGCTCCCCGATACGGTGCACTTGGCTGCCGGTTGAGAGTCTCTCCACCGCCTCGTAGATGATCTCAATACTGATGATCCTAAGGAAAGTCAGTCATACAACACCCAGGAGTGCAGTAGTGCAGTTTAAAGCCACTTACATGAGGAAGATCCCGTTGGCAAAACCTGACAACGTATCCACCTTTCCATAGCCATATGGGAACCGGGCGCTGGGTGGCCATTTACTCATAACAGCTGCGCAGAGCCCTACCACAAGAGCGAGACAATCGAAGAACATGTGGATGCTATCGCTGAGAAGACCCAGGGACCCTGTGAGGAAGCCATATGATAACTGCACCAGCATGAAAGCGAAGTTGAGACTACTCGCGTTAGCGCAAAGCCGACCCAAATAATTTCAGAAATCATACCTCATAAAGTAAAAGATTTTCCGGGAATCGCTTTCTTTGACAATACTGTACAATAGAGGATATGGCTCGCTGTAACGAATGATAAGTTTCGACACCCTGGACGCATCACCGTCGTGGTGACTGTGTTGGGTGTGCGTGTGAGCTCCAAAGCGTAAATGACTGTCATCAAATCGGGCTACGAAGAATCCGATTGCAGAAAGCATGCAACGGAAGAGATAAGTCACCTGGACACCGGACTGCAACGGGGGTGCGCACAGCAAGGCTGCGCCTCCTGTCGAAATGGCCATTCCCAGTTTTTGAGGAGACCTAATATCCGTTGGAACCACGTAAGTTAGACAGGCCGCTACTGCACCTGCAACGGATAAAAGGTGCAGAGCATGAGAAGCGCCAACTGATATACCCCCAAAAATGAAAGTCGCGATGCCTAGAAGTAACCCCACAAACGCGATTACGACCGACTCCTCCGACGATATCACAGGTGAGGCCATGCTAGAGGATTTCTGCTGAGGGGTTGAAATTCCAGGTCCTGATATACCGAGACCTGGCACTGCGATGGAACTGGGCGTCTGGCCTGAGAACGGAGGCCGGACAAGGAAGATAGAACAGAGCAAGCCGACGTATCCAATTAGAGGCCGGGGCTCCATGGATGCACTCAGTCCGAGATAGTTGAGCACAATGACAGTTACAATAAAGCCGACAGTCAGCTTCTTCTGGCTGAACTGTGGTTGTCCGCTGGCGGGCATGGATGGTTGAGTAATGGTTGGCACTCCGGATGCCATTGCAAGCAGCATAGTAAACGCGACGAGAAAGCCGCCGACCTTTAGAGTGGCGTAAATAGGAAGTGCGATGGAAAGCGCACGTAGGAGAGCTCCCTTAGCGATGTCCACATCAACTTTTGGTGATGCGACCACGGCGGATCCCCCAGTTCGAAGCATCTGTCCGATTCCGAAGATAATCATTGTCAAGGCAGTCAATGCGCAGGTGCGTGATGCGATTCCGTCCACATGCTGAGTGCTCAATACCGAGGAGCCTTCCTCGGGTGCAGTTGTATGCGATAACGCGGCGTCGGCGTGATGTTTGTAATACCAGGAGAGGGCAGTCCACGGCAGAGCCAACAGTAAACTTGCAGAGATTTCGCCCCTGCCAGACGGTTAAAAGGTGCCGTACAAAGCCTTTCAAGGGCACTTACCTGTCCCACAAACCAACATCTGGTGACGGTACATGCATGTCTGACACCAAGCCAGTTACGCAGCCTGAATGGCTGTGTTTGGCCGCATGAGTATGCAGACCATCGCCATGGTTTGAAGTGTGTAAATGAGAATGGTGGTGCCCAAGTCGCGGTTCTGGAACCGAGCCATTGGAGTGTCCTGGGCCGTTCAAAGTGGGTGCCACTGATTGTTGCGCGGGGTTTAGATCGGAGATGGAGATCGAGTGCGATATGGGCCCGGTTGAGCGCGAGTGGCCTCGACCGCGGGCGTGTTTATGACCATGTCCCTGAGACGGTGGGGGAAGAGTATCCACGCCGGATACGGGCGCCCCCGTTGACATGGTCTTTTCCTTGTCGATTGGCCCCGAAGCCGGCTTCGAAACGAGCTAAAGGGGGCAAGAGGAGGGGAGAGGTGGCACGGGTGACAGTTGTTGGAAATAGGGGGAGCTTTAGGAGCTCGAGAACGTTGACCGACCGGGGGATTGGGACAGACAGCGCGGCATAGCTCGATGGCGCAGCGATGTTAGCGAATTCAAAGAAGGAGTCGGAGTGGATGAGGTCTGTCTACCCAGGATGAAGCGACAATACGAATGCGCCGATGTGATGGTCGATAAGGATCAGTCCACGTGACTGGGGAATTATCGGGGTAAGGATGCCTGAGATGCCAGGCCACAAACTGATAAGTTACGTAAATGCCGTCGCCGTCATCGTCCAGCGGTTGATGTTTCTTTCTTGCGCGATCCATCATGATCGACTCCCTCATCACCATTGCGGTCTGTATCTCTACTGCGCTCACAATTCTCATTCTCCTATTACCATCGCAGTATGTGCCGAAGCGCAGCACCGAGCATGATGACCCCAATGAACCCAAAACGACCGTCCAGGTCCTAGTCCTCGGCGACATTGGTCACAGTCCGCGCATGCAGTACCATGCGCTGAGCATTGCCAAGGGTGGTGGGCAGGTGGAAATTATTGGATATCATGGTATGATCAAGATGATACTGTATCTATGAGACCCGCAGCTAACAGCCCTTCCAGAATCCGAAGTTCATCCCGACATTTCGTCCGATCCTAGAATATCTATTGTTTCTCTACCTCCACATCCGTCATGCCTACAGACCACCAACAAGCTTCTCTTCCTTCTGTTTGGACCACTGAAGGTGCTTTTCCAGATTACCTGTCTGTGGTGGGCGCTCGCATACCGTACCAGACCCGCCAAATGGCTTCTTGTCCAGGTCTGTGCCCAGTCATATGTGGTGAACCTTGCCAGAAATAACATGCTCACGGTTTTCTTGCCATTGGCAGAACCCTCCGTCGATCCCGACCCTCGCAATTGCATCCATTGTGTGTTTCTTCCGACAGACAAGACTTGTCATTGACTGGCATAACTTTGGCTACACTATCCTTGCGCTTAAACTGGGGGACACACATCCGCTGGTCAAGTTCTCCAAATGGTATGAGCGGACGTTCTGCAGATATGCTACTGCCCACTTATGTGTTACAACGGCCATGGCATCGGTCTTGAAGAAAGAGTTCCATTTAGAAGCCCCCATTCTACCATTACACGACCGACCAGCAAGACATCTTCAACCCATCCCTGATGAAGCCGTCAGGCGCGAGTTCCTCATCTCCCTCCCCCAAGCTGAATCCGTTCGTCCACTCATGTCATCCGACGCTTTGCGGGTTCTAGTCAGCTCAACCTCATGGACCGCGGACGAGGATTTCTCGCTGCTCATCGATGCGCTCAGCCGGTACTCCGAATTGGCAAACACTAAAATGCCTCAGCTGCCCACTGTCCTCGCTGTCATTACAGGCAAAGGGCCTCAGAAGGAGATGTATATCAAGCAAATCTCCCAGTTGGAGGCTGTAGGAAAGCTTCAGAAAGTCGTGATCCGCACCGCTTGGTTGAGTACAACCGACTATGCACGACTTCTGGCATCCGCGTCCCTAGGCGTCAGCCTTCACACAAGCAGTAGTGGAGTTGATCTCCCGATGAAAGTGGTTGACATGTTTGGTGCTGGCTTGCCGGTTGTCGGTTGGAGTCGTTTCGTGGCATGGCCGGAATTGGTGACTGAGGGTGTCAACGGGAGGGGATTTGGATCTTCCGAGGAACTTTTGGAACATCTTATAGACCTATTTGGCGATGCAAGCAAGCTTGAGGGGCTTCGTGCTGGTGCTCTGAAGGAAAGCGCTCGTCGTTGGGATGATGAATGGAATCCTATCGCGGGCAAACTCTTCGGTTTAGTATAAATAAGACACCATAGAAGCCATCTCTTGTGTATCATACGAACTAGCCACCTCAGTCATGACAGTTGCTATGAAAGCTCCAGTCTATGCACAGAACTTGCCATTGCAGTAGAGACATGTGTCAAAGACGTCAGAGAGGACCCGATAGGCATGCTGAAACTCGGTTCCATATGAAGAAGGGATGAGGTCTTCATTGTAATACTCCGTTCCACAAACCGAGCAAAGCTTGGATATTCCAGGTTCCTGGATAGCCAGGAAACTCAATCCACAGCGTACTGTTGAAGATGTCATTACTGATTTCCATAAGGCGAGTTGCGAGATGATACATACCGAATAGATGACCATCTGAACACTGTGCTTCCTGAGCAGAATACCATGATAATTGGGCATCACATATGTCGCATCTTTCAAAGACCTGCTGACCGGGCCCAGCAGTCTGTTCTTCTGACTTAGGATGGATGATGTTCCCGGGGGATGAACATTTCGAGATCTCTTCGCTTAGATCAACCCCGATAGTAGTAGCAAGCCACTCAAGCATCCTCCGGGCTTGCACCAGCACAGTTTCGTCTTTGGATTGCACAATGGCACAACACGCCGCAGCGTACAGGATCTTCCCGCTCCACGGGCTTGCATCATAATTCCGCCCATCGACGTCCAGAACGTATTTGAGAACAGCATCGCGTTTAGCCGAGAGGTTGTTGGGTGAAGTATCCAAAATCGTTCGTGCTGTGGGAAAAGCTCTAGGTTCTTTGCATCCGGAGTTGGCTCCGGAGAACAAAAGGACAGTTAAGTCTTCTGAGGACGTTCGGTATTCCACCATATCCCCTGGGTGTCGAGTGATTGCAGCGACAACGACACCACGATGGGATGTGAGACCCCACACTCTGGCCACTGTGAATCCTCCGAGATCATGGTCAATATCAAACCGGTCGCAGATCTCGTCGATGTGGGTCTTCCAGGGAGCTGCGGAAAGCTGTGGTTCCTCGATAGAGGGGAATGTCATGGATGCCGTATAGCCTCCAACTGTGCCGAGATGAAGTGTGCATGTGTTCGATGCTTTGTCGAATGCAGTGGTCATAGCTTGTGGACTGTTAGTATTGCGTAAGATAGAAAGGACGCACGCATCTTACCGCCGATGGCCTCCCAATGTCTGGGCTTGTTACCATCTACATCTTCACCAGCTCCATCGTAAAACGGGTATTCTCGCAAGTCAACCTGCCGTGATTTTGTATCCATTCCACTGTATGCTGTGCGCGTCGATGTCAACAGAACCATCCCTGCCATTGTCCCCGCAGCTAGACGGATCTCTGGGGATTCCTCCTATAGCATTTCTTAGTTAGGAACAAATCTTAAGTGTATCAGTACGTACTGTGTAGATCCATTGTAGTGGCCCTCTGAATTGGAAGTTGTCCATCTCCTTAATATGCAAGGGAAAGTTCTCCTCGCAACTGCTTGATAACTCGCCTTGGATAGCAGACCCTGCAGAGGACACATTCAATGGTATCCTTTGCTTCACAATTTTCAGTTTTGTACCGTAAACCAAGGCCACGTTCGCAGTGGCAGACCATCCCCCCTCGCCAACTTCCTCGTAAACCCAAGGGCCATAGGACATGGAGGAGGTTTTTAAACGGTGCTTAATGGCACTGGACAGTATAGATGGTTGGCCGATGGGGAAATTACCCACTAGGTCATGGAGGGAGGTGAGAGAAAGCATTTCGATAGAATAGGTTTGCTCCTCCGTGCGTTGGACCCGCAGGAGAATAACATCATTGTCATCATTTGTGACGGAAAGAAGATGGATTCCCCATCGATGCTCAGCTCTAAGGCTGTCAGAATCGGGCGAAGGCACCTTCAGAGGCGGCGACCATGCGAAAGAGCGAATGTTTGATTTCTTTGCTCTCAAGCCCTCATCAGGAATGATGGGCTCGAAATGCCGCCGGAGAGTTTCATTCACCAAAGCGACTCGTGTGTATTTGCCTTGAGATCCACTATTTTCGTAGAAAGACAAAAGAAGGTTTGATGTCAAGACGGCCAAAATACAGCGTCGGTGTTTGCCTAGCCCTGGGGAGGACCATGCTAGGTCTGCAACTATACTGTTTGACTGCTCAGCCCCAACAGAGAAATACTCTCGGGGTCGAGGAAGTATCGTCGGCCACTCGGTAACCGTGAAGGTATTCGCTCGGAAGCGACTGAGTTGCCAGCTTGTACCCGCTATCTGGGGCGTGGGGTTGTTTCCTTCTGGCGCATTTTTAGGAGACTGTTAGATGATTAGCCCGGCCTTGTTTTCCTATCTGACTGATACCTTCGCCATATAGCGCTTACCGCAATTTGGACAAATTCACCTGCAGCTAGAGCCAACTCCCCATCTGCCGAACATGACAGGGCGTTGTAGCAAGACGGAAAGACTTGCAGTTGGAGGGGGTTCAGCATCGCGTCTAAGCCTTGGTGGCGGTGACGCTCATGACCCGGTGCTCGAGGACTATGATTCCAATAGCTGTTCGGCAAGGTCTATGATGAACTTATCACAAGTGGGATGGATCTACTTAGGGGCGAATGGTGTTGGTAACCCTCTCTGCATGCGGAATGTTTTGGGTTTAGCGTTGTGTCGCGTTGTCACGTGCATTGCCTGCCTTATCTGTATAGATCCCTCGCATCAAGGAATCCAGGTATACTATGTTAATAGTCGGATGAGAAAATCGAATATAACATGGGATGGATCTTTTTTCCTAAACATTTCACTAGAGTCCCGGGTACTGTCATACTAAACGGTACAAGTAGGAATTGCATGGATGGCAACGTGGGAGCGACACAGATTGAAAGAATAAAATAGCATTTTCGGTATATGTACATGCATAAGATTTTGACAAGGTTGATCGTGGTGGGTATATTCATAATCGGACTTGGAAACAACTTCCATCAGGCGAGACCAAGTTTCCCCAGAAGCTGCGAACATGTTTAGTCCACGCGGTCCAGCTTCTGGACAACCATAGCACTGGCGGCACCACCACCGTTGCAAATCGCTGCCACACCGTACTCCCCAGGCTGGAGCTGGTGAAGAAGAGTGACCAAGATGCGGGAACCCGAGCTACCGAGGGCATGTCCCAAGGAGATAGCACCGCCCAGAGGGTTGACCCGAGCGTTTTGCAGACCGAGGATCTAAAAGTATGTCAGTACGGACGACTTCAAACTGCAACTGTCTAGCAGGGAAACTGACCTTCTCGTTGGCCTTAATCACGGCGGCAAAGGCCTCGTTGAACTCCCAGACAGCGACCTGGTCCTTGGTGATACCAGCACGCTCGAGAGCAATCGGGACCGCCTTAGCGGGGGCGACAGGGAAGTCTACCGGGTCGATGGCAGCATCGGCCGAGGACACGATGCGCGCGAGGGCACGGTTGCCAGAACCAAACTCGCGAGCAATATCCTTGCTACCGAGCACCAACGCCGAGGCTCCGTCGTTCATCGTCGAGGCATTGCCAGCAGTAACAGTACCCGTACCGTCCCGGAGGAAGGCGGGCTTCAGGGTAGCCATCTTATCGATCCGCAGGTTCTCGTATCCCTCATCCCGTTCGATAACTGTGTCGCCCTTCTTGCCCTTCACGGTGACAGGGACGATCTCGTCGGCGAATTTGTTCTCCTTCCAAGCTGCCTGAGCGCGCTGGTAGGATTGAATGGCGTACTGATCTTGATCCTCACGAGAAATCTCGTACTTCTTTGCCGTCTGCTCGGCACAGATTCCCATGTGGAACTGATTGTACACATCCCACAAGCCATCCTTGATGAGACCGTCCTCAAGCTTAATGTCTCCGAAGGGGGGCAGGTGGCTGGAACGGGCCATGTAGTAGGGGACGCGGGACATGTTCTCCATTCCTCCGGCAACTTGAGCTTCGGCAAGACCCAGCTGGATGTTCTGGGCAGCAAGCGCCACAGCCTTGAGACCAGATGCGCAGACCTTGTTGACGGTCATGGACTCCACAGTAGGGGCAAGGCCGGCGAAGATGGAGGCCTGACGAGCGGGCGCCTGGCCCACGGAGCCTTGCAGAACATTACCCATGTAGACATCCGTGATCTTTTCCACAGGCACCCCAGACTTGCCCACGGCGGACTTGATGGCCGCTGCACCTAGCTCGGGAGCGGAGACGGAGGCGAACGAACCATTGAACTGCGAGGATTCGATTAGTCCCGTAGACTCTCCTTCCAGGTAGGCTGAAGATTATACCTTAGCTGTTGGCGTCCGGGAAGCGCTGAGAATATATGCTTCCTGGATTTCCTTGGAAAGAGGACGCGCCACACTGAAGTTCCTCTGCCAGTGACGTGATGCGGAGGAAAGGGCAGCTCGCTTGGTGAGGAGACGAGCTGCTCCGAGCATGGATGATGTTTGGACCGCCATGATATGTGGATAGATGAAGAAGAGGACCTGTAAAGAACAGAAGAAGATGAACAGCTGGATGACAGGGAGAAGAGAAGAGGAATGAAGCGGCTTGTTTGTTCTCCGCAAAGCATCCCGCCTCTAACCGCCCATCCGCAGCGCATCCACCCGCTTGGACCGAGGCATTTTGGCGGAGCTTAGTCACATTAGTCTCACGTGAGAGTGGCAATGCGGCTAGTCTCAATCAAGAGGGTTCCCCCATCAGGAAGATTCTCCCGGAGGTATGCTCCGATGGCAACGGACTCAATTCCATCACCAGTCACCACTCGGGCTTGATTGTTTGAACCTGCTCCCTCATTTCATCCGCTCCCTTTCCTCCAAGGTGTCTCTTCTTCTCTCCCACTCACTCATCCTCCCTTTATCTCCAAACTTGCTCAAAATCACCAACTCCCGTGCACCCTTCCATTCCCATCGACTTGTTTGTCTGCCTTATCCGAAACAGCTATCTACCCCGCCGCCATGTCGACCTCTGCCCGCCGTCGTCTGATGCGTGATTTCAAGGTATGAAGCTTTATTCGGTTGATGGCTTTCCCCATAGTTTTTATCCTGTCTTTTTTTTCCCCCTCTTTTATAAGAACTGGGTTTCATCGTCAAACCATATGAAATGCTCATGGACTAATGTTGGTTATCACAGCGCATGCAGACCGATCCGCCCGCAGGTGTCTCTGCATCCCCCGTTGCCGACAATGTTATGACCTGGTAAGTACCACTGCTATAGCATATTTCTGCGCCTTACCATCGATTCTGTGCTAACAACTCGGCTTTCCAGGAATGCCGTCATCATTGGTCCCGCCGACACCCCATTCGAGGACGGTACTTTCCGTCTCGTCATGCACTTCGAAGAACAATATCCCAACAAGCCCCCTGGCGTCAAATTCATCAGCCAGATGTTCCATCCCAATGTTTACGGCACTGGTGAACTTTGTCTCGATATTCTGCAGAACCGGTGGAGTCCGACCTATGATGTGGCGGCCATTCTCACCAGTATACAGAGGTCAGTTTGGTTTAATTTGATCAGACCCTATAGATATCTGGTAGAAGCTATTCTAACATGAATCTTGTCGTCTAGTTTGCTGAATGACCCCAACACCTCCTCCCCGGCGAACGTCGAAGCATCGAACCTGTACAAAGACAACCGAAAGGAATACATCAAACGTGTGCGTGAGACAGTCGAGAAAAGCTGGGAAGACTAGGGATGATTTCTGCTCTCATCATGTCGGTCTCATTTTCCTCTTCTTTCCTGGTTGCGCTTGCGGATTGCACGGTCCTGCCGAATAAGCGGTTATGGCTGGTCGATGACCCTCCCCGGATGAGATCTCTTCACTGATGCTTCTAGGGGAGGCCTCTCATTCTCACGCCGTTTTTATGTCATGCACAGCGCGGGGTTTAGGCGCCTGGTAAATATCTTGTTCCTTTCAGTGCTTGTTGATGATTGCATTACTCTTTTATCCCTTACGTGTTATAGGTTTGCAGATGCATCAATATTTCTTGAAATCAATGCCATTTCAAAGTAGGAGGGAAGAAAAACAAGAAATGTAAAGTAGATTAGGACTTTTCAATAAAGACCACACTTTAAGATCGTCGGAGTCCTGCAATTTACAGTGAGGACCGGCGGTTTCAATAATGCTTCAATACTGTATGTACGGATGTATGTAACGAATCCCACCGACGAGCTCCACCACCCCATCATTCCCTGTCTCTGACTTCTTCCTCTCCTTTCCCTCCTCACCACCTCCTTCTCCTCCCTGTGGGCAACCGGGCTTCATATCCTCCTCTCTTCTTCCCCTGCCTCCTTCTTCGGGACTGTCGGTTCCATTTTCGCCTTCCTCCCTCGTCCGGTTGTGTCATCGTATCGCACGTGGACCCCTGACCCAAACAGTGATCGATCGATTCGGCATATTATCAACATTCTCTCGCATTCTTCTTCGGCGCGGCGCACGACATTTCCCTTCCCCTCCTCGCGGGGTTCATTTCCCTTTTCTGTTTTTCTTTTTTTTATTTACCATTTTCCTTATCGTTTTGTCTTTCTTCAGCCGTGACGACAGCGCCTTTACCCTCCCGGGCCCAACGAAATCATGGCGTGAGTTCAGACTCGACTCCCTGCTAGCGACCAAAGACTGATCATCGATTTCGAGCATGACAGGTCATCTGGCCCCGGTGCCTCCAACACCATCAAGGGTATGCAACTTGGATCGAGCCCCTCCCCCGCCACCGATTCAGTACGACCGTCGGACTAACAACGCTCTTCCCCGCAGTGGTTGCGAGATTTCGACCGCAGAATAAAGTCGAGCTGGCCTCTGGAGGAGAACCCATTGTTGAGTTTGAAAACGAACAGTCATGTCTGATCAACGTGAGTCTCTTCTCATCACGTCCGCCTCCATCTATCGATTTTCCGTGGCTCCATGGTCGTCGCAGGGTACTAAGCCGACGGACAGTCCAGGGAAGGCTCCGGAGCCTTCACTTTCGATCGGGTGTTCCCCATGGACTCCAAGCAAACCGATATCTTCGACTTCTCGATCCGACCCACGGTCGACGACATCTTGAACGGGTATAACGGAACCGTGTTCGCCTACGGTCAAACCGGTGCGGGAAAGTCCTATACTATGATGGGTTCGGATATCGACGACGACATGGGGAAGGGTATCATCCCGCGTATTGTCGAACAGATTTTCGCCAGCATCCTCACGAGCCCGAGTAATATCGAATACACCGTTCGCGTCAGCTACATGGAAATCTACATGGAGCGCATCCGCGACCTCCTTGTGCCCCAAAACGACAATCTTCCCGTCCACGAGGAAAAGTCTCGCGGTGTTTACGTCAAGGGTCTGCTAGAGGTCTATGTGTCGAGTGTCCAGGAAGTCTATGAAGTGATGCGCCGGGGTGGCAACGCGAGAGCGGTGGCAGCGACCAACATGAACCAAGAGTCCTCTCGATCCCATTCCATCTTCGTCATTACCGTTACGCAGAAGAATCTAGAGACTGGCTCCGCCAAGAGTGGCCAACTCTTTTTGGTTGATTTGGCTGGTAGTGAAAAAGTCGGCAAGACCGGTGCGAGCGGGCAGACCCTTGAAGAGGCCAAAAAGATCAACAAGAGTCTGAGTGCCTTGGGCATGGTCATTAACGCATTAACTGATGGCAAATCGACACACATTCCCTACCGTGACTCGAAACTTACGCGAATCCTGCAGGAGAGTCTGGGAGGTAACTCCCGTACCACCCTCATTATCAACTGCTCACCCAGTAGCTACAACGACGCGGAAACAATCTCGACCCTGCGTTTTGGTGTGCGGGCCAAGGCGATCAAGAACAAGGCGAAGGTCAATGCTGAGTTGAGTCCGGCCGAATTGAAGCAGCTACTGCGCAAGGCCCAGAGCCAGGTCACCAGTTTCGAAAACTACGTGTCGGCTCTGGAGACGGAAGTTCAGTCATGGCGAAGTGGTGAAAGTGTACCCAAAGACCGGTGGACTCCTGCGCGTGGCAACGAAGTCGTCTCCTCGACGAAGGCAGAGGCTCGCGCACCACGCCCCGGTACCCCGTCCCGGTTACAAGAGACCGCGAGGTCGGAAACGCCCCGTCCCGATTCCAGGATCGGCGATCGTTCCAGCACACCCAGTCTGGTCCTAGAGAAGGATGAGAGAGAAGAGTTCCTTCGGCGTGAGAACGAACTCCACGACCAGATTGCCGAGAAGGAATCTCATATTGCCAATGTGGAGAGAAGCCTGCGCGAGGCGCGTGAGGAACTGAAGACGATGAAGGAGACCTCAGCGCGGTCGGGCAAGGACAACGACAAGCTCAACGCCGAGGTCAATGAACTGCGCATGAACCTGGAGAAGGTGTCGTATGAGAGCAAGGAGGCCTCGATCACGATGGACAGCCTCCGCGAGGCCAACGCCGAGTTGACTGCCGAATTGGACGATGTCAAGCAGCAGCTCCTTGACGTGCGGATGAAGGCCAAGGAGACCACCGCTGCTCTCGATGAGAAAGAAAAGAAGAAGGCCGAGAAGATGGCGAAGATGATGGCTGGATTCGACTTGGGCGGAGACGTATTCTCCGATAATGAACGCAAGCTCCAGGCCCTCATTCAGCGCGTGGACTCCCTGCATAAGATCAGCGAAGCCGGCGAGACCATCGCTCCCGATGACCTTCAGGAGCTGCGCGCCAGCCTGATGGAGACCCAAGGCTTCATCCGACAGGCAGAACTCACGATGAATGATCGAGGCGAACTGAGCGAGCTGCAGGACAGCCGTCGAGTTGAACTAGAGCAGAAGCTGGCGAATCTCGAGCAGGACTATGAGAAACTTCTGGAACGGAACTTGGGCGAGGACGATGTGGAAGAGATCCGGGAGCGACTAGAGAAGGTCTATGTTACACGTAAGGAGGCGGAGATGCAGGCGGCCAACGAACTGCGCGAGGAGATCTCCCGCAAGGACGAGGAGTTGACCAAGCTCCGGCAATCGCTCGCCGACTCCCAGTCGCGTGTGTCCACGAACGGGGCCGCGGGCAAGAACCTCCAGCAGCAGATCGCGGAATTCGATGCGATGAAGAAGTCTCTGATGCGCGACCTCCAGAACCGCTGCGAGCGCGTGGTGGAGCTGGAAATCTCGCTGGACGATGCGCGGGAGCAGTACAACAACGTGCTTCGGTCGTCGAACAACCGGGCCCAGCAGAAGAAAATGGCCTTCCTGGAACGCAATTTGGAGCAACTGACGCATGTGCAACGACAGCTGGTAGAACAGAACAGCAGCCTGAAGAAAGAGGTAGCCATTGCCGAGCGGAAGCTCATCGCGAGGAATGAGCGCATTGCCAGCTTGGAGAGCCTGCTCCAGGAGAGCCAGGAGAAGCTCACCCAAGCGAATCACCGGTATGTATCCTTCCTGACGACTGATGACACTCTCCTCCTAGGCCGGATCTCGAGCTAATCGCCTTCTTACAGATTTGAAGCTCAACTCACTGCGGTCAAAGAGCGACTGGAAGCTGCGAAACAAGGGTCGACAAGGGGTCTTCCAAGTATGGATGGCAGCGGCGGTTTCAGTTTTGGCGGCTCGAGAATTGCGAAGCCGCTCCGTGGCGGTGGTGGAGGGACGGACGGTGGTAGCCAGCCGCAGGAGACGAGCAAGCAGCGCTCGAGCTGGTTTTTTGATCGACGATGATCCACGATTTCTCTTCTGTTGTCTGTTTTATCCCTTTATCGAAGATATCTGATGTACAGTTTCTCTTCTGTTGACATGTCTGGACGATTGCTTCCCGGGCTCTTTCTTCTGTCTCATGCGGTCATGCATGCACCGAGAATGCCCGTCATGTCCATCGGAAATGAAGTTGATATTCTAGTGTTTATGATCAGTCTGTTGTCTTTTTCTTCTACCTATGCGTTCTTGTTTTCCACCGGTCGTCTCTGTGGTCGTCTGGGCTGATACGGTTAGACGGATAGCTAGGCGGGCTCATCGATACCCATGTATATACAGGTAGATCGGGGAGTTAATGCTCATGGATATAGATTCTACCTAGACAGTACGGTGCACCTACTCCGTATGTATGTTTACAGTGGGTAAGTAAGTAGACCCAGTATATCGTGCCAAGCAGACGGTCTGGACCCGCGGCTCTGGTTGCCACGCCCGGGATAATCTTCTTAGTAACCTTCCCTCCCACATGGTCTCTTCTTCTGGCGTCTTCCACCGTTTCAACTTCTTTCTTCTCCCCAGTGCCTCTTCCCCACGGCTTTGTTCCATCATCCGATTCTCTCCCTCGTCTTCGATCTTACCTGTCCTCTTCCTCCTTCCTTACCTCCCCATCTGCGACGACTCCGTTCCAGTCCATCTCACCGCCGCCACATCCCGCCTTTCGTTTACCCCGCGCCTTCCGCCCTCTCCGTTCGTATCCATTGCGGCGCAGAATCCGTCTGCTTGGCTCGTGGATCCCGACTTGTCTCTGTGTCTAGATTCCGTCGTTGGCCTCTCGGGAGTGTCTCGTATTTAACGTCATCTGGTTGGGATCATGGGCAAGTCGTAAGTGCGACGCCTCCCTATTCCTCCGCATTCCTTTCAGACCCGATCGAGTGGGCCTCATAAACACCACGGAGATGGAAGTGCAAGGAACCAAATAATCAGGAGACGAAGCGATCACATCAAGACGAGATGACCGAGATGACACGGGTCTGAGACAACCCCACGAGGCGGATCGACTCCAGGAGCCAGATCGAGTCCATCGCGGGGTTAGGGGCTCGCTCGCGCCCTCCAAATCCCGCTTGTCGCTGACGTCGCCTTCTTCGAATTTCCTTCCCGTCGTTGTTGTCCCCTCTCAGCTTTTTGAAACTATTATTTAACGTCCCCAAACTAATGGGTATACGCTTGCAGTCAGTCAAAGCTTTCCCCCTCCCAGCTCGATGAGCTGCAGAAGGCGACCCACTTCGATAAAAAGGAGCTGCAGCAATGGTACAAAGGTACGAACAAGCTGTGAGGTTAAGTGTGACGGAACAAACCACAGAACCCTGTCACTGACATCGCGCGACCCCCCAGGCTTCCTCAAGGACTGCCCCTCGGGCACCCTGACCAAGGAGGAATTCCAGAAAATCTATCGCCAATTCTTCCCCTTTGGCGACCCCTCATCCTTTGCAAATTACGTCTTTCGGGTGTTTGATTCGGACAATAGCGGCATGATCGATTTTAAAGAGTTCATCTGTGCGCTGTCGGTAACATCGCGCGGGAAGATGGAGGACAAGCTAGACTGGGCCTTCCAGCTGTACGACATTGACGGTGATGGCAAGATCACCTACGAGGAGATGCTCGCCATCGTGGAGGCGATCTACAAGATGGTACGCACTCCTCGCCTTCGTCCTGACCACTTCAATACTAATGAATCAGGTCGGCTCGATGGTGAAACTGCCCGAGGACGAGGACACCCCCGAGAAACGGGTCCGGAAAATCTTCCGCATGATGGACAAGGATGAGAATGGCAGTCTAGACATGGAAGAATTCAAGGAGGGTAGCAAGCGAGACGAGACGATTGTCAGCGCATTGTCCCTGTACGATGGCTTGGTATAGTCGGCTGCGAGGACCGTCTGTGTTTTGTTTCTATGATGCCCTCAGTCTCTTCCTCTTGACGAATTTCACGCGACTGAAAGTTTTCTTACTTCCCCCACTTCTGCGTGCGACTCTTTGCATTACCTTTCCGGTGCCTACCTACTTTGTCGTCTCATTCTTTGCACGTCTTCTGTTTCTTGGGGCTTGTACCTCTAGGATTCCCCCTACCACTCGGCGACCAGCCATCTGTCCCACGGGTGAGGTTGATTCATGTACTGGGCGGTGATTTCTGTTTGCGTGATTCTCTCCTACTCTTTTTTGGACTTTGATTTCATCATGACCCAAAGAACACCGATAGTCTCTCCTCTGAGCTGTCGCTTTTTTTTCACTCTCATCTTGGCACTGCTGAAAGATGCTGGATTATATTGTATATATGTACCTTATATGAATACATTTCCTAACAGTAGATGACACAGTTCATCGTCGTCTCTCGTTCGAAATAGTCCCGGGATGGTGATAGTATGACGGCGGTGCGTCAGTATATGCGAACATCAGCTTATTGATCTCGAGCTTACACTTGAACAGAAACCTTAGATGTTGGTAGGATAACAGACTCCTTGATCTATTCAGCCTAATCATACATTTTCAAAATTGTCCAGACAGAGGGGGCGCATCAAATAACAAGTAAAATCGTCAACAGTACCCACGTATTCGTCTATGTACATCCGGGACCAATGCACGCACTGCCAAGGAGGTGCCCCCAACACGGAGGGATGGATACCGTCCACCCCGCCAGCTATACTATTCATGCGCCATTTATAGGCGAAAAGAGAAGCCAAAGGGCGGTACAGAGAGCTGCATATCGGCCACAGCCCAGGCCGTGAAGTCGATCCCAGACTAGGGTCGGCGTATTAAAAGGTGGAAAGCAGATGGGAAATTTAGTCCACCTTAATCGATCCATAGATACGGTGCACAAATGCCCAGCTGGCGAAAAAGCCAATAGATCCTATCCGCCGTCAGCTGGGTCCAAGTCTGTAAAAGCAAAAGAATACATACCAGTCAGGATAAACACCACAAAGCCAATCAAGGCCGAGTAGCCCACATAGAGCACCGCGCCCGTCAGACCACCAAAGCTCACTCGAGTGGCCCAGAACAGAAGCGCGTTCAAGAACACGTAGCCGCCCGTCATACCTGCACCGGCAAACGCCCGCCAGTGCCACCGGTAGTTCTCTGCGCAGAGCAAGAAGTACACCAACAGCACAGTCGTCGACGCCGTAGTCATGATCATCAGGCCGTAGCAGAGGAACAGGAATCCGAACATGTAATAGATCTTGTTCGTCCACAACGAGTGCATGATGAAGTACAGCTCCACAAAGATCGCTCCGAAGGGCAGGATACCCGTCAAGAGCAAGGAAGGCACGGTACGTAGGCTGCCCGTCATAGGGGGAACCTGTCGAGGGATCTGGTTGGTCTTGGTCGGTCCTTCAATGGCACGCTGCTTGAAGCCTAGCCAGCTACCCGCCACACTCAGCGGTACACTGATCACGAACCAGAT
Organism: Aspergillus pseudoterreus; assembly: GCA_002927005.1. NCBI lineage: Eukaryota > Fungi > Ascomycota > Eurotiomycetes > Eurotiales > Aspergillaceae > Aspergillus > Aspergillus pseudoterreus. The sequence goes on along the minus strand of PIJX01000014.1, from coordinate 153,442 downwards.
CAGGACGAGGGCCAGCATTGTCGTGAATGGCACAGCTCCGCTTGAGCCCTTAGCCCAGACGAACAGGTTGAGCAGGAAGAATGCGCCAAAGATCAGTGCGGGCACCAACACTGGTGTCATTACAATGTTCCGCTTCCATGCCTCTCCACCGAAGGACTTGTACACCCGAGCAGAAACATACCCGCCGATGAATCCGAATAGCGTGTATATCAGCAGGATGGCCGTGGCTAGGAATCCGCGGTTGGCGGGGGAGAGTAAACCGAAAAGAGCAAATACTATTGCGACATCAGTACGGCCTTCAGAAAGTAACAATGCGTGCGTAAACCTACCAACTGTTACTCCCGTCATCATGAAAAGCTGGGCGCCATTGCCCACCAAGACACTAAGAAGCAAAGGAGACTGAGGGCATCGGAACACGTCGCCATGGACCAGTTTCCAACCCGAATCTTCTTGGATACCGTCCTCCACCGCGGCCGAGGTTCCGTCCAGATCCTCCAGGTTGATCATGTCCAGACGGTTGTAGCGAGCGATATCCTTCTTCAAGGCGCGGACAAGGATCATGCTCACCATACCAACCAGGAAGACGACAAAGACGGCAGAATTGATGAGTGAGAACCAGTGAATCTTGGGGTCGTAGACATGGAGGTACTTGTCCCAGCGCGTCGCCCAAGGGGTCGACGATTCTCGCCAGTAGACGCCATAAGTCCAAGTGACCGCGGTCTCGCCATCCTCATTCAACGTGACCGGAACCTCTTCGGTGCCGCAGTCCACAGTGCCATCTTCCAGGGCCCTCGAGTTGCGGCGAGAGGATGGCTGCACGAGGACTCCGACCACACGGAACTTGTCCTTACTTCCAAAACCAACCCGGTGATATTCAATGAAAATATCGAAGTGGTTGTTCAGCAAGGACTGACCACTCTCATCCAATGAACCCAAGGAGAACCCGGGGTTGTAGAATTCGGTCTTGGTCACCGACTCTATATCCAGCTGGGCGCCGGGAAGGCCATCGACCAACCAATTGACGTTGTAACCCTGGGCGATTCGGCGGTTGGTGAACTTTGCACTGCGGGCGTCAAACGTGACCTCATTACAAACGGCCTTGCAGGTCTCATTCTTCCCCATGTAGAGCTGCAGCGGCGACGTTTGGATCCGGTCTCCAAACAATATGCTTCCTAGCGACTCGCGCACATCCTTGGGGCCATCTTCGGGGGCACAGAAGTGGAACTCGGGGCGGTAGTAATCGTAGGAGAATACGGAGTGCAGTTGCTCATCCTGTTGTGCTAGGCTCGGAGTGAGATGGTTGACATAGAGCGGAACCGACTGCCCTTCGTCATAGGAGGTGGGCGCAACGCCAGGGAGATAGAACGCGGCAGACAGCGACGGAAGAAGAGCTAGGACGGACGGTATCGACCGAGCTTGTGTTTTCAGCCGCATTGTGGGAGTCTGTAGGAAAGAGATGCGAGAGGTGATTGATTAGTTCCGGCCGGGAAGCTTGGAAAGGGTCCAACTTGGCTGGGGTAGAGCTAGGCAGAAAACCTAGGTGGCTAGGGGGCGATCTCAAGGGATAAGGCGTACAATTTTCACGCGTCCAGCACCACAAGAGGATACTCTTACAGCGACATGTGAGTGCAAGCCGGGGGAAGAAGGGATGCAGGAGAGAGAAGAAGAGAAGCCGATGTTGTATCGCGAAGATGAGGCCAACTAAACGACCAAACAGGACTAGTCCGCCTTCCGAAAAGGGAAGCCTAGTCAGCCAGCACGTGATAGGAACCCGTGTCTGCTGACTCAGCGACATGGTTTCCTATCGGCACGTGTCGATAAGAAAAATTGAATTCTTTTCTCCATTTGGTGCCAAAAAAGTTACCATCAACACCCTTGAGCATCACCACCCATTGGCAATGGCCGCCCTCCAGACCGAGCCTTCGGGCCTCCCCAACATTAGCACCCTACTGGAAAACCTCATGGGCTGTCTTTCTTCCGCAGGATCTTCTCTTCCCAAACCTGTGCGAGACGATCCGTCCGACGTTGCAATCGAGCCTCCGCAAGAGGGCATCTCCCTGCTGGATACGAAATCCGATCTACTTCTCTCCTACCTACAGAACCTCGTATTCTTGACGTTACTCCAGCTTCGCGATGTCTCGTCGCAATCGGGGTCGGGTGCAGAATCCTCCGATCAGTCGCTGCGAGATGAAGTGGTCAAGAAATTAATCGAACTACGGGTGTACCTGGATCGCGGAGTTCGGCCTCTAGAGGGGCGGTTGAAATACCAGGTTGACAAAGTTATCAAGGCCGCCGAGGACGCTGATCGAACCGACCGGACCGCATCAAAAGGCAAGAGCCGACGAAACGAAGGATCCGGCAGTGAGGACGACTCCGAAAACGCATCCAGTGACAGCGAGGGAGATAGCGAGGATGACGAAGAGGGAGAAGACATTGATGAGATGGCATACCGACCGAACGTGTCCGCATTCACAAAGAAAATGGCAGCCGACGCGAAACCAGACAACGCTACCCATCGAACCTCGAACGACGGCATCTACCGGCCACCGAAGATCATGCCCACCGCTCTTCCCACCACTGAGAGCAGAGACCGAAAGGACCGCGCTCCCCGGCGGTCGAACGTTATCGATGAGTTTGTCAGCGCGGAGATGTCCTCCGCGCCTATGGCAGAACCAAGTATTGGTAGCACGATCGTGCGCGGCGGAAGACACACCAAATCCAAGAAGGAGAGAGAGGTTGAGGCCGAGAGAACCGCCTACGAAGAAACGAATTTCACGCGATTGGCCAAAGAGAGCAAGAAGGAGCGGGCGAAGCGACGAGCCCAGGGTGGCGGAGACAGTGGTTTTGGAGGGGAAGAATGGAGAGGTCTTACGGAGGGGGCGGACCGTATCACCAAGCTTACTCGCCGAGCCAAAGGCAGTGGGAATGCACTGGAGAAATCGCGGAAGCGCAAACTCACCGACGATGGACCTCGTAGTGATGGCGCCGGGCTGGGACACATCTTTGAGAAGCGGCGGAAGAAGATTGAGGGATGGAAGCGCTGATCAGCGTTGGCCGATGGCTGTAACAGGAGATAGCGTCTTCGTGCTCTTGTATGTGGCCTGCGTTGTATATTGCACTCGATACCAGGTGGTGAAAAGAAGTTTCAATTTAGGTTCCACCAATGGAAGGAATGCACCATATCCAGTTATATCTATTTATTAGTAAAGAGGGAAAAGAGGATTGACGGAACAGCCTAGATTGTTTCGAGGCGTTTGACGGTAGGCCGGAGATGATTTAGGCGTTAAGCTTACTTTCCATTCACATGTTCCCCTGGCGGGTGATGACATCATGCCATTGACACAACTTGTTCATCATCTTGTCGATTGCACATCCTCTCCACCCTCGACCGCGATATATTTAACCCCTTCGGACCTTGAGAACTCATTATACACATCCTATTCCAGGCACAACTGGATGATCGCCGCGACTGATCACCATAATGGAGAATCCAGGTAGAGTTAGCAATATATATACCTGTGCTTCGACCGGCATACTGACCCATCTTCAGAGGCAGAAATTGGGGGCGTGATCCTTAATCTCACCCAGGGAACACCACTTATCCAGGCGCGCACGATCGATGAATATTTCACATCCAATGCCGTTTTTGTTCACCCATTCTGCCGGACATGGGACATAGAAGGTGGCCGATGGTTCATCAAAGAGATCTACCGGTGGTACAAAATTATGTCTCCCCACATCGAAATAGAGATCAATTCCGTTGGTAAGCCTTCTCTGTATCGATTGCTGTGGATGGAAACTGAGACGTGAGACGTGTCTGATAGCATATGACGAGCAACATCTCAAAATCTACGCGAACATCTCCCAGGTTTTCTCCATCTGGGCTATACCGTTCCATTCGAGTCCGGTAACTCTCACCACTGTCTTGGACCTTGTACCGCGTACAAAGGAGGCACCGCAAGGAATCGATGGTCAGGATGCCCAAAAGACGCTCTATTATATTACCAAACAGGAGGACTTTTATCAGACGTCAGAGTTTGTCAAGTTCTTGACACCCTCCGCAGCCGTGCCGGTATACCTCTGGCAGTCTTTCGCTACTTTATTTTGTGTCTTTGGGGTTTTTGTCTTCTGTCTTCCGATGACTTGTTTAGGTCTTTTTCTCCGTCTTCTTTTGTTTTTCAAGAACATGGTGTCCACGGCACCTGGTTCACATGATATCACCCAGAATCATGTAGACTCCAACAAAGTTAGTTCTTAGCTGGGGATTTATTGTGAGACTGATTATAGATGAATGGAATTTCATTTTGTGTTCTCTGGTTGAAAAAGGTTGATCAAGTTCTATCTTTTCCATTCATAGCCATGATGACTTTACTACCTTTGCTTAAACGCAGATAAGAGTATATGCAATCAAATGGTGTTTAGCAGGAGATAGACCAGCAATGCAATCGTAATCATTATCATTCCAGAAGAATCTATTTTGGGCAATTTCATACATGTCTGTCATGAACCAAGCACAAGTGACTGGATCAATTGTCGTCAATACCGGCGAAAATCGCTAACCCTGATGCTGCTTTCTTAACTGATCCCGGAATGCCTCTTCATGTTTGACGACCTCCAGTGGGAGGCCCCGTCCCAGGCCAAATAGGATGAATGGCGCCCACTTCCACCGGAAGGGGTTCACCAAGAGCACGAAGACAAACCAGTAGATGAGTTCAGCATAGGTGAAAAAGTCAAACGCACCAGTGGGGGACCACCGCTTCATGAACCGGGTGAAATCAATCCAGGTCTTCATCCGGCCCTCTGTCGGTCGAGTGAGAGGGTCGGTGAGGAACATGAGGAGGAAGCGGGTGTAGATTCCGATGTGCATATTACCCACGGTTCCAATGGCGTTCACATAGGTACTATTGTTGGCACAGATACTCGTATGTTTAGGAGGGAACACTTGGAGATACCAGCTGGGCGGAGCATAAGGTTCCTCAAACACTTCGTTCGGCAGGAAGGAGAGGGAAGGCCGTTTGAATCCCGTTGCCATGATGACGACGTCGCCTGGCACGACGGATTCATGTCCGGGGCCACCCTTGGGCACTCCTTTCGACCGATGGTTGAAGAGGATGCCGTTCTCCTTGACGGAAACGATGTCCCCGCGAAGCCAGCGCGCGTTACCTTTGCGGATTTGCTCGAAGAGCTCAGAATTGGCCATGGGAGTTTGTGTGAAGAGACCACCCGAGGGCGCAATGTCCTCTAGGTCTCGATAGAAGAACTTATGCAGCAGCCACTCGGGAATCCACGACAACATGGTTTCCTGCCCGAAAATGTTGCAGGCAAGCAAAGACTGCACCAAGACGTTGCGTGGGATGACCCATTTATCTGATCGTGATAGGACATCAATCTCCGAGGCGCCTGACTTGACTGCGAATTCCAATGCTTCAATGGCGCTGGCACCTCCTCCGACAATGAGGACCCGCTTGCCCTTGACGTCTTTGCCATCCAAGTTCGAGGAGTGGAAGATACGGCCCTTAAATTGCTCTTGGTCAGGGAGGGGCGGCATCTTTGGGTCACCGCAGACGCCTACAGCGGCGATGACCCCGTCAAAAAGACCGTAGTTGGTTGAGTCATCGTTGATGATCCATTTTCCATTCTTGGCTTGTTTGACCGATGTGACGGGAGTGTCGAACACGGTCCGTTTTCCGAGGTCATATCGCTCCCAGAGGTCAATGATTTGGTCGCGTATTTCGCCCTGAGTCGGATAGGCCGTATCATATCTGACTGAGGGATGGAAACGGTACATGATGCTGTGGATTTGCAGGGATGAAGTGGAGTTTACTCTCTGTTGTCTTGATTAGTCGCGCCATCCAGAAGGAATCATATAGCATGAATTGCAACATACGCTCCAGATCCCACCCAATCCTTTCTCCTTGGACCGGGATTCGAAAATCTGCACATCGAAGCCGTGGCCGACACAGTGGGCCGCGGAAGATACGCCGGTTAGACCAGCACCGATGATGGCCACTCTCTTCTTTGGGAGGCCATCGGCCATGGACTTGGGAGGAGGAGGAACGGGTGCAAAGAACCAATTGATGACAGCTTGAAACAGCATATAACACCATGTGAACGTTTGGACGAACGGGTGTTTGAGAAAGGCTATGAAGGAGGATTGTACGCGTTGGTTGGCCATGGTGACTTGCCGGAGAACTGCGATCTTAGGAAACAAGGAAAACACAATCCAGAGCAGCCTGGATGAAGGCTTTATAAGACTCAATTGAGCGATGGAGATGGGTTGACGTAGGGCCGTTTGCACCAGGTGGGTGTCGCTTCGATGACGTATGTGTGGATCGCGGCCGCACATGTGAATCCGGACTGTATATTGTGTCTTCAACATGATATAATGGGTGCAGGGGAATCAACCAGCTGTATCCCTGGATATGAATCCTATGTATAATCACATGTGATTAGAGCACTTCTGTCGCAAACTGTCTATCGTATGATGCCGTCGAGTGCTTACAAACGGCAACACAGCCGAATGTAGTGGAGATCGGGTCGCACAATAGGGTTGTGCAGTACGGTGGGAATTGTTGCATTTATAGATGATAGATTGATAAACTCACCTGGTTGACCGTGTCTGACGCTCTTATACAGAGTATACCAAATCTACTGCTGGACGGTGGTGCGATGTATAGATTGCCTAATTGGGACTAGTGCGAGCGCATTGAGGATCTCCGATTTCCCTCGTCTTTCAGCTTGTCCCCTCTTCCTCTCCCCGTCTCTCCAACAGGTGCTCATTCCTTCAACTCTCCTTCCGTTCCTATCCCTCGGGCCCATATAAAATCCCTCTCGTCGGGATTTCTAACTGATACCTCGACAACCATGTGCGATCCGCGTTGAATCTTCCCTCCAGACGCACCCGCGCGACCTCCAATTTCCTCCAACTCCGTCCCTCCACCCACCCAACCGTAACCATGATGGCCGCTCAAGGCACTCCGACCCTGGACCGGTTTCTTTCCAGTATCGGCGACTTGGTCAAAAACCGCGATGGTGCCCAACTCCAAGATTTCCTCCAGATCGAACCCCCTTTGTCCGATGTGTATTGCCAGATGGTGGACGAGCTTCGGCGGCGATATCCCAACGGTGCCGATGAGGCGGATTTGCTACGACGGTGCGAAGGCCTGGTGCCGCGTGCCAAAGGTGGTAGCTCCTGGACTGCTTTTCCCACTTTCATGAAGCTGTATTTCACCTTCTTGCGCGATGTGAACGTGGATAACCTTCTCGACACATACAATCTGCTCAAAGGGTTATTGAAGTAGGTCTCCGTGCATTCAGTTCTACAATTGGATTTCCGGTGTTGCCGTATCTCTCAAACTCTCCTGACTGGAACAACTGGCTGACCCTGACGTCCTCCCACAGTCAATGCGTTCTCGCACTCGGTGATAGTCAATTCGGAGTTATTGTCCTTCCCACTGTCCTTTACCTATCCAAGGTCCTCGCAAAACTGGCGATGGGCCTCGATCGTCGACCGGAATTGATCGCACAGTTACTGAGAATGGAGGGGCACTCTGACCAAGACGAAAGCATTGAGAAGGTCACCCTAGTCGAGAAATCGGCCAACGTGGTCCGCGAAGCGTTTATTAAGTGCCTCACGGATCGCAGTGGCACCCCCGGAGTTCACGGGAAACCGGAAGGAAAACGTGTCGGGATATACCTCACGGCCAATCTTTGCTTGAAACTGCTTTTCCAGGTAAACACCCGACGAGGACTAGGCGTCTCTGTCATTATCCGTACTCACAAACCGGCTAGTGCGGCAAATTACGAAATGCAGAACAGATGTTTGCGAGTATCAGCGCCCAATCTCCCCCATTGAAACATTTCCCTGCCTCCCAAAGGGTCACCTACCTCTACTATCTTGGGCGATATCTCTTCTCGAACAACCTCTTCTATCCTGCACAAATCGCCCTTCAAGCCGCGTACGATCAATGCCACCGTCAGGCACTGAGCCAGAAGCGAGTCATCCTCTCCTACCTGATTCCTTGCAATATTATAATGGGTCGGTTTCCTTCCATGAACCTACTCCAACGACCCGAAGCCGAAGGTCTTTCCGACAAATTCCTCCCTCTTTGTCGACTGATTGTCCGCGGGGACTACATCGCTTTCCGGGAGCACCTGTCAGTAGAGTCTCCGGTAACCGAGTGGTTCGCCCGCAAGGGGGTACTTCTCGCCCTTCGTAACCGGTGCGAGATTCTAGTGTGGCGGTCCCTCGCGCGAAAGGTCTTCATTCACGGTGGCTTCCATGGCGACCCGCAGGGACAAGGTCAGCGAGGACCCCCGCCTTTTCTGTATCTGTCTAAACTGGAAGCCGCCGTGCGATGGCTCCAGTCCCAGCATGCTCAGTCGAATCAGGGCCCGTTTAGAGGGCCTTCGCTGCAAACGGGCACGGATGCGCAGGCTGGTCTCAGTAATATCGGGTCACAGCTTGTTTATAAACCGGCTGATCGGGATTTTGCTGGACTGGATGAAGATGGGTTCCTCGAGAGAGACGTGGATCCTACAGTGGTGGCGAAATACGCCGACTTTCTCTCTCCTGATGGTTACTATGACGAACAGGGGCAATGGCAAATCAACCAACCGGGGCAGTTAGTAGACGGAACATCAGGCGTGGATTATGGGCCGTATGAACTGAATCCGTACGCCCAGCGACCTGAAGCAGGGTCACCGTCAGACCAAGGAAAGCCCAGTCAAATGATGCGCGAGATCGAGTCCATTCTCGCATCACTTCTGATGCAGGGTCTCATGCGCGGCTATCTCACCCATCGGAACCCGCGGTTTGCCATCCCCGGTGCACGCCTCCGCGGGGCCCTCCCTACTGGATTTCCCAACGTGTGGCAGACGATTTTTGCCCGAGAGAGCGAGGACGAGAGCGTACCTGGCTGGGTGCAGCCGCCGCCTGCTATAGTCGGGAATCCGATGGCGGCTGCAGCTGCCGCTGGTGGAGGACGAGTGGTGAATTTGTCGGGGGCACGACCCGTTGGAGTGCAATGAAGACTTCGACGAAATAGTATGAATGATATCCAGGATTCTAGTGTATATAATTCGACCGTCCATCAATGTAGTTGTTGGTTGGATATCAGCCACCACACACCAAATGCTTCTTGTTTGCGGGGAGCCCTAATTCCGGCCAAGCAATGCAGGGACCCGAGTTGAGACTGAATTCATCCCTCTCGATACGATCTGGAAAACCATGGACCAGCTTCAGGCTGTAACCATTTGCGCCACCGCGAACGACAGACATCCCTGCCCCTAGCCTTGTTTCTATCACCATGTCCATGACTCCTCCCAAAGAAGAGTATCAGAGCAATTTGCCTCCTATTCCGCGCCAGACGTCTCTGGAGATCATGCGGGAAATGGTGGCCGCCTGCGCGGTTGGCGACTTTCCAAGGTTCAAGTCAACGCTCGACGCTTGGACTCCTCTCAATCTGGATATCCATAAGCTTAGCTCAGTGATGATCCAGGCTGTCCGACGGGATCAGACGGATGTTGTCGCTGAACTTTTGCATCAAGGGCTGTCAATAAGCCAAGACTATGCTCTAGAATCGATAAGACATAGGTCAAAGGGGGTTCTCAACATCCTACTGCAGCATGGATGGGATATTAACCAACCGACCAGCGAGTTGAGGCCTCCTGCGCTCGGGTGAGTTATGATATGGCTTCTCCCAACCTCACCACTTACTTGCGCTGTTCTCCTAGTTATGCTGTTGACGACGAGGAGATGACCCTTTGGCTTCTTGATCATGGAGCCGACCCGAACAAGCAGTGTTCTATTGATCTTACGCCTTTATCCTACGCAGTAGAACAAGCCCCCCTCTCCACGGTCAAACTGCTTCTGGACCGCGGAGGGGACGTCCATAAAGGGCAACTGCTTCACCATGCCGTTGAGCGTCAAACGGATACCATCGAGGTGCTGGGCATGCTGCTCGAGAGGGAGCTCCTTTGAATTCAAAGATGTACGAGAATCACTACTTTTCATGGAGACTATTTTACTTTATGGGCTTGGGAACCGCTTTACATAAAGCGGCGGAGCTGGGCAAAGCGCATGTCGTGCGCTATCTGGTCAATCAAGGCGCGGACATTGGTATTAAATATGCCACGAACCGAAGTGCGATGGACTGGGCTGCATTGAACAGCCATCATGAGATTGTGGAGCTCCTTCAGTCAGTGGAGAGAAGACACCGTCTATGATTAACACTATCGACGAGGGAATGCCGACCGGCAATCTTACGATAAATGGCACTATCAGGTCCATGCCGCCTATTTACCCGATCTGGCCCCGGGGGAGAAGAATGCTCTGGGATATCTGGGCCGTTAGGGGGCTGTACGGCGTCTGCAAGGCTTGTCGGGGCGGAGACTCTCATTCGAAAGCAATTGTAGCCCACGGCGGAATGTCTATCAATGTTCATGGAACCTGATATGTATATACACTGTAAGAACCCGAAGCGCTGCAGCGATATATCATGCGTCGTAAGTCATATATATAATCAACCGCCTCAAAGAGGCCGTTCCATCTGCTTCTCCTCGATCACAATTCGCCCCTCCAGGCGCGGGGCAATTCCTTGCGTCCATGTGGGCGTGTAGCTCAATTCTTCGACATCGTTGAGCGTCGACGGGTGCAGCCCGGCGCGATGCATCCATTTGCGCAGCGCCCGGCGGGCGAGTCGCAGTCGCCGTTCCTCTTCCGCCGCTGTTCGCGCAGGGAGAGTCACGTAGTTGGTTGTGGGGTGCGGGGTAGTGAGTATTTCAGGGTCCGAGTCCGAATCTGAGTCCATATCTTCGTCGTTCTCGTGGGCCTGCTGGCCGTTCTCCGCGGCCTCCGTTTCCTTGTAGCGGCCGTAGTAGAAATACTTCTTGGTTCGCTCAAGTCCCGGCCGTTGCAGTCGAATGGGGGCCTTCTCCGAGACGGGAGACCCGTCGGCTGAGGGTGGTTTCACCCATCCGTTGCTCTGGAAGTTCTTGTGCACCGTCGTCCAATGCCGCGCCATGCTCTTGCTCCAGCGCTGCCATTTACCCATGACGCGAAGACTGAGGAAATACTGACGCAGAAGGGTGCTGACCAAGACTCCGCTTTCCTCATCCACAACCTCCTCGATTTCGCCACCAGCCGACTGTACGAGAAGGGAGGCGAACCCGTCCTTGCCCCGACCCATATACCCTCTCGTCGCGAGAAGATACTTCCGGTCGTATTCGATGGGATGGCCGCCGACTTTGGCCCAGTTGACGCGCGAGCCAGGTGGTCCTGACGGGGTGAAGCCGTACGAGATGTTCGATACCTGCGAGAATCTGCCCTCTAGAGCGGGCAGCTGGCTGACGCCGTTCTCGAGGGCGTCCATGAGGGCGCTTCCCGGGACCCGCAGGAGCACCACCGGGTCCTCGAAGGGGAAGCAGTTGAGCACGTCTTTGAGTCGGAGGACTCCGGGGGGATAGATCTGGTCGCCACGGATGGTGCCCCCTGCCATCATCGCGCAGTCGGCGCCATAGTAGAAGCGCATCAGATCACAGACGAAGTTCCCCAGGTTCGACTCCCGTTGCCGGACGGTCGAGAAACGCGCATCCAGCGCGCGAACAGTATATCCGATGGGCTTCTCTAGCTTCGCCTTGAGGCTGGACGTCAGCCGGGCGACCAGCGCCACGGTGGCGGGGTCCTCGGGGATCGATCGAACCATATCCCGTCGGACAATGCTGAAGTCCCAGCCAGGCCCGTCGGTCTTCCGCCATGCTTCAATATAGCTCAGTTGTTTGAAGTCGGTGCCAGATCGGAGGACATGGATGCCGTTGATAATCGCATGGCCGTAGAAGTGGTCATGGCCGCCAAGGATAATATCAATCAACCCTGACGGTACGTTCTCGGCTAGTTTGTAGTCGTTGGGTTCGCGTTGGTGGGTCACGGCGACGATGATATCAGCGCCTTGTTCGCGGAGACGGGGGACGAGCTCGATGGCGGTTTTCGAAGCGGATTTGTAGATCAGATCGGGGGGAAGGGAGTTGATTGTTCCAAGCCTGAGTGACCGATGAGTACTGTGGCATCTTACAAGATTGCAAGAATGAAGACCTACCATTCCCTCTCACCCAGCCCGATGACACCCACCTTGATTCCGTTTGACGAGGTCAACATCCAGGTCCGTTCGCAATTGGCGATGGGGACATCTTGTCCAAGTGCGGGGTCAAGGACATTGGCGAGTAGCCACGGGAACTTGCATTGACTGCGCAGATGGCGCAGCTGTGCGACGCCGAAATCGAGGTCATGGTTCTACCGATGAATGTATTAGCGGGGTCAGTTGTTTGACGCAAGCATATGAAGGGTGACGATAGCAAACATACGCCGAGACAAGCTACATCAGTTCCCACTTTGTTCAGGAAGGGCACCATGTGTCTCCCTTTAGTAACGGTGCTCTCAAGACTGGGATTGAAGGCATCTCCGGAGAAGAAGGTCAAGATATCGGGTTGTCCGGCGAAACGGGGATCGGAGCGGTAGTGGTTCACGACGGATTGGAAGCGGGGGACACCACCGACGGGCTCAGCCGAGCCTGGTCTATAGGCTGTCAGCTTGCGCAGGTATTAGAGATCAGTTGGACATGGAGACGTACTCAACGTGGTAGACATCATTGTAATGGATCAGACGCAGATCAGGCGGGGTGGACCTTTCGCAGGCATGGGTGACGGATAGACCGTCGGATTCGACAGAAGGCATGCCCACGAGGATACCAGGGGAGCGAAAGGGGATGTTGGAGCCGGGAATGTAAATTGAGGACGTACTTCGTATGTAACAGAGAGAAGTCTAGGGGGGAGAGAGAGAGAGAGAGAGAGAGAGAGTGAGTGTGTGTGTGTGTGTGTGACAGGGAGATGGATGAGACGGCGATAACAATGAGTCTTCAGGCACCAAGGCATGCAGGCACCCGCAGATCGACAGGGCCAATCAGCATGGCCTGATTGGCCAGATCGCCATGACGTCACGTGCCCGCTGTCGACCAACACTGTTGTTGACTACCGAGGTTCTACTACTATGAGGTGCTAGACAGAGTACATTTATACAGGAAGGCAGCAGAGAGGTGGTATCATTGTAAATTAATGTCGAGGAGCGTATTCCAACCCAAGGGTATTCAATCCCAAACGCCGCGCAAGTGCATGATAACAAGATGAGTGGCTAGTAAAACAAGTAAACATCATCTGCAAAAGCAATAGCTTTATGCCAGGTAATCGCTTCATGAGGAAAGAAGACGTGCATGCGAACTTTTCTCGAAAGGGGACCCGGTAAATCCGACAACATCAGACACGTCGTTCCGTCACCGTCCAACGCCGCTTGACCCCCGTTTCTGCGCCCCTTGATAACGGAGAGCTACCCCACAACCCGCGTTGAGACAATGTCCTCTGGGGTAGATGGGAACAGCCGGGTACTTCCTCGGGTTTCACGCCGTTGCTGAAACTCGCACTGCCACTGTGACTGGGGACTGGGGGCACTGCGGCGGCTGTAGACCACGCATCGCCGAAGTTAGGGATGATATCCTCACCTGCCTCGCTCGGCGACGAGATCGACCCCCAGAGTCCGGTGGAGCCACGAGGGGCGGTGAATGGCCGGGCCATCGTCCAGCCTCGCGATGGCGGACCCGACGTGAGCGAGGGCCCGATTACGAACGACGCTTGCGAGATCGAGGGATGGGACGCGAAGCGATAACGCGATAAAGTGGAGTTGGAAGGTGAGGTCACGCTGCTCGGCGAAGAGCGAATCGATGCGGAGGGATTCACAGTGGGTCGGAGGTGATCTGTGGAGGCCACCAACTGCAAGTCATAGCTCTGCAAAGGAGCCTGTTCGTGTGCACGGGAATGAGGCGCGACGGGACCACCAATTAGACCGGCCCGGGACGATGCATCATCCTGATCCTTCCGCACGGCCATGGTCAGGGAGGCGGTGGGGATGTCTACAAAGGCGGGCTCTCCGGTCAGGGCGCCGATCATCGCATTGCACCCAGCCCCATGGGTCACGATGATCAAGACTGTTTCGATCTGATCATCGGCATCGTTCGGCAGGGTGGTACTGTCTTCTGTCTGTGGCTGTTGCGAGTGGCGACGAGGCCGGGTCGCAGGGTCCTGCTCCCGATACCACAAAAGCATGCGCTCCAATCCCCTATGGAAACGGGCATGCATGGTACTCCACTCCTCGCCGTACTCGCCGCCACCCCCCCAGTTCGGAGGATCACGCATACTGTCCCACTGATAGTCGATCTTTACGCAGGCATCTCGTGCGTGGGCGACATACCCGGCCGGAATGGGGGCCGAGCGCGAGATGGCATAGCTCGGGGTCGGTGGCATGTAGGTGCCGTCGGGGATAGGGGGTAGGTTGGTGTTGATCTTGGTCAGCATGCGCCGGGTGCGTGGCGAGTCGGCGGACTGCAGAGTATCGTAACTGCCTGCGCGGTTTCTTGTCCCCTCTTTGCGATCCCCATTCGGTACGGCGACCCCGTTCCCGTTTTGTTGAGCATCTGGCACCTCGTCTTCCGGATGTGTGGCCAGAGTCTGGCCCATATTGCCCCACCCTCCCGGGAAGTAACCGGTGGAGGGTTTGTACGCCGTGTCTGCCTGGGGGATAGTGTTGTTGTCGCGTCGCAAAAGTTCTGCCTTCGCTGCGGCGATCATTCGTTCGGACTTCGGGGGTGGGATGATGTCCTCGAAATATTCCGGGCAAAGCCATTCACCGAGGAAGGCGTCCACGCGCAGAAGACAGCGAGTATCGGGGGAAGTAGAGACCGCAGTGAAGGGAGAATCTGCAGCCAAGGATGTGGCACCATTTGTGTGGCTGACGGCGGATGTGTCGCCGCCAACATCGTGTTGGCTGATTCCAGCACTGATGGCGATGGCCGTCTGCAAGCATCGGAGGTAGGGGGAAGTATGGATGATGATTCTGCGTTTTCGTTTGGGACTTGATGACGGGAAGGAGGTCGTGTTGGGAGTGTTCTGGTCTTGCGCCGAGGTGGGCTCATCTGCCTCGGTTCCGGATTGGAGGAGCGAGATGATGCGGGCGCCTAGTGCGCGGGACTGGAGCCAGCCGCCATAGGAAAGAGGAGGGTCATAGGGAGTCGGAGAGGTGAGGTGCCAGTTTTTATCGGCTGCGTCGAGTCTCGCGCCATGTCTGGGAGAAGATGAGCATTCAGACTCGTCTGGTATGGGATGGGGGCCTACCTGGCGATGATGATGGTTGCGGGGAGCTTCCCCATGGTCGGGGAGTGATCCAAGAAGGACGAAGACAGTAAGAGGATGGATAAAGGATGAAAAATGAACACGAGGGAAAGGCGAGGGTGATATAAGGAGACAACCTCAGTCAAATGACAGAAGAAGAGAATGAGGGGAGGAGGGGAAGATGCAGCAACTGCAATGCAGCCTTTGTGAGTCTCCTGAACCTCCGGCGGGGTACGGGGTTTCTTTGAAGGGATGGAATGGAGCTAGTCTCAATGAATCTGCAGATGAACAGAGAAAAAAGGGAGCGACTGAACCCGAGGAACCTGTACGAGAGTCATGATGGGATGGAATACTCGTACAGAGTGGAAGTTGTCGTGGTTGTTTTGAATAATGAGAAATTTGGGCAAAATTTCCCTATCAGCAAACAGTTTGCATGTGATGACGTTTGTCAGCGGCGGCCTCATCTCTCAGGCATTAACTATATACTTCATTTCAACTTCAACTCTTCGATTTCTGCAGGCCATCTAAGAAGTTGTGTTTTTAGATGTATAAAGAAAGTAAGGTATCGAAACTCTTTGCTTGTCCGTGCTCTATGCTCATTGTGTACTCGAACATGGTTACCCCATCCTTCCCTCACCACCAAAGTATAATGATCAAGTCCTGTAGAATGTAAGAATGCACCGATTCTGGTCAAGGCAGTCTGCTGACTTCTCAGGGGCATGTTCGTCCCGTCGGGGACTCTCGTTCTCAGTAACTCCATGTGCCGACAACACCAAGGCCTGGCCGCGTCCTTGGTCACAACCAGAGCCGACTATTCCATCTCTCTGAGACTTGGGTTAGCTGGAGGCGCCATCCTCAGTCGCGAAAGGCATGATCGAAGTTCTCCCATGGCATAAAGCAAATAGGAAACACGTATGTACGAAAATAGAATAATATGCAAGAAAGGCTATAGACAATATCTAAACAACAAAGAGAATCGAACAAGATAACGAAGTCTTGTCAAAGGATATCATTGTGCCGCACCCCAACCGCCACCACCGGCCGTCATAATCACCACGCGGTCATGCGTCTTGACAGACACAGTATTCTTCCCGCCAATATTAACAATCCTCTCTTCATCCGTCTCCTGATCCCGCGTCACCCACAAGTTCAAACCAGACTGCGCGTCTTCACCCCCCTCCAGTCCATACGGCCGGTGCACGCGCCGCTCCGACAGGATGGACACCTCCATCGGCGCCAGGAACTCAATATCGCGCACCACGCCATCCCCACCGGGATGCAGACCCTTCCCACCGGATCCGGGGCGCAGCGTAAACTGCCTCAGCAGCGTGGGGTACCGCTTCTCAAGAATCTCAGGGTCTGTAATCCGCGTATTCGTCATGTGCACATGGATACCCGACTCGCCGTCCCAGGTCGGGCCGGCGCCGCTGCCGCCTGCGATGGTCTCGTAGTACCCGAAGCCGGGGATGGTGGCGCCGGTGGCCGGGTCGGTCTTGGGGTTCGTGCCGAAGGTGAGGTTGTTGCAGCAGCCCTGGGACGCGGCGCACGCGCGGAACGCCTTCAGCACGACGTCCGTGATGCGCTGCGACGTCACGACGTTGCCGCCGACCACGGCGGCTGTCTTCGTCGGGGACAGGATGCTGGGCGACGGCACCTGAATGTCGATCGGCGCCAGACAGCCCTGGTTCAGCGGGACGTCGGCGTTGATCATGCACCGCAGGCAGTAGATGATGGCGGAATGCGTGATGGCGATCGGCGCGTTCCACCCGCCGTACACCTCGGGCCCGGTGCCCGCGAAATCGAACACGGCGGAGCCGTCGGCCCCGTTGATGGTCACCTTGAGTTTGATCGGCGTGCCGTCGTCCATGTAGTCGACCGCCTCAAGGGGCTTCCCGCCGAACTGACGGTGCAGGTCCTTGAGGAGGTTGCGCACGGCTGTCTCGGCCGTCGCCTGGATGGCGTACATGTACTTCTGCACGGTGGCCGTGCCATACTCGGCGAAGAGGCTCTGGATGAGCGAGATGCCGCGCGTGTTGGCGGCAATCTGCGCCTTCAGGTCGGACAGGTTGTCGCTGATGCAGCGCGCGCCCGAGCAGCCCTCGTATTGCGCGGGCTTGTGCACCAGCAGCTCGATCATGCGTTCTTCGTCGAACACACCGTTGCTGACGACCTTTTCGCCCTCGATGGCTGCGCCTTCCTGCCAGAGTGCTGTCGACTTCGGTGGCATCGAGCCCGGGAGAATGCCGCCAATGTCGGCGTGGTGGCCGCGCGAGGCGACGTAGAACATGATCTCGCTGCCGCCAGGGCGGTCGAACACCGGTGTGATGACCTGGAAGTGTGAGTGGTGATTCTGAAGGGAGGAGAGGGGGGACTTACGGTGATGTCGGGGAGATGGGTGCCGCCGCAGCTGGGATGGTTGGCCACCAGCACGTCGCCGTCCTTCAGGTTACCCAGCCATTTCTGGTGCTGGTACCGAACGGCGAACTGCATCGAGCCCAGATGGACGGGCACGTGGGGGGCGTTGGCGACGAGTCCACCGTCGGGGGAGAACAGCGCGCAGGAGAAGTCCAGACGCTCCTTGATGTTGGTGGAGACGGACGTTTTTTGCAGGGTGCGACCCATCTGCTCCGCAATCGACATGAAACGGTGGCCGAAGATACTGAGACGGATGGGGTCGATCTGCGACGACACGCCGTTGACCACGGGGGCGGCCGTCTCCTCCTTCTCCTTGAGGTCAATGACAATGCAGGTCTCGAGGATGTTGGCGACGGCGTTGGGGGCCACCACGATCGTCTGTGTCTTGTCGATGATGACGGCCGGACCGTGCACGCGGGTGTTCTTGTCGAGCTTGTCGAGGAGATACACCGGGGTGTCGATGCGGCCGGCGTAGCCGTCGAAAAAGGCCTTGGTGACGTTATCCGCCGCGGCCGTAACATCCTGCATGGTGGCCTCCTTCAGCTGCACCAGCGGACTCTTCTCCTCGCGGACCTTCGACGACGCAATGGTGCGCACGCGGATGTCGTCCACCAGAACAGGGCGTTCGGAGTTGAAATTGAATTCGCGACGATGGCGGATACGGAACTGCTCGAGGAACCCGGAGCCGTCTTCCGGCTTCAGGATCATCAGGCTGGTGTCGGAACCCTCGTAGCGCATATTGAGATAGAGCTCGTGACGCACCTGCTCGGCAGGGAATCCTTGCGTCTTCATCTCTGCCGTGGCTGCGTCCGTCATGTCCACAAAGCGCTTGTCCAGCGTGGCTCGAGAAGTGATGTAGTCTGTGGAGACCGGCTCCTGCGACTCCTTCACCACCTCGGCCAACGCCAGACCGTATGCCGAGAGAACAGAAGAGTATTTGTGGATGATGATACGAGAGATGCCCAAAGACGCCGCAACGGAGCAGGCATGCTGACCACCTGCACCTCCAAAGCAGGCCAGATGGTGCGAGGCCGTCTCAAAACCACGAGCCTCGGTGAGATTGCGAATAGGACGAGCCATCGACTCGTCTGCCACTTTAAGGAATCCAAGGGCGATTTCCTCCGGGGTGTACTCCGACTGACCCGCCTGCTTGCGTTCTGCATTGATCTTCTGCGTCAACTCGGTAAAGAGCTTCGTCGTCGCCTCGAGATCAAGCGGCTGGTCCTCGTTGGGACCGAAGATGTGCGGGAAGTACTCGGGCAACAGACGGCCCAGGAACAGATTGGCGTCTGTTACCGTCAACGGACCGCCCTTGCGGTAGCACGCCGGGCCAGGATGCGCTGACGCGGACTCGGGTCCGACATAGAACAGACCGTTGCGCCACGACAGGATCGAGCCACCACCGGCCGCGACAGTGTTGATATCGAGCTGCGGAGACTGAATGAGAACACCGGCAACTTTAGACCCAAAGACATGCTCCAAATGCCCATCGAACCGCGACACATCCGTCGACGTACCGCCCATATCGAAACCAATCACTGGGATCTTCTCCGTGGGATCCCAGCTGGTGGCAGCAAAGCCGACAACACCAGCCGCGGGTCCAGACAGGATCGCTTTCAGACCGCTGAATTTCCGGAAGTCAACCAGCCCACCGTCAGACTGCATGAACTCAAACCGGCACTCGCGCTGGCTCTCGAGGCCACCTTCGAAACTGGACGAGATGGAGTCGATGTATGTCTTGATGACGGGCGTGAGATAGGCGTCGGCCGCGGCGGACATGCCCCGCGGCACGATCTTAATCATAGGCTGCAATTTGGAGGACAGCGTCACGGAAAAGCCCATGCTCTCGGCGAGCTCTCCTATCTGGCGCTCGTGCTCGGGGTACGCGAACGAATGCACCAGCGCCACCGAGAGCGACTGGTATCCCTCCTCCTTCAGCCGTTGGAGCTCCCTGCGGACTTCCTCCAGGTCCAGCTCCTGCACCACGCGGAACTTCTCCCCCGTGACACCATCAACAACGCGGGCGCCGGCAAAGGCGTCCTTATCCGCGGACGGGTGGCAGGGAACCACGCGCTCATTGACCTCGACCACTCCTTCGGGCAGGACTCCGGGCCGGGCCATGGACAGATCGAAGATGTTCGGACGCGACTGGTCTCCGATCTTGAGCAGATCTCGGAAGCCCTTGGTGGTGAAGAGGACGGAGCGGGCGCCTTTCCGCTCCAGCAGGGCATTTGTGGCGACGGTCGTTCCCATGCGCAGACAGCCTATCCGATTCAGCTTCAGCGGTTGACCCCGAGGGTGAGGTTCGCCTGTGACGAGCTCGAGAATCTGGCGAACGCCTTCCGTGGGCGCATCTTGGTAGTGAGCTGGGTCGACCGACAGCAACTTGAGGATGATGTCCGGACGACCCGGGACGATGGCGTGGACATCGGTGAACGTGCCACCACGGTCAATGGAGATGGTGATTTTCCCCGATCCAGACATATTGCTCTCTTCCTCGGGGTATTCGAGTCTGAGGGATATGTATGAGTTCTGGTGGGGGCGGGGAGAGAAGGCGACAGATGGAGATGATAGACGGTCAACCAGGGGCGCTCTCCGGGGGTTTTAAATGAATCAATGTCAGATCCTCCGGTTCCCCGCTGATGAGAAGCAGGATTACTATTGATAACAGCGCAGGCCGCTCGCCCCGAAGTGTCCACTGGGTTATCTTCCACTCATCGTCGTTAACCACTTCATGAGGTCACGTGTCGGGCCGATGGCGGCGTCATCGGAGGCTTCGGGCCGATGGGGCCGTATGACTGTACAATAAGCAATCAGTTGGTAGAATGAGGAATCTGCGTCTGCAGTATCAGACTTCGACTAACGGAGAACATATACTTGGATTTAGTGCATAAAATAGATGGCATTGAGCTAGAACTATATACTAAAAATCATACCGAGAGTCCTACTAAGAATCATCATCGTCGCAGCGTATTCTCAATCCAATCCGTATCCATATCAATATCAATCTGCCCCAAGACCTCTTCCCACAGCCCAGGATCATCATTAATGTCAAAATTCAACGTCATATCGCGCATCGAAGGCAAGTCCTGCGGCAACGGCCACTCGGTCGACAACACCGGTGCTGGTTCCTCAAACGTATTGGTCACCGGAGTCGACTGCTGAACCATGCTGGACGGTGTGACTGGAACGTCCATCGTGTTACCGCTCTTCCGGGAACTGCTGGGTCCAATCGCGGACTGCAACTCCAGTAATAAGGCGTGTCGCGCCCCGAGATATGTATTCCCACGGTCCGCCATACTACGCAGCAGGTTCAATGCCATCTCCATTGTGCGTGCGTTGGCGTCGTTATGAGGGAAGACTGCATTGACCATCACCAGGAGGAGAGCCGCGGAGAATGCGTACTCGCCGTCGAGATAGCCGTACGTTGCTTTATCTCGTTAGTATGGATGTGGGATGAACAGCATATGAAAGGAAAGAATGCGTACCAACAAGATTATGCTTCGCAGCAGCATCCATGATGATCGTTGTGGCACGGGCTGCAGTAATGCAACTGTCAATCACGGCCACTGTGCTTTGCGACAGTCCCTCCTTCCAGTCATCCGTCGCCGAGCCTCGCGACTCCGCCTCGAGTCGTCGCTGGATGACATAAAACACCAAAGGTCGTGCGGTCATATTGATGCAGGAGTAGAAGTGGAGGAAAGTCGAAACCGACTCGCGGTTGATGTGGGTGTCCAGGGTGGAGAAGTCGATTCGAAGACCGTCTGGCACCCGCTGCAGCCACTCGGATAGATCGGTTGTGATACTCTGCGCCGACGCAAGTAGGTTGGTGCCTGTGCGGGGCTTCTTGCGGTAGATTTCTGTGAAATGTGAGTCAAAATGAGCCACTTCGTGTGTACTGCAATGACCTACCTTCTCCAATGCGTCCCAGAATTCTGGACAGTTGAGTATAATGGGTTAGGACAACAGATGGCCACGGCATATCACTCGACCCGGGCTGTAAAGAATGTTAGTCTAGTTACTCCCCACTAGGTCAGCGCAACATACTGTAGGAACAGGCCATGTAGTCCCAATATCTTCATCTTGAATGGTAATAGGGTTTCCGGACTTGACAGAGAGTAAACTGGTAGCAATGTTAGAATGCTACGGCGGTCATTCTCTGGGGTTGCATACCGATCCAAGCTATACACCGACCACCAAGCGCGGCGGCGACGATTTCGAACCTCCTCACTGATGGTGGGGTCTGACACTTCCTGATGCAGACCGAGGGAGATTGCCATCCGAAGGGCCAGCCCGATCTTCACTCCGTTAGCATACACTCAGGTTATCCCATGGTGGAGTAAGCATACGTAAAGAAAAGCCGCATCGCGTCGGTTGAGATTCTGCATATAGTATGCCACATAGCATAACACCTCGACAAAGAAGATCGACCCCTCTTCGTGGATATCTGGCAGGAAGCGCAGGGCATGTTTGAAATATTTAAAACCTGGAGGACCGTCATCTCCAGACCACTGGTTGACGGAATACATCAGCCCAAAGGCAATCACGAGGAGCACCTGACAATACACTAGACATGATTCCCGATTGGAAAAGTCTGGGGGCTGGTTGTAAACAACATGGAGTCTTTCTTCGAAATCGCGGGGCTGAATGAGAGAGAATATGGTTCCAATGTACGTGTAATGCACCCAGAATAAGCGTTTGGCGAATTCGAACGGGGGCATTTGGGGCAGGGACCGGCTAGCCGACTGGCGTAAGGACGTCGGATCATTATAGAGCGGACGGATATCCCATGCGAGGTTGCCGGACGTTGGATTCAGCCGTTTGGCCAAGTGAGTGGCTGAGGACGGGCCGACAAATTCTGTTCCTGGTGAGAACGATTGCTAGTGACTATGAAGAAGGAGACGCACGGTGTTCCCCGGATCGATTGAGGAATAGATGGTCGGTGCCCTTGTACCACCAGTCATCTCGTTCAACGGGCACTTCGACACTGGGGAAGGGACTGGACTGCGTAGGGCTTGGATTGGAGAAAGAAGAGGGACGAGAGTCCTCTACCGCAAGGGTCAGAAGTCGAGAATACAAGCCAAGACGATAGACATACCGGAGCGTCCAGCGGCCTGCGACTGAAGCTGACGCAAGTAACTAACGCGACGTTAGTGAATCTTACTCAATCGAGTAGATATGTACACACCTCTCCGGAATCGACACGCGCTTTTCCGCTTCGGAGTAGACGCAGACCTGGTTGGCGTCTTTACAGGCGGCGCAAGGATAGGGCGGATTGCCTGCACATCGCGTCTTTCGGTTGCGACATCGATTGCAGCTGCATTAGTTCATATTAGCGCCGCTAGCTCATCCACTGCAGGGGTGACTTACGCTACGTTCGACCGCCTCGGGTTCGATCGGTCCTCCGATCGAGGTGTCGATGCACGTCGGGCAGCCTTGCTCGGGGCCATTCTTGCAGTCACGCGAGTCGATGTGATTCAAGATGGAGCATCGTGCTGCCCTTGGAGGGAGTTCCGTCTGGGGGTCGCACCCCTATATGCTGTTTCTATACGAGAGGACAGCCACGGCGTCAAGTATGGCGTTTCTTACTTCGTTCTGATCACGAAGCCGTCGGGAGGAGATGTCCGCGGGTGATGATGCCAAGACGTTTGCTGACGAGCGTGGACGAAAATTATTCGTTGAAGAGGAATTCCTGTCGATACGGACGAGATGTCGAGATCATGCGCCTGTGTCTGTTCTTCTCCAGGATTTCCCTCGTGTCTTCCCCACAGTCGTGGATGGGAAATTACACTGCGCATGTGAGGGAGCATCGGCCCGATGGAACTATCAGCGATAAGATAGGTCGATAAGATAACGATAAGGCCGTCGGGTACCTCCGGTTGTTTTCTCCAGGTTCCTGGGGACCTTCGGGATATTGCGGCTGTAAACATGGTAGAATCAGTCCACCTGTTTTGTGCCGTTTTCGTGGTTAGTTCGAAATCCATCTCCCTATCGTAAGGACCATGGTCGCGAAAACCGATATCAGCTATGGTGACGTTGGCGATCGTGGTTTTGTTCATCCTCATCGCATCCATCCGGCTGCTCTATAACCATGTCCGCTTGAATACTATTCCCGGCCCTGTGCTCGCCGGACTGTCTGATTTCTGGCTCCAAGCTCAGGCATCTTCTCGGATAGGCAATTCTCTGCTGCAACTTCATGAGAAATATGGCACGATCGTTCGCATATGCCCGGATCTTGTCAGCGTCTCCAATCCTACCGCCATTGTTCCGATCTATACATGGCGATCGCAGAAAAGGGTCAGTCTTCATGTAAGTGTATCAAGGAAAAATACTAACCTTTGTCGAGCTAAAGCACGATATCCAATACCCAGCGACTTGCCATCGCCATCCGACCGAGACGGTCTGCAGCACACCGTCCAACGAAAATCAGTATGAAGGGCTCATTGATCCGGCCCTGCGCAATCTGGTCAATACCCTCCGACGACACCACGACCTCGACCTGACCAGCTGTCTTCGATTCTTCGCAGCCGACGTTCTCTCCCGCCTGACCACGCTCGGTCCCGCGGGCGCAAACAACACTGGTCGCTGTGAACCTACCGAGAGGGGTCTCCCGGGTCTCTTCGCTGAATATCTCCTCCTCAGAGGGCCCATATCTCGGCTCAAGCGACAGCATGGGTTTCCGTTTATTTGTCGAGGGTTTCGATCTCGTTTTCCCGGACAAACTGCCTCAATATCAAGTCATACTTTGTTGAGATCGGAAAATCATCCATCTCCTGTGGAGGAGCATCTCGACTGTATCGCGAAAACATTCGTGTCAACGTTTGTCTTTCTTCTCAAATACCCTGCAGTGATGCGTAAACTCCGACGCGAGATAGTCGCCGCCCGCAACCACAATAATCTATCCCCGCTTCCTCTGTGGAGTGAATTGGGCGAATTGAAATACCTGCAGGCAGTGATGAGGGAGTCCCTGAGACTCTCCCATGTGCATAGAGTGCATGAGGTGAAATCGCCTGCTGGAGGTGTAACTGTGTCTGGATATTACGTTCCGCAGGGCACGACGATACGATGTCATCCACTCGTCGTGCACAATAACGCTCAAATCTATGGGCACCGACCCCACGTATTTGATCCAGAACGGTGGCTCAACAATGATCTTCAACGACAGAAATGCATGATCGAGTGTTTAATGCTGTCTCAACAGCATGTGTTCGAACATCCCACAATCTGCGCTGCGTGGTGGGAGCTCAAGAAAGCAATTGTCGTTGTCCTTATGAAGTTCAATGTGAGTAGAATCCAGCAACGAGGTCATTTGTCTAATTAGTCGATAGTTGGAACTTTGTACTGCCTATGAAGCAGCCCAGGACTCAGATACAGGGTCGAATCCACCGCCTATGGCTGTGCGCTTTATACCACGGTCATCACACCATACTGTACATACCTGTCTATATCCATCCAACTAGTAATACAATTTCTGGGGAAATGCACCTGCTTACAACTACTACCTAGTAGGAATACTTCTCTCATTGAAAAATCTGTATTTGACGGGAAAAGATCAAGAGAAACTGCAGTTGCAAAACATAACAATCATTTTCGTGCCTCGTAAATCTTATAACCTGTGGTTTTGCTTTTCGATGGACGGCAATCTGAATATCGCTATGGGTATCGATTTAATAAAGACAGACAAGAAACAAACCCCAGCAAGCAACAGCCACCGCTGCTTACGCCGCCCACGCCTCATGCAGCACCTTCTGTCCCAACGCCAGCGTCCGGGACGGCTCCTCACCCAGCCACTGCGGCTCCAGGCGGGTGATGTTATCTTCGATCTCCCATGCACGACCGCCCTCGACGTACATCGAGGTGCCGTGCAGAGAGTCGTCGGCTAGGACGCCCGCCGACACCAAGGCCACCTCCTGTGGGGTGCTGATGGGCAGGCCCTCCTTGGCCCAGCGGTCACCCACCTTCTTGGGAACGCCCGAGCGGGTCGCGGTCATCCACGGGCAGATGGTGTTGATCCGGACATTGTGCTTGTACGGAGAGGAAAAGTAGGGGCGCAGGGAGCGCATGAGACCTTGCACGCCATGCTTGGCGGCTTGGTAGACTGACACACCGGCGGTTTCCTTGAAGCCTGCGGCGCAGGAGAACAGCAAGATCGACCGGTCCACACCAGGGCCACGGTTGTGACGAAGATAGACGCTCGCCACACGGGTGACATACAGCGAGCCGATGAGATTAACATCGACGTCCTTGGTGGACGGAGGCTAGAAAGGTCAGACCAGATGTTTATCAACCGGTTGTGGGGGTCAAGCATACCTGTCTCACAGTCTGCAGACTGAGGCTCTGGTCGAAAAAGTTCTCGCCAGCTTCCATGTTGCCGGCCGTGACGACCACGTGGTCGATCTTCTTGTACACCTTGAACGCACGATCGAAGAGATCGACGACAGCCTGGTAGTCGGTCACGTCCACCGGCTGGAAGATGGAGCGGGGCGGCTTGGGGGGCAGGGCGGGATCGCCAATGGCCGGCCAGTTCTCCAGACACTTCCGGGCAAGGGCCTCGCCGCGGGTGGTGTCGATATCACCAATGCAGACATACGCACCGGTCTGGGCTAGGATCTCGACCAGACTAGCACCGATACCGTTGGAGCCACCTGAAGCGACGATTAGGATGGGTCTAGGGACAGGGGTCTTGTCCAGCAGGAGGACATACCGACAATCACGACGACCTTCTCATCAAAAGCCTCTTTGTGATCCGCAGTGGGGTGGAACTGGTCCAGGGAAGCAGCCGAATTGGAGGAGAGAACGGGATCGGAGGGGGCAATCATCGTGAAAGACTATCCACAGGGAAGGATGAGGGTGGATCGAAGAGGGAGATCGTTGTGATCGCTTGATGTGCAGTCACCGAGAGAGAGAGAGATGGCGCGGAGGAAGTTGGGCTGAAGAACCATGCCAGATCCGGGGACGAAGGGGGACGAGAGGGCTGTTTATATAACCCAATGTTAGGCTGGGCAGGAGGCTGTCCGCTTGTCCCCCTGGACGGCAGCCTGGCCATACTCGCTCGTTTGCTCTTCCCCGGGAGGGGGGTTCGGAACCAATCACCGGTTGCAAGAGGGATTGGCGGTCATTGCAGCAGAGGGTCGCGATCCCTGGGTCCTGGTGGAGCGCATATCGGACGAGGACGAGGACGAAGCGGTTACATTGTTGGATGAGAGGGAATGCGAACTCCACCGACGGCGTTGTTCCCCGCCTGCCACAGTCTCACCCACAGTGGATCAACGGATCGGCAAGAGTGCGGGGAGGGAGAGAGGACGACATCTGGATGTGATCTGGAGAGGATGCAAGAGACGGATGCAGCGGTGACGAAGTGAGGGAGGAGGAAGATGGCAATGGCGGGAATGGCGGTAGACGAAATAGGCGGGAGGGAGAGAGAGACAGATAGAAAGAGGAATGGGAGGGAGGAGACGCAGGTGGAGGGCGGAGGGCGAAGAGGGGAACCCGTGCCTGGGCAGGTACCGCATCATAGTAGATTGGCGGGGGGTACATTGATACTAGCACTGGTTATATTCTCTATTTATTTATTTATTTATTATTATTCCTATTATATGCTTCATCTTATCGCCGTATTATCCTTATTCCTCTGATTATAATTATTATTCTTATATTTTGACGTGTTAATCCTCTGATCATCCCCTCCATAATGCAAAGCGCTATCATCTTCCTCACACAGTCCAATATCATGCAACGCCACAGCCGAACCGTCCGTGAAATGCCTCAAGCGCAAGCCATCCGGGATGACGTCGACGGCGCCCCTGAATTGGGTTCCCTCGTCCAATAACACCCGCATCTCAGCCCCATCGTATATCCTCGGTAACCGCAATGGGAGCAGGATCAGCTTCTTGCCATTCCGTGCTCTCTGCATGATGGGGGGACACACGGCCTGCCATTCTCTGGGATCCTACTCGACTTAGCTACCCTCCCTCTGCACGGTGATACGCATTGGCTGGACGGACATCACTTCCCTACTTCCGGTCAGCGATGCTTCGGTCTCGCGTTTAGCTTCCACCAGGATAGGGTCTAGAGTTCGCCATGACGCGATTGTCGCCGTTTCATGTTCATGCCACGCAATGCTGCAACAAAGACTCTTATGCCCTCTCGGACTGGCATGGACCGGACGACGGCAGTGCGGTAGCCGAATAGGCCATCCGCCGAGACTCTTGGTCTCACCTTATTGGGTCCACGGACAGATAACAACAGCCTCAGTCTAAGCAACACTAGGCAGACTGATCAGGCATCCTCGCCGGAAATAATGGGAGAAGGATGCGGCGCGGCATTCGACACCATGTCAACGGAGCAGCGTCCTCCGTCCGTTGCGTCGCATCGCATATCCCAGCCAGTACCACATTAGACCGCGTTCCGACCTAAGTACAATTGCGTCCATCATAGTGGCACGATTAAAGAGAATCTTGAGTCCTACTTCTTTATGAGAGTTGGTTCCTCTGAGCCGAAGGGAGGGAAAAGGAGCCAAGACTGAAGGGGCCGGGCATTCCGATGCTCCGTAGAAACCCATCTAGCGCTCGGCCTCGTGTGGTTCTCCACCGGCCCACCGCGTGTTATGCGAGTCTGAGTCGGTTCAATCGTTCCGTTCGGCGCATAAACTGGTTTATTCTCTCATTCTACTCAGGCTAGTGATTATGATTCTGTTACGGCACAGGCCCGAGTGTTGGCGGCGAGGAGGAATTATTAATTGCCGGAAGCGGCATGATCGCACGGATCAAGACATCCATGTCTGTCCCTTAGCACTTGGTTACATGGCAGGTCGATACAACATCATTCAGGCTAATTCACGCAACAAAACTTAAGGTAACTTTTGTCGTTGGTGGCGCCGAGCTTTGCTCCTGCCTCTGGCTGATCTGCATGGGTATGGACGCCACCGGATCAGCCAACTCTTGGTACCTAGCGCTTAAGTCTATCTCGAGTGTAGGATAGCTGGAATCTTAGAGTACACCTGAAAAGGAGGTGGGAGTAGGTAAGTCCAATCGCAAGTGGTCATAGTCCGCGCGTGGGTTTTGCGTACGAGGGACTGAAATATATTGTTGATTCCTGTACGCTAAGGGAATGGATAATGCAACTTGATCTTTTGGAAAGTTGCCTGGTTACAATAGTCTTTTATTTGAGATGATTCTCCTTCATTCCTTTTATCTGCACCCTAAGTTCTAACGAGAAGCTATTCGTTGCATAGAGTGATTCCACAGAGTACATAAATGCCACGCAGCATTTTCGCAGGTGGTCTGAGCACGCAACGTCCTCAGCAGGCCCACCGGTCTCCGCTTCGACTCCACGATGACATGTCTCCACCCATGCATGTTTCTGCGAGATGGGCAGATCTATGTACTCCGTAGGGAGTATATCAGTATCGCTCTGTTGTGATTGTCTGTGTCTGAAGTTGCGGTGCAGTGTTGATGTGAATGAGCTAAGATCAAGAGAAAAGAAAAATGCCCTTGGGGCAGACAAGAGAATGTGTCTCGATGCCTCAGCCATCGAATTTCCTGTTTAGGACTAGCGCATCACGCATGTTCTCTTCACCCATCATCGAAATCGTTTCCAACGCAAGATCTCTTCCTTGTCATCGCCCTCTGGATCATTCAGAGATATCGGATTACAGAAGGTACCTATTCTGGAGACAAGTCATCGCATCAGAAGGCCAGCGCAGCGCCCAGATTGGTATCTCCACACCCCAAAGCTCGCTGTTGCACAACGTTAACTAATCAAGCGTTCTAGATGTCTTCTTGATCCTCCTAGTTCTTATTCTCATCGAGTGCTGACCAATTCAGAGATCGAAATAGTCATCATGACATACCGATCGAGGAACAATCGATCCTACCAGCGGACTGGGAGCGGTAGCTGACGTCACTTCCGGAGCCATTCTAGAACGGCCGTTGTTATATAAGATCATGCGATTATTCCATCATGGACATCCCGGATGGCGATTCCGACCATCATGCATCGCATATCGACATATATAAAACCCCAGTCGACGCAATTCCTCCGCCGGTCACTTTACGCCCCAAGAGCTCAATTGTGCAAAAACAAGAGACCTACTCTTTTTTCTCCCAGACGATTCGCCTCCACAATGGCAAAGACATACAACGGAAACACGTCGGAGCAACCTCCGCGGCATGAGATGGTCTACCTCCCCGGCGTACTGTCCCCCAACCGATCCTTTGGCGTATTCCGCAAGGTCCTTCATACAGGACTGTATTCCCAATTTCGTGGCGATGGAAGTGCCCGTGAACGGAGAAATCGGAGACGAGGTCGGTCAATTTGGACCATGCAAATTTAATAGCAACTGACAGATGATACCAGATCCACACCGTTGATCAGGTCCTGCTTTTCACCCACGGCAATGGCAAAGCAATCGTGGCCGGAAAAGAACAAGACGTAAAGCAAGGCGACGTGGTCATCGTCCCGGCTGGCACGCAGCACCAGTTTCTCAACATCGGCAAAGATCCCTTGGAGCTGGTGACGGTGTATTCGCCCGCAGAGCATCACCCGGCCACTGTTCATCAGACCAAGGCTGAAGGCGATGCAAAGGAAGAAGCAGGTGAAGATGAACCGCCGGAGTGGACCACGCGCAGCAAGGCCGAAAATGAAAATCTGGGGTTGGTTACGCCTTGAGGTGCCATCATAGCCTAAATAAGCCACCCCCTGTGACAATAAACCGCACAATTAATCCTCACATTCCTCACATTTTCGTATTTGCACGGGGATTAGGGACTGAAACACGACTTCTCGTGATTTGTAGGGATTTGCCAAATCAGCCTAATTCCCCGTGTTGAAACAAGACATGCATCCTCGGACGACCGGACCGATGCTAGAAATCGGGTGGCACTTATATAGTGGGTGGAAGAGGGAAGACTCTCACATATTGCATCGCAACATATTAATTCACGTCGCAATGAAATACACCCAGCTGTTGTTCGTTCTCACTACCACCTGCCAGGGAGGTAGGAGCTTTCCCTCCACGCCTGGAAGACTCACTGACTATATACAGTCCTGGCACAATGTCCGGACCTCCCATCTTCCCTTTCTCTAGAGCCCATATCGACTCTGCCAGACCCATTTTCGTGGTATCCACTATCAGAAACAGGTCGGATCAAGTCAAAAGACGACTGGGCATGTCGCCAGCAGCACATCGCTGCGCTGCTACAGCGTTTGGAATTAGGAGAAAAGCCCCCGTCCCCTTCCACGGTAAAGGCATCCTTCACCCAAAATACACTCTCTATCGCGGCATCAGAAAGCGGAAAGGAGATTACATTTAATGTCACTATTAAATATCCCTCTGAGGGAGGCGATGGTCCTTTCCCTGCCATGATCGCCTACGGAGCGCTTAGTATTCCTCTACCGACAGGAGTAGCCACGATCACATTCGACAACAGCCAGATTGCGGAGCAAAACGACCGGAGCAGCCGTGGAAAAGGCCTCTTCTACGATCTATACGGGGCAAACCATACAGCAGGAGCCATGGCGGCATGGGCGTGGGCCGTCTCGTTGATCCTCGACAGCCTGGAGTCTACACCGGAGGCGAATATTGCCGTCACCAAGGTCGGAGTGACCGGATGTTCGCGTAACGGCAAGGGCGCAATGGTCGCCGGAGCGTTGGATTCGCGGATTGCGTTGACCGTCCCGCAGGAGTCCGGCACCGGTGGATCAGGCTGCTGGCGTCTGTGTGAAGCTGAAGAAGGCGCTCCTGAGAAGGTCCAAACAGCAGGTGAAATTGTCCAGGAGAACGTGTGGTTCTCGACGAGCTTTAATGCATATACGGATAATGTGGACCGTCTTCCGTTCGATCATCACATGCTGGCTGGGGTCATCGCTCCGCGCGCTTTAATTTCGCTGGACAATGCGGGTTATCAATGGCTGGGACCATGGTCATCCCTGGGATGTATGCAATCTGCCCGTACGATTTGGGAGGCACTGGGCGTTCCTGATCACATGGGATATTCTCTGTCGACCGACCATTCTCATTGCGTGTTTCCTGATGAGCAAGCCGAGGACTTGTCGGTTTTCATACGTCGATTCCTCCTCGACGAGGAGGCCAACACCACAGTGCTGAAAAACTATCCGGGGATCTCATTTGACAAAGCGGATTGGGTTGATTGGGAGGTGCCAATCCTGACTTGAGATGGAAGCCGGAGGACAAAGCGTGTTATGAGTGTGTGGCATGACAACGTATGCACGAGGGAGGAGGGTAGATTGACGAACATTAATTGCTTTTAGAGTTGTTCTTTAGGAGTTTACGAAACGAAATGTGAGAGAGCTCTTCTCGCTTCGGGTCTTGACTACTTCCAGAATTAACTTGAGACTTATCCCCAAAGACCTGTGTTATGCCCTTTATTCATTCTATCTTAAGCAAAGTTTTCTACGCTCTGTTCATATTCCTTAAGGGGTTTTCCAAGTTCTTCAAACCAGAAACTCATTCTACCCATGAGAACCACCCTTTTAAAGCAGTATCTTCCGTCCAATTTCCAATTCCGCAATCTCTTTCTTCAACTGGGCCCGGCGTTGACTCAGGGCCGGCTGCTCGCCTGCAATCTCCTGCACCTGCGACGGCGACAGTCTAGTGACCAACGCTGGCGACAGTAGTCCCAATGGAGTGTCGGGGCCATCAATGAGATGGTGGAATGCTGCTTGTTGAAAGACGTTGTCGACGAATCGCTTCCGCGCGACCTTGTAGTAGGATTGCAGGATGTCGTAAACTTCCTCGACGATTTGGTCCACGTTGCCCATATGATGCTGGGGCTCGATATCCACCACCCGCACTACCTTTCCATGCCGATCGTCCTCGATGATTTTGTCCTCAAGCGATGCTTGCACCCGGGACTGCCGCCTATCCTTCTGTTAGTCTTAACTTCGAAAGTGCCGGTGTCCGAGACACATACAGGTTTTGGAGGTTCTGGTTGAAGTAATGATTCACGGTAATCGGGGTGCCGTTGCGTTCCACGTGTAGAAGAAACTCCACCTGCTTGATGGCCGATTGGTACCTTTCCAGGAGTTGGTCCGACAGAATATAACTGAAGGCCGCGACGACGTTCTTGTCAGGACAGACCAGCTCCAGTGCCTTGACAATGAACTGGTGGACAGCAGTGATGATGTCTGCGATGTACCCAAGAGCAAAGTTCGGCCATTTGGAAGACTGCTTGTTCATGCTCGTCGCCAGCAGACACGTGTTGAACGTGCCCACCTCAAACCCGCGCGAGCGAGTGTACAACTGCATCAGCCATTCTTTGACGCCAACTCTGAGGGGTAGAGGCTCCTCCTCGCAGGACGGAAGCAGATCAGCCAGATCAGCAACGTCGTCGATCTTTCTAGTCAGAATGCCAGTCTCCTTTGTAGCCTCATCCCAAGCCCACGTGTTGTCATCCGACTCCTTCTCGTATTTGTGGCCGAAGCGTGCCATGTCCTCGCAAAAGGTGGTGCTCCTGTCCATGACGATGGTGGCGAGACGGAGCTCCTCGAACTCATCAAAGGTGTCATCGGCCCCGTAGTTGGTCGACAACGCCTGTGTAGCGAGCTGCTGGAACCGACTAATAATATCCAGGAGGAATGCCGCTTGCTGCTCGGTGGTTTCGCTCCTCACCGAGAGCGTGGAGAGCAGCCTTCGCCTCCTTCAGTCGTTTAGTGATTTCAGAACGAACCTATCTGTGGCGTCAGTGATCCATCTCATGTATTTGGGCCGGGTGACAAACCAAAGGAAAGATGCGGCGCGCATTTTCCGTGACAACTTCCTGCAGCCGCCTTCTCAGGGCTCCGATACCGAATCGCTCGGGAGGAATAGCCTTCCACGGATCACCGCGTCCGAACTGCTCCTCCGCGGCGTCACGGTCAACCTGGCCGTCCTCAAGCTCGCGCTGACCAAGATTGCGAATGACCACCCATCCATGGCGTAGTGGCATCGTTCTGCCCAGGACAATGTCCATCACTTTCGTCTCAGCGCCCTGGTCCACCAGATCCGGCTTGGTGAGCACACCGAGCGTTCGGCCGCCCTTGGGGTCCAACTCGCGGGCCATTTCGATGATCTCCTGCGTGGCGATGTCGACGTTGGAGGGGATAACCATCAGCATGATGGAGCGCGGGTTCTTCATGTAGCCCAGGACCATCTCCCTGACCATCTTGATGTCGGTTTTGGTGGTTATTCCCGGCGTGGTATTTTTGAAAATACCCGGGACATCGATGACGCTGAGATGGTCCTCGTCGGGTCCTGAGATCTCCAGACGGAAGATATCATTCGAGAACGTCGGACGTTCGGGATGGTGTTTGTTCGAGACCTCCATCAGTTCATGTACCTAGACCAGTATGAGCTAGACACCAGTAGTAACATGTGGATTACTTTGCCTCTTCCATCACACGTGCAAAGGACTGCGGGTCAACCTCACTGATCTGAGCATCCCATGATTTCAGTCTTGCGCCACGCTCAGGATCAGACCCCGCAGCTGGGATCACAGATGCCTTGATCTCGCGGCGTTTGAGGTCCTTCCTGCGGCGGAAGATGATCTGGGAGGCGTATCGAGTGCAGAGTCCGCTGCCGCGAGGAAAGGGCAGTATGGTCTTAGCTTCAAGCACTGAGCTCTTACCGCTGGATTGATCGCCAACGACCACCAGCTGGGGAAGATCGATGTATTCACCGACGTTGCAGGCGAAGAGACGATCGATCTTGTCCAGAAGAACGGGATCTGCCAAGGCATCTTTCTTTATGGGCATTTTAAGGTAGAATAAGGATACTGTTAGATAGAAAAGAAGAGAAGAAGAGAAAAATAGGGATATTAAAGGCAAGGTGGTGAGGTGAGAGAGTAGGAAGAGGTGAAAAATGTAGGTGAGGTAGAAAGAGAAGAAAAGAGAAAATATAGTGAGACGACGGCGATGCATTCCATTTTGGGTCAGCCCAGAATCTCTGCCATCTTGCATATCTTTCGTTTGCAACCCTCTATACATGCGTGAATTAGGCCATGTTTGCCTTGCCTTTCCTCCCCATCATGATGGCTCCCTCCTGCGTGTTTCCACAATCCAAGACAACCATATCCATCCGCTTTTCATAAGACTGCTTGCTCTTCTCTGACGACGTACGAAGCATAGACCACCGCAAATATGGCAACGGACGGATCAGCTCATCCACACAGTCCAACAGCCACCCTCCCAGGCCGAGGCCTTGATATTCCGGGAGGATGTACACATCCGTGAGGTAAGCAAACGTAATCGTGTCGGTCACCAGGCGCGCAAACCCAATCTGTTGGAGGTTGTCAGACGTGGGGTTTGGTTTGTACACGCCAAAGCAAAATGATTGATCGAGAATCTGGCGCAGAATATCGTCAGGAAATGGTTTGGTCCAATACATAAAGTCCTGGGCGAAGGCGGCATTGATGCTGTCCACCGAGAGAAGGCTCCTGTCCGTTGACACGGTGAACTCGTTCTTGGTCCAGACCCGAGGTTCAGAAGGTAGCGCCATGGTTGAGAGAGCTGGAAAATGTGTGTTTCTTGCCGAGAGGAGTTGTTCAGTCGTGATATGTCGTGATAGCGGCAGTCGGCTGAAGGATGAGTCATGCTCGTGTTTACATCCGTTTCCCCTTTGGGATTCTTACCATGTAGTCAGAATTATCAAGCAGAAGAGATGAAGAATAAACGGTGTAGCTTGGATTTCTCTATCGAATAATCTATTTCTCACTGTCTGCTCGCGGTATCCTATTCTATGACCTAGACCTCTATATTCGAACCCTCTAATATATCCAGGGCCTCGCTTGCACTAATACGACTGGATGGGAGGAACCGCATGAGTCCTCGTATTACCTCCAGTAGAGGCGCAAGAACAGGTTCACGTATCCTTTCGGTGAATCTTCGGTCCAGCTCAGACAGTTCACGATCTATGAACTGTTAGCAGCGCATCTTATGATGTACTGGTATACTCTCTTATCAATGTCCAGATCGTGCTCGGACTCCTTTTGCATTGATTCCCACTTACTCTGCCATTCGACCGGCAGCTCCTCCACGAACCCGATCATCTGGAAAACCAGTACCTCGATCTCGCCAAGATACCAGAATGGAGTACTCGCGAATAGAAATGAATAGATCTATGTCTGTCCTTTGGTAAATCGTTGTCCCAGTGGGTGAATTTTCTTACCGTACAGCCCACTCGCCATAAATCAACGCGGTATTCAAAACGATCTGTAAAAATAGTCTCAGGAACATGCAACGAGCCCGGCTGGGCCAGGTGCTGGGGCTCATTCCCTCGTAAGAAACTCTCCCCAAAATCAAGCAGTCGGATATCTTTGTCGTCCTCATCGATCCAGTCGACCCACTCTGCGGCTTTGACTAATTGGTTTGGAAATCCATCTGGAAGGGGCATGCCATCAAGTCGGGACAGTGGCTCGATCTCCGGGGATCCAAGAACTGGAAAAAATTCCGTCTCACTTGCATTCAGCAATTGATTGCAACTAAATGCTATGTTTCGGCCACTTATATCTATGGCACATGTGAGTATTGATGATAATCAATGGAATAGCGTAACTTGAAGGGTGTTCGCACCGCCATGGCTCACGCCGACACTATGTAAAAACCTGACAGCTTCCAAAAGCTGTCTGGACATTCGACCTATGGTCTCTGGACAAAGCTGATCGCCCACCTGTTGGTAGTCTGCAAGAACCTTATCCACGGATGGCCCGAGTAGTTCAAATACCAGGCACTGATGGATTCCGTTGGGACCTTCATGGCAAAACGAATCGAGCAACTCAACAACAAAATGCGAAGAGAGATTCTCTTGGGATCGGGATTTTAAATATTCCAAATTCCGAAGCTCCTGCGACTCCTGTGAATTGGCAGTCATGATCTTCAACGCAACCCATTGATTGCAACTGGAGCATCATCAGTAAGGGATGGAGCAAAGAGCGTGGTTCATTAGTCTCCCACCTCTGATCATGGGCCAGCCACACAGTAGAAAAGCCACCCCATCCTAACTTATGGTGTACCTTGTAGCGACCGTGCTGGAAAGTGTCCCCAAGCGTAACCGGGTGATAGCCCCCTGGCCGATATTTTGACAGAGACTCTTGCGTGTACAAAAGGTTGTTCTGACAGAAAGAGGATAAATCCATGTCGAAGGCAAGAATGAGTCGAGGAATATAAAAAGTGGGTGGTAATGCAGGGGGTATCTGGCGATGCTGCAATGACTAACCGGGATTCCGTAAGCATGGCTTCTGACAAATACTCAAATATGCCCAAGCTTGTGCTTTCTGCTACTATTGTCTGGTGACACGAAATTCCTTTGTTGTCAAGCAAAGCCTCAATATGTGATGGCACGCACACCTCCAGCATTTTAGGCACATCTTATGTGGCTACCAGGCACCAGATGTGGGGGAGTGCAAGCATTAAGCATCTCCCCAACATGGCCTCAAGCTTATGTATTGCTTTTGATAGCTTATATACCTAATTATCAGAATTTGTTGATGCACGCTAATAAACAGCTCTGTATGGTCATAAGTTTTAAGAGAGCTGTTTCAGCTCCCGAGAATAGTATTCAAGCGGAGATGGTTATAGAGCAGTCGGATGGATGCGATGAGGATGAACAGAACCACAATCGCCAACGTCGCCATTGCTGATATCGATTCTCGTGAGCATAGTCCTTATAATAAAGCAGATAAGTTTAGATATAATTATGGAAAAAAAAATAGTTTGTTTCTTATATCGTTAAAACCAGCCGCTAACGGATAGAAATACCATTCCATATAACAAAGAACTTAAAGGCCTAACCTATACGGAGAAAGACAAGAACGCATAAAATACTAAACATCAAAAATCAGTGTCTTCAAATATACCATATATAGTAAGCTCTAGAATTCCCTCTCTTCTCCCACGTTTCCTAGATCAGACAAAGCCTAGTTATACTTCTACAGCAACTAAGCGGGGAAAAAAAAGAGATTTCGATGCTAATGTATCTCACCAACCACCTCGCTTTGAATAGAAGGATAATTTGAATAGCGATCGCGACCAGCGAAGACATACAGATCTGTTCTAAGATCTTTAGAACATAGTCGCGTACTCCAGTATCGGAGTCGTCCTATATAGAGTTCATAAGATACTTGATATCAACTGCATAATAGAAAACAGAGGTACAATTTCCAAGCAAAAGAAATGGCTATAAACATGATCTTCATATAGAGCAGGCTAGACGGCAGAGGTCCACACTCTAGAATTTGCTCCATAGAACCCGTCAACAGTTAACCACCCACAGGCAGACAAGAAATCATCGCATAAACCGAATGAGACCGACTTTTTGCCTACCCACGCGATCTTAGGAGCAACTCACGTGACTAATCAGCCACCATATAGCCTCACAACCCACGCCCGAAAGTGAAGGGGAAGACCGAAAATCTTCTTCCTACCCGTATGAAAAACGGTCTTGTGTACTTGAAGCAACATTACCCAATTTCATACGGACACTTGAATTCAATCAGCGGGCTTGGTCAACTCCAGCAGAGGCGCTCTAGCTGTTTTCTCAACTTATGGCGCTTCCACTTTACATCCCGCCTTGCATTCACACTCCCCCTGGCCAGTATCAGGGTGGTGACCCATAGCCGCCACATACAATGAACGGTATGGACATCAAATGAATACCATTTATGCCCAAGCCTTCAGAACCTGTCTTTGCCCATTTCTGAGCTTGCCACGAAGCTCTCCTGTCTTCTGTACCCAAGTTGCTTGTGTCGTTTAAATCAGCCGCCAATGGATGGAAGCACTATCCAAGACAAAGAACCTGACGGCCACTGCCACACGGCAGTCTCTGGGAGAGTTTTCCGACCTTCTTCCCAGAACAGACAAAGCCTTGCTGTGCTTCTATGCCTAACTGACCGGAAAATAGGAGGGTTTTCGGTCCCCATATAGCTGACCAACCACTTCATTTCCTTCAGAGGGATGGCTCAAAAAGCCAGCGTCGTCGTCGCCGCCATAATCCGCATGGCATTAGTGACTAGCGCATATGCACAGGTCTGTCCCGAGGCCTTCGGGAGTACCTGTTGCGGTACTTATCCCTCTTCTGGCCGCCGTCGTGGAACCGAGTTCTGCGGTGTAGCAAGTCTGGCACGTTGGTCATGACAAGAACTTCCCCGTGAACCCTGAGCCAGAACAGTATTATTTGTCTTTTTCTTTCTGCACTGCCACGCCAGTACATCGCCTTCATCAGACGTTTGGTGAAATTCATATATAAAGTCTCCATTTCTGGGGAATGTGACGCTTTTAGAGGCTCTTCATTGAGGGCACAAAAGTTAAACCTCGATAAGCGCCATCATAGGTGAGGCATTTACGCCATTGAACTTATTCCTAGAAGGAGCCATTTCGTCATCAGCTGGGTGACCTGGGCGCATACATTCGGCACTAAACAGATACACCTAGGCGAAGACGTGACCCGATTAGGTGAATGTGGAAGGACATCAGAATGGAGTGGGATCTAAGGCGTAGTCAGTCTCGGGAGCCTGTCAAGCTTACGATAAATACCTTCCTCCGACAAAGCGAACAGGCGACCTATATCGCGAAAAAGCGAGTACCATCATGGAGAGCAGAAGTTGTAATTCTAAAATCTGAACGGGAATGTAGGATAAATTCTCTGGATCACAGGGTCAACCATTTCCTTGGAGTGCTTTTGCCAGTCATTGTAGCTCAAAGACATGTCTCACACCACTTTCCAACCAAATATATATATATAGACAACCTCGGGGGGATGGTCCACTTGCAATGTAAGGTTATCACTCCGTTTATGACGAATAGCTCACAGAGCGGACTGAGCCACGACTGCCTCGTTGGTCGTTTCCATCACGTTTTCTGAACTCACCAACTCGTAGGCACTCTCATCCTCTTTCAATAGACAGTCAATCTGCAAATGCAAGGAG
This sequence comes from Aspergillus pseudoterreus, assembly GCA_002927005.1. Taxonomy (NCBI): domain Eukaryota; kingdom Fungi; phylum Ascomycota; class Eurotiomycetes; order Eurotiales; family Aspergillaceae; genus Aspergillus; species Aspergillus pseudoterreus. The sequence goes on along the minus strand of PIJX01000014.1, from coordinate 113,900 downwards.
AAAGTGAAACTCCCTGAGGCTGGACTGTCGCATCTGCATTCCATCCCTTTCCGGCGGGATGGTTGCCCTTTTCGGTTATTTCCGCCATGACATTCCTTTGTCTCCAAAGTCAATCTCAATTCTGAACTCTCCTTTTATCAACCTCACAATCTGGCTGTCAAAATGCTCAGATGGTTTGTACACTGCGTTATTATCTTTGGCCCTTTGCAGCAAACCTGACGCAATTTGTAGGTATCAGAATTGCCTGTCTCGACGTCCAGTCTTGACGCAGAGTCTAACAACTGCAGTAAGTTCGCTGCATGTGCATCTCACAACTCGAAACTGAAGGTATTCCAAGTGTCTCTTTGCTGTTGGTGATGGCCTAGCTCAACAAGGGGTGGAACAAAAGGGCTTCAGAAACCATGACTTGACGCGCACGGCCAGAATGGCGCTCTACGGCGGAGGTACGCCCAAGGGTCACATCCGCATCGCACAGTAAATTTATACTGACCTGTATGAAGCTGTTTTCGGTCCAGTCGCCACGAAATGGTTCCAATTCCTTCAGAATAGGATCAATCTTTCATCTCCCCGGAGAACGCTTTTGGCGCGTGTGGCCACCGACCAGCTTATCTGCGCTCCAACTATGATTGGGGTATTTCTTTCCAGCATGTCTGTGTTAGAGGGCAGTGATCCTCGCGAAAAGCTTCAGCGAACCTATTGGGAGGCACTGCGCACCAATTGGACTGTGTGGCCTGTTTTCCAGGCAATCAACCTATACCTGGTCCCTTTGCAGTACCGGGTTTTGGTAGTGAATGTATTGAACATCGGTATGCTATACACGGAGTCCATGATGGGTGATTTGGCTAACATTCCTAGGTTGGAACTGCTTTTTAAGCTTTTTGAATAACGCGGAAGATGCTCATGTAGTTCCTGATATCTAGCGGAAATGGCAGCATCAAGATACATATCTGAGAAGGAATCGAAGTCTAGATCTTTCCCGAGTGTCCGAAGAGTAAGATTTTCAGAATGTCACGATTGACTTCTACTACTTCTTTCATGTATTACTTTTATTGATAAATAAACCATTCAACTCATTATGACATGGCACAGCCCTACCCTGGTGTGTCAAGGCGGGTAGATTACTTAAATGGGTTAACAGCGATGTCGGAAATTACCTCTTTTTGATCAGTCCGCCAATGCACAACACCGACGCACATTATGTAAGGCAAGAATGCTCCCAAATCGATGACTAGGCTGCAGGGGTCTCCTGCAATGGGCTGGATTGCAACTGGAAAAGCATATTGTCATCATAACATGTTTAAAAATACGCAGAGCACGAAGGCAGCCCTCGGGTGGCTATTGAAGAATATCTATAGCCACTATCTCCCCATTCCGAGTGGGAGTGAACGCGGGGAACGAATCACAAAAACAATGAAGAGGGGTTCATAGACTGCCGAGGTGATGTTCTAAGTGACTTAGCCGACGCTGGATTATATAACGATCTCCAGCTGCTATAGGGGCAGCGGTTGAGATGGAGCCAAGGTGTTGTGGATCTAGGTAATGGGGTTCCTGTCTGCTGAATCCGTGGAATTGAATGCCCTAATTGCGTAAATGGAGCTGCTCCACTGGTGAAGGAAGAACTGGTATCCGACCTGATCATCTAGATCTACAGAATATGGAGTTGAAGAGCCAACAATAGAACAAGTTAGCACGAGAAACGCAACATTACTTTAAACCTGCATGCATAACATTCCTGTATGATGCGGTGTATACTACCTGAGCACTGACATCACAAAATTCTCCACCACACTAGTATTACCACGCAGTCTTATCACTTACTCAGAGGTATTCAAGAACCTTATGACTTGGATTCAGTAGCAAGGTGTTCAGTTCCCTCGTACAGCTTGGGCATAGGCTCCAGCTTCTGCCGGAGGATCCAGACGCGGAAGTGCCAGATGGCATTCCTGATCTGATATGTGGCATGCTTCCGGGTGGGAACCGAAAATACCTGGTCTAGCTCTTCCAGGGTGAGAGCTGGAGACGTCAGTAACAGAGCCAGAAGTACGGGAGAGGAACAAACTCACACTTGGTTTCAGGAACAAAAAGCAGTACGAGGAACCAGCCAATGATGCACCATGCTGCATACCACCCAAAGGCTCCCTGTGGCTTGAATGCGCGGAGTAGCATCGGCCAAGTGAACGAGAGGATGAAGTTGAAGCACCATGTGGTGGCGGTGGCCCACGACATACCGACCTCACGTACATGCAACGGGAATGCTTCGGCCGAGTAGGTGAATGGTACCGGGCCTTCACCGGGGGAATAGAATACTTCGAACAGATACATTCCTGTTGTCACCATGGCCACTCGAGCCTTGCTGTCTTTGACATCCGGTTCGATCCAGAAGGAGAACCCGGACCAGAAAAGACAAATGGCCAGGAAGGGGAACGTAAAGAGAAGTAAGTTCCGTCGACCCCAGGTATCGATGGTGAAGAACGCCGGAAGAGCGAAGACCCAGTTGAGAATTCCGGTCCCCATGGAGACTAGCAGGGCCTGTTGGATGGAGTAGCCGGATTCAGTGAAGATGGTTGTGGAATAATAAGCAATGACGTTGACGCCACAGAACTGTGCTCGGTCAGTAGAGTGGCACACAGCATGAATGGGAGAACTACCTGCTGCAAAAACATGACAATCCAGCTGGCCAAAGTCGCCCGAGCATTCCGTGGAATGGTAAAAAGCTCCATAAACATGGTAAAGAAGTTCTTTCCCTTGTTGACTTCTCGTTCTAGCTGAACACCGACATACGCATAGTAGAGGTCACGGGCCGCCTGTAGGTCGGTCGGACGCAATGTGCGAAACGCCCGGAAGGCCTTGTCGATCTTGTTGTGCTCGATGAGCCAACGAGGGGATTCCGGGCAGAAATAGACCTGCGCGCAGACAATGAGAGGCAGGACGACAGTCGAGCCGAGCATCAACCGCCACGACAGGTCATCGGACAGGCCCATAAAGGCCACACCCATGATATTACCCAGCATAATACCAAACGCCGTCCACATCTGCCACATCATGACCAAGGCACCACGAATAGGAGCAGGAGAACACTCCGCTGCATAGACCGGTACGGTGGAAGACTTGGATCCGATACCCAGACCTAGCACGAACCGGGCGAGGAAGAGATTGACCCAGGAGTTGCAAACACCTTCCCACACAGATGCGACAGCTGCAATAAGGCAGGAAATGAAGATTGTTCCGCGCCGGGCAAAGTAACGGTTCATCGGTTCAGTGAGCCAACAGCCCACAATGGCACAGGCCAGGTAGGGGGCGCCCACAACTAGACCTGTGATATAGTCTTGCATCTGGGGCGAGAAGCGATCGGCTTTTATTCCTAGTTGCTGCTGATGTTAAAAATTGTAAGGAGGTTGGGGAGGGAACCAGCAAATACCTTGAGATAGATGGCCTGCGCTCCGTTGTTGACTGTCTCGTCCATTCCCTGCACAGCAGCTGCGAGAGAACACATTGTCGCCATAAAGTACAGGGGAAAGGGCTGAGACCACTTGTGAGTATGCTCACGCTGGAGTGCCTCTTTCTCCCAGTCCGTCAACTCCGGCAAGCTCTGGGCAGCGTGGGGATCCTGAGACACCAAGGCGCCCTTCCGGAAGGTGTCTCGATACTCGTCCAAGTTGTATTTTGAACAGAAGGCATCGACATCCTGAAAGAGTTTGTCTTGCGGGATGCCCGCCAATGGGTTCTCGAAGACAGCATTCAACCGGTTGGGCGGACGTCCTTCGATATCATAGATGCTGCTCCGCCGTCTGGGGGCTTCCGCATGTTCGTAGGTGCCCGGGGACCCATTCTCACTGCCGATCTTTTCATTGGGGCTGCTGTCGCCTTTCGACATGTTGATGATTGATGAGGAAGATCAGATGATAGAAAGATTCTGACGTTTTCTAGTTTTCTGGTAGGACTGTCGATTAGGGGCACAGGGCATAATTCTCCGGGGATAGAGGCCGTAAGCACACAGAGAAGGGCTCTGGCGTGGAGGAAGTCCAGCTGGAGGAGATCCTTGTGGTTTATATTACAACCAGGATACGACCTCATCCTTAGCCTACTCCGTAAGAGGCTCCCGACTACAGTGGATCCAGTGAGCGTCTATGACCGAATGGACTTCCCCGCCTAGGATGTAAGTTGGTGCGGTATCAGCTGCTACGGGCGAAGGAGGGTGATCAGATACATCGTTTGCCCATGGGGACCCAATCCGGCGGTCGTACCATCCGCATACAGACAGGAGAACCGGGGATAGAACAAGCAATAGCAGATTCAGCTATCGGCAGGGATGCGCTTCCTATGCCGTCATCGGCGCCCATGTTGGCGTTCTCGCATCGACGGCGTTGCAGCGAGGCGGAGAGGGCTGGATAAGGCGTAGGATCCATGGACGGGTACAGCCTACTACTGGACGACACAAAACTCCGCCATCCGATTTCCCAAATCGGACCCCATGGGGACACGCCAGACCGCCCGTGGAACAGCCACGGGATGTCTGACGCAGCCAGTGAGAGACAGATCGGCCGTTGGGGGTGGTGGAGATGGGATAAGCAATGACAAGCCGTCTTGGGCTTCTTGACCGTCAGAATACGACCCGATGACGCTGCGTCAGGCTGGAACTGGTCAGAATAATTCCGAGACTATTCGTGTCGATGGTTTCCCCTGGGGGAGTATCCCCGCGCGGGCGAGGTGGCTGACTCGTGCTGATGGGTGGGAACGCCTCATCCGGGCGATCCGGATGGCGGAGTTCCAGGTAACTAGTTATGTACTAGGTAGCTCCCTGTGCCTTTTTGCCGATAAGGGGTCTCGGCGTTTTCCGACCATAATAGCTTGGGTAAAAAACCGACGAAGACGGCCATTTTGCAAGTAGAGGTTCAGCCTCGAAAGGGAGGGTCTCAATCTCTGTAATAGTCGAGTTATGGATGTCTGCGTGCTGTCGCATTATGACGACCACATGAGCTGGGAGCGGAGAAGCATGAATATGGATCCTTGGTTCAAGGGTTGAGTAAGAGGGGACAAAGGAAAAGAAGAAATAGAAACAGAACGGAAGGAAAATAAATACGTGTTTAATATATGCGAGCTACCTCAGCAAGAAAGAAAGAGTGACAGCCGAGGCAGCAATAAAAATGTATACTACATAGAATGACAATTCCGGATGTCGGACAAAGTCATACAAAAGCCCCCACGGGCTCATCTAACTGACAAATTTGATCAAACCGCCGAAGAAATTTCCCACTGCCCGACTAGAAAATACCCAGATCCCCAAAAATAGGGAAGCGAGGGGGGCCTGCCGTGGGCTTTCCGATCGCACAGCTGGAGCTGCTTGGAGAAGGGGTGGGGAGAGCCGTGGATTTGGCCCCAATAGTCCTCCACGACCAGGAAGGGGCCGGGCCAGGAGTATGCCATGCCCCGGGACCTGCCTCTGTCAATTGAGGAACATGGCCGAGACCATGTCTGTCGTGTCCGCCGTGGCGCTTGGCAAGAGCCGAAGAGGAGGGAGCCGGGGTAGAGGAGGGGATCGCCGAGCTGGAATAGTCACCGGCCCCGAGCTTACCAACACCAGCGTGGGCCTTGACGTAGGAAGCCACCTGAGAGGCCGGCATCAGGCTGAGGTCGCCCTCGTCCGACAGCCAGCCCGAGAAAACGCCGTCACCAGCCGACGACAGCTCCCCAGAGCTGGTGAGGACGTTGGGGATACAGGCACGACCCAGGGACCCCGAACAGGTAGATTCATCATCCGCGCTGACGGCAAACACGGCGTCGAGATTCTCCTTCGTGAGCGGGGTTTTGACGTTGGAGAAGACATTTCCTTCGATGAGCACTTTGCCGGCAGACTCAACATCAAACGCATGACCGCTGTTGTCGGACCAGTAGTTGTTGTAAGCGTGCCAGTAGCTGCTCTCTCCAAGCTTGGGGGAGCGACCCGATGTATGATGGATGTAGTTGCGGGCAAAGGTGATTTGCTCGTTCTTGCCCAAGCCGAGGCTGTCCAATTTTTAACTATTAGAAGGGAAATTCTTTGCCTGGGAGGGAACGTACAGGGTCCAGTAATGGTGGCCATCGCAAGATGCCGACCAATCGGTGCGGCCGTCGAACTCGCTATTCGAGATTGTCACTGACCCACCTGTGCAGATGTTAGCATTGCGACGGAAAGGACAAGGGATGTATTTACGTATACATACTCGACTCGTAGCCTGTCACGAACATTTGACGACCGACCTGAGAGATCTTGACGTGGTCAATCCAGATCTTGTCAGTACCATCTAACGAGATGGCGTCGCCACCCCAGATGTATTCAGGGTTGATATCGGTGATGTGGATGTTCTGGATAATCACGTTGCTCGCACCGCCCGTCAGACGAAGACCCTTTCCGCGGATGACACCAGCGCTGCCCACACCAACAATGGACTTGTCCGAGCCGACATCCATGCCTTCGGTTCCCGCCTTGTCATAGGTGCAAGTGACATTGGGGGAGCTGCCGCACCAGCCAAAGGAGGTCTCAATGGCATTCTGACCGGAGCTGCCACAGGTGTTGGAGCTGGGGACGCAGCAGGCGCAGTCAGCACAGGTGCCTTCACTCCCGGTGAAATCAAACTCCTTGTCGATCAGGATAACGCGAGGCGTATCATCTGACAGCCACTGGGCCAGTTCTTTGATGTCACTGGGAGCGGCTGGAGCGGCGCCCCCACCACCGGTGGTGCCAGCGGCAAAGCCGAACGGCTTCCCTACAACACCTTGGGCGTGCGCCGACACGCCTAGCAAGGCGGCCGCCGTGAGAACTGTGCGAATGAGTGTCATGATTGCCTGAAAAGAGAGTAAGGTAGAAAAGGGACGACTGAACCTGCAGTCTTCTGGTAACGAATGGAGGTAGGGGAGAATGAAGCCGACCAGAGGGAAGAACCAGGACGGTGCTCATGGTTCATAGCCCGTCTTATACCCCAAAAAATTTTCCCCGATTAGAATCATATTGCAGAGAGATAATCCGCAGGGCGGAATATAATTCCACCACAGGCCGTCACAGATGGCGATAGTGAGACGCGACGGAGATGCTTGGCATGGCAGATCCTGGGGCCATGGTGTTTCACCGCGACGATCGTTGCTGAAAGCCGGCATGAACGAACGCAGCAGTATCGGATAGATTCATGATCGCCTGGAATGCGTATGCATCGGACGGGAGAATGCGTCAACAGCACGCTTTTGGCGGCGGAGAAATCTAGAGATCGTCAGGACGACGGAGTTTTTAACGGAGGGATCATCGTTGCTGCATATTACCTATCGTCTGAAGTATAAAATCACATAAGAGACGGAAGGTATGTCTAACCCGAGTCCTAAGTAGATACCTATCTCATTGACTTCGAAGATGAGGCATATACTAGGTAGATAGTTGAATAGGATGGATTCGAGAACATCACGGAAAGACGTCATACATGTCAGACTGGGCCAGAATGCTTGGCGGGGGTGACTAAGCCCATTTTCCCTTTTGGGACTACCACTCTTTCTCTCTGTCGCCCTCTTCTCCGAGTCCTGTCGCCACCTCTCATCCATGGCTGTTCATTGACAGGCGGAGCCTCACGGGAAGATGTCTACATCTTCTCGTCTTCTCCCTCCCCTTCCATTGAAGCAATCATGTCTGCTTCCTCTTCGACGCCGTCCTCTGTCGAGGACCGGAGGCGCTCGAGGATGATTCCACCACCGCCAGTCCCTATCGCACCCTCGGTAACTCCAGCGACATCTCGATCGCCGTCCGAGAGAACTGCACCCAAAGTGGCGATCCCGCGCCTGGAGAATCGCAAGGATAAGGTCCAACGTCAGAGGGCCCTCCGCGCTTGCGTCCCCTGTCGAGATCGCAAGACCAAATGTGACGGACACATGCCCGTCTGTCGGCAGTGTAGCCTCACAGGAATTGAATGCACCTGGACTTGGTCGAAGCGCGAACGCAAGGAGTGGGAGCTCGAGGCCGCGCGATCCAAAATCCACGCATATGAGGCCCTCCTCGCCGAAATCCTCGCCAAGAGTCGTGCCGATAATCTCCACTCCATCGAGGATATCTTTTCGGTGCGAGTCCCCGAATTGCACCGGAGGGCGCTAATCAATGACGGTAAACTAGAAACACTTTCAAACGTCCCCAGCGATCTTTGCCTCGCTCCTGGTGTCGCGCTCCCTCCTCGATCAGCATCTCCCACCCGCCAGACCGGGGATTTCTCTGCGTCGCATGCATTTGGCTTCGACTGATACTACTGGCTTTCAACCGCTGTGCTCCAAGCCATCATTCCAGACCAGTCAGGTCCAGAATTGGACCTCTTTTGTGGATAATGACACTGCCAGTCACCTCCTCTCCCTGTATTTTGCCTGGGAAAACCCCGTATGGCATCTGGTGGATCAGGACATGTTCTTGCACGATCTGGAAACCGGGGGCCGTCGGTTCTGTTCGCCTCTCTTAGTCCATGTCCTTCTTTTCTTCGGCGTGGTACTTCCCCATTATCCGAAATAAGGTGCTGGTCTAACTCTGCTAGAGCATATCGTACGACCTTGGCCAGATCACCAACCGGCGGGAGGAAAAGGTGCTCGGGAAACAGTTATATGATGCGATTCAGCGACTGTGGGAACTGGAGAAGACGGATGCCTGTCTGCCAACCGCGCAAGCGAGCATTTTGATTGGGTTACTCTGTTGTACCTTTGGCATCGACCGAATTGGGACCCGCTACATCCTCCACGGCGCGGAACTGGCTCAGCAGTTTGGCTTGGACCGTGACGGAGCTGGTTATTTCGCTACTGAAAATACCAACCTGATTGTTCCCATCCACCGCTGTCAGACCATTGTCGCCTGGGCCTTTTTCGACATTCAAGCGTATGTCCGCTCGCTACCCCATTTGTATGCGCATGCTCACCAATTAGACTCGCCGCTCAAGTTTATAGGAAAGGGCCAGTGTGGCTCGAACCACCATCCGTTCGATTCACCCGAGGCGAGACGCACCTTCTAGACAATGACGCGAACTGGATCCCTTACCCCTTCGCCGGGCCGATATACCCGTCCTTAACCTTCACATCGGCGTGCGCTCGGAGTGATCTGGTTGAAATCGTTCACAAGATTGCCCTGTTCTCCCGCAAGTTTCCCTCCTCCGCAATAGAGGAAGATGACTGGGTATATGGCTCGACACTTTATCAACGTCTCGTGTCCTGGCGAGAGAACCTACCGACTGTGCTTCTGCCGAATGAAACCCCTTGTCCTCATATCATTTGCCTGCAGTGAGTGCCCCTCGGGGTTTCAGCGAACGTGCTGACCTTCCCAGTATGTACTACCACGTTTCCGTTGTATCTTTATGCGACATTTTCAATCTCCATTCTGATCCATCGATACCTGAACCCACCACCCCGGCTCAGTTTACCCCCGTCGAAATCAAGTTGCATTCTATGGACACCCTAGGATCTCTCATACTCTTGTTCAAGCAACACCATGGATGGAAGTCTATACCCATAGTCATGCTCCACTATTTCTGCGTTGCTGGTATCCATTCGATCTCACAATTGCGTTCAAATCGACCAAAATGGAACTTGGTTTTAGAAAGCTGTGTCGTCGGGCTCTGGTATATGAGTCTAGGGTGGGGTCGATTGTGCATGGCCTTCCTGCGCACCATTGAACTAGTTTTCAAGAACGCCAAGATAGATGCACGCCTGATCCCGCCCAAGGTCCTCCAGATCTTCCATCAGCTCGATCGAAATCTCTGGACTGCTCGAGATGTGTCGTCCCTGGCCGCGGACTACGTGGTTCAACATATCCCGGATGATGCAATGCAGCAAAACAGGCCCGGCCCCGGATATCGCGCCCAAGGATTGGAAAGTCTGATCAACGCGTTGGATCGGTTGTCGATGCAGTAGTCGCTGCATTTCTATACACGCCCATGTACGAAGTATACGCGATCAATGTCAGATACCATCACCATCATTTGGAAATAAACTCCCAAACTCTCCAAGCACTGTGGAAGCCAAACAATCACACTCATCCCATCCGGTTAATTCTGCAACGTACGAATCTGGACTTCTCTTCAAGCAAACTCTCCATCCATCCGTCAGCGGTGGGTACAATTATCTGTCCGATTCCTGTCGATATATCCTACGTCACACTCTCTTCCGCTAGAGGAGGCACATCAGTCGGTCCGTGTCCTCCCGTGTGTGCCTTTCCCCTTTGGTCAGCAGCGGGTCGTTTGGACTTCTTTGCGGGGTCTTCTCGTTGTAGTGCTTCCAGAGCCTGCTTGCGGAGTTTCTCTAAGATTACGACGTAGCACTGCGCAAAAGACGACTTTGAACCGCACGGCGCCAGATCCGGTTGTTCCTGCTCTCCCGCCATCCAATCTCTGGAGAGGCCTCAGCGCATGAACTTTTCCGCACGACTCGGTCTTGAATATTCGGTAAAGTTGACGAGGAAAGGCGAGAAGAAGCGCTACCGAGTGGGCTGCGCAAGAGGCTCTAAGAACTTGATGATATTCTCTCTAGATGGTCTACGTTGACCACCACAGCCCTTGCTTCTTCATGAGGTCAGAAGCTCTGTCTGTTACCGCCGTTCACCTAATCGTGGAAGACTATTACGAGTTTTGCAAGGCATCCCCAACGAGCGCCAAATTCTGGATCGCAGCGAGCCCGTACTGCGCCATAGCGTTTGTAGAGACCCAAGTGGCCTCATCCATAGGGATCAGAACGGCACTTCCGTTCACCCGCTCCGCCGTCCAGGGGTCATCTTCCGTCAGGCCATCGGAGCCATCTGCACTACCGGCGAACTCCTCCCAGGCTCGTTGGGCGACAGTGGCATTCCCGCGCTGACTTGCGTCATACGCTGTCAGGCGAGAATGGCCCTGGACGAGTGATATACCGCTGAAAGCCTCCCCATACCGCGCCTTCTGCTCCTCTGCCGACGCTCCATAGTAGTAACAATAATCTAACCATGCGTCCTTGAGCCCTTGGGGTGTATCTTCGCCCCAGTACTCCAGCAGTTCGGACATGACCTCAGGAAGGCCAAACACAGCGTTGAGATGAGAGATGGACACGACGCCCTTGTTACTGGGATCAGTTGGTGGAGGAAGGAGTGATCCATTGGTGCTGGAGTATAGTCCCGAACCGGTGACGAACCCATTCTTGAGACCCGCGATGCCTTGCGCCGTGCGCGTCAACTTCATCCGGGCTTCCTGCCAGCGTGGGCCCCGACGTTCCCATTCAATCAGCCATCCACCCGCCAGGCCGGCCCAGTCGGTGCCGAGAGAGATTGCGGCGGGTTGACCCGGTTTTGGGGTCCAGCCATCCTCACGGACCTTTCTCTGAGGGTCGAGAGTTCCGTATGTTTTGTCCGTGTCCAGGGCTTCTTGTAGGAGCTCGCCCACACGTTCGTCTCCGCCACTGAGGTAATAGAAGTATTTGCGATATTGTGGTTGCGTGATGCGCACCTGTTTGGCGCTGTCTCCGTAATGCTGAACTCCGTGCCGTGTACCAAGCCCTTTCCAATCGCCGATGTGATACACGTCTACCTCACCAGTGTGGCGGGTTAGTGCTTCGGCAAACCGGTAAACGTCTGACCGGCCAGTGCGAAGGAAGTACTGCCAGAGGAACAGGTCTGGCGACAGTTCGGAGTTGTCCCAGGCATAGCCGCCGATGTCGTATCTCCAAACATGCCTATCCTCGTCGTACGTGTGCATGATATCACCGTAGTCCAAGAATCCGTACCAACGGCGATAATCGACTTGGTCCTGGTAGAACTTTATCAGGAAATCGAGGTGGCTCTCGATCGTCGCGGCTTTTTCATTAGACGTATCCGGGAGTCCCCAGTAGGATCCTAATGCCTTGGTTGACTTGATATAACTAGGATCCGCGATGGTCATGGGCGGCTCATCCATGCTCCTACCCTGAAGAGCTAAGTCGTCTGCAGAAGGGGTCTGGTCGTAGGCGCGAATGAAGATTTCGCTTGATCTGGCAATTCCGTAAGGGGTGTCAAAACCGGGCTCGTAGTCTTCGTAGGTGATCTGCAGGGCATCAAGTTGCTTTTCGTACGTATCCTGTCCCATCCCATCATGATATGGTCTTAGATCCAACGGTTCTGCTTCAGGACTGTATAACCAGAGGGTAATCTGTCCCTTTTCCGAGCCTGCTCCAGAGACGTCAAAGCCCGTTGGATATCTCTTCCAGAAATCGCGGAGCCCGAGGGAAAGTCCGCCCTGAGTGGCGCCGCCCAGGTACACCAGTCCGCCAGACCGCGTACCACCGGGGATATTGACCCACCCCTGGCCAGACTTGGTCCTCTTCTTGAGGGTGAATCCATCCGGAGACAACTGGCTCAGACGGTAATCATTCCACACGGGAATCCACTGCATCCTGGAAGAAACCCTCTCATCCCAGGTGGTAATGTTTGGCGTTTTCTGCCCGTTAAACTGGGCAGCCCGTACTTCCTCCCCCGGATCGCGACGGAGGCCAGTTACGCCTTGAACAGCTTCGTGGAGAAAACCATCACCCACGCCACGGATTCTCACGTGGCGATCGTACAATTGTTCTTCACCGAGAGGAACCTGGAACTGGATTCCCAGTCCTGTAATAAAGTCTTGGTCGGGTTTCCCATCAAAGACAATGCTGTGGATTACCCTGATGGTATCGGAGTTGGCGTAGAGGTAAAAACGCAAGGTGAACCGCAGCCAGTCATCGTGGTCTTCACCCGCGACAATTTGGTGGTTACCACTGACTGTAACCAGGGCGCGAACCGACGACCCCTCGGCGACTGTGATATTATCGATGCGGCTTTGGAAGCTTGAGCCATTGGCCTTGGATATGGCGTCATCCGGTATGCTAGACTGGGTGTGGAGCACCAGCTTGCCCGCTTCCCCGACCACCTTCCCGCTCGACGTTGTGATGGAGTCGATGATACTGTTTCCGTTCTTAGGAAAGGTGACTTTGATCTTGCCGGTGTCGACTGTTACTTGGTCTCCTCCACCCTGCACTGACAGGCCTGCAGATGCAGTGAGGGCGTGTGAGGACCTCCAGGCTTTGACAGCATATTCCGTCGCGATGGTGTCAAGTGCAGGGATTGCATGTGCGGTCCATTTGACCGAGCCATCTCGCCAGTATCCAGTTGCCCACGTTTGCAGAGGGATGTCGCCATTCGCGTCCGATATGGTAAAGCGGGTGTCGTTCAGGTGATATTTCCCCTGGGGCCACGGAAGCCCGAATGTTGTTCCTGCGTGGAAACCGGGGGGGCCTTCAAGCCATTTGACCTTGACCGTGTCCGATGGATCTTTTGGATTGGGTCGCGATAGTGCTTCGCCTGCCAAGAGGGCCAGCACCATCCACCGGAAGGACAGTGAGATGGTGTTGTACCCAAACCAGGTCACCATTGTGTGAAGGAATACCTGGTACTAGAGCACTGGTGCTCCTTGACGCGACGTGCTGTAGCATCTGAGGCAACTGACCGGAGGCAACATTAAATACGCCGGTTGTAATTGCGACAACAACCCTCGGGGTAGATTGCAGCGAGACCATGCACCCTGCGCACAATTTCCTGCAGGATGGCATCATTATTAGTGGCTAACGGGGGTGTATTTCTCCGCCGAGTAGTTTTCTTGGTATACGCCTAAGGGGGTTTTAGCTAGGATCAATCGAACTAGACTCCTGCGCGTTTCACTAGCATTCCATGGAGGAGATATATCGCTTGCACAAGCCAAGCCGTCCGAACTGGATCCCACACACACACACACTGGCTCCCAGGTCGGGACATACTTGGACTAGACGTCAACTAGGGCATCATTCGAAGGACAACATCGACGATATATCTCCAATGATCAGTCCAAAGCCAGCAGATATGCACGTACAAGTACGGAGGCGTAGACCTGGAGAATGATACCGGTAGTTAGTGGCTGTAGAATAGGTGGGCGCTCCGGCGGGAATCCGCCTCGGCTAAATACGGGCCGATCAACCCCACAAACCTGGACAAACATGGGGTCCCCTGTTTGCTGTTTGCATTCCCCCTCTCGCGTTCTTCTTGTGTGTCTTGTCTCTCTCTTCTCTGCGCCATAGCGATGGCAGGGGTCAAAGCGATCGTCCTCCGCCGCAGTCCGAGGCTGTAGAGGTACTCTCGGCATCTCCAATCTGTGCAGCATACATGACTAATTAACGGTACTAGTAGTACAATTGAAGGAACAAAATACCCCGAATCGCTGGGGACTAGTGCAAGGAGTATGTCGCACGCTTCTCGACGACAAGAGTAAGTAGTAAAATCTCCCCCATGATGCTGTATCCTAACCGATATATCGTAAAGCTCTCCTATCATAGCAAGTGAGGTCTTTCAGGAGGCTTGCTCCATCTTTTTTCTCCATTGCCACAACAAACCATACTGCCTCTTCCATCCCGGCACATTCCAGCACAAATTGCAGTCCCACAAACTCCCAGACCACTTGCGTCTCGCCATCATTGCATCGGCGGTGCGCTACTCATCTCGTTCTCAATGGAGGGACAGAAAGCAAAAGACCATTGACAGCTATGCGGCTTGTTCCTGGGAGTTGGTCATGTCCCTGGCTGGACTCGGCCAGGACGACATCTCGGTAATCCAGACACTCACATTGCTAGCAATCATTGATGCTACTGGTTTGTTCATCTTCTCTGATCGTCGCTGGAGTTTTGCTAAGATCGATGCTTCCAGCGGGCCGACAACGAGCCGCGTGGGTTAAGGCCGGAATGGCTGTGCGCATCAGTCAAGATCTACGAATGATGCTGGAGCCGGACAGCCGCCTTCCCTACGCTGAACGAGATGAACGTCGAAACCTCTTCTGGTCGGTATATCTCCTGGATAGGTTCATCTGCTGCTCGTTTCATCGGCCTCCTGCAATCAACGATGCCGACTGCCTCCTAAATCTGCCGACCCATCACCACCCACTTACGTTAAAAGGCTTGCTTAGTGAGCAACTCGAAGACCCAACCCTCCAACCAGGTGTATTTGCTACCACAATAGCCTTCTCCTCTGTGCTTGGGGAGATTGCCAGGTACATGATGAGGGAGGACTCATTGGGGCTGTTCGACCCCCAGTATACGGCATTTCAATCCAAATTAGAGTGCCTCAATGAAATGACCGAGAGAAACGCTGGGTCCGACTTACACAGCATGGCAAGCACCCACCTTGTACTCTCGAGATGCCTGTACCATCTTTCGTTCTGCATCCTCAAGCACCCCTTTCTCCTTGGAAGTCTAACCTCTAGAATGAACCACGAGGAATCGACAAAATGGATGCGGGATGCACGGCATACCTGCTTTTCACACGCATGCTCTCTGGCCCAGGTGTTAATTGATGCGCAGGCAGCTGGATCTATGCCCGTCCCGTCATTTTACAGTTACAGCATTTTGGTGGCCGGGACAGTTCATGCGTTGCACCTCTACGGCAATGATCCATCAGCAAGCCAACAGTCCTCGAGATACCTTGACAACGCTTTTCAATACCTGGACCGCATCTCGGAATTCTGGGACCAGGCCAATATGATTGTGAGCCAACCTTTCAGATACCACGATCCTGATACTAATTGATAGGCAACCGTGTTACGATTCTTCCGCAACCGCTGTCCACGATACAGCAATATCTTCCTTCGGGAAAACCCCCCAATGGAAGACCTAACGCCTACGGATCTGACGGTCCTCAGGGCTATCGTCGATTACTGGGTTATGATGGATCCCAATAACCCAATCGCTGAGTTAACATCTGTGAATATTGATTGTTTCCCGCAATTTTCTCCGGCTGGTCAGGAGCCACGCGAAGAAACAGAGACCGTCGGACTTCAGCCTAACATGGCACATTGTACGAATGAGAATATGGAGGGAGAATTTGTGGATCCTCAACTCCTGGAGACCTTGTCCATCCAACCATCCCCAGGTGCCAAGGGTGATCTGTGGGATTGGGATGATGACTCGATACACAAGGCTTAATTTATTTACATTTTCTTCCTTTGTTGTAGGATAGCTTTTCTGTATGGAAATGGTTCTGATCCTGAGGCTTCCCTAGAATTTGGAATCAGTGATCACCGATAGATACATGATCGCACCCCAACCCATGTCTCCATACTTCCACTCATCTCATTGTGCATATCACTGTCGCTCGGCTTATTGGAAAAAAAATCAAGCCATCGGTCGTAATGCGTAAGATCTCACTGGCAAGAGATTTAAATGTTTCGGAAACCCGGCTTGTAATTCTGTCGCGATCACATTCATCCCCGCTGCCTTGAATAGGGCCTTGAACTTTTCATCGGTTCGTGTCACACTACTGTCGACATCGTCGTAGATGTCATTCCCAGATAGATCGGTGGAGAGATTCTCCTTGACCACCATGATTCCCAGGTCTGTCAGGGCTGCGCGGCACTTGATAAGAAATTCAACCAGTTGAGCATCGGTAAGGTGGCCAAGACACCACTGGGCCCAGATTAAGTTGTATTTCTTCTCGATGCTCCAATTCTCCAGGCCCACGACATAGACGTCTCCTAGGGCATCGCTTTCTCTGAGGGTGTCTTTGAGAGTCGAGGCGAATTTTTCCACCGGTTCCACGGCGTCAACAACCTCGCACACTTGGCTGAGAAAGCCTTCCGTCACGCGGCCGATACCCGCCCCACAATCAACGCCCAGCTTGAGCTTCTCGGTCGTTGTGCAGTTGGGGATCAAGCGGCGCACTTTTGCGAGGAAATTTCTGGACCCGCGCAGGTCGATGCGAGAGATCTGCGGGAAGCCACCAAGGATGCCATTGATGGTGGCAGGTACTTCGCTCCAGTAATTTATCGCAGCAGCATGGTCTATGTGGGAGTCCGCAGGGCTGTTAATTGACTCGTTGGACATGGTTAGGGGGGGATGAAGAAAAGATAGTATCTGTGTGGATCAAAACATGTTGATTTGCATCGGAACTTGAGGTTGAGATGTTGTATAAAGTTATGTAATCCCACCTGTGCATGATTACCTCATCCTTGCTTTGCATAAATACATTGAACACTGAACAGCCAAGTACTTTACAGAGAGGGCAGTACATAGCCCCTTTTTGCTCCTAGGGGGCACTAGACATGGGGCAATTCTCATATAAGATGTGCGAGAATTTGTAAACTGATATATGGGCTTGTTGTGTTGTTAATATGATGAGTGAACCCAAAGATATATAGTCCTTTGAAGAATTAAACCAGACACATTATGTAAATCAGACAGAAATAATGTACTTTTGATCGCGACCCGATATAAGAGATAGCAGCTGTTTAGCCCATCGGCACAGAGTCCTATCCTATATGGCAAAGAATTCAGCTCGCGTTTCATATCGCGGTTTGAGAAAAGCCTTCCACGAGCCATTTGCAAATTGCATCGTGATGTACTGTCTGTAGTCGATGTCCTGTGCTGGAACCTCGATGAACTCGAATCGACTAAGCAGATTCGCAGTCACCATTCGAATCTCCGCCCATGCAAAACTGTGGCATACACATAAGTCAACCTAGAACAGTAGATCTCGGGAAATCCGGTCGCGAAGGGGTTTGCAGGAACCTTGCAGCTTACTTTTTACCAATGCAAGAATGCTTTCCAGCAGAAAATGGATAATAAGCAGCTAAACTGTAGCAAACCGCTTGATCAGTTCTCCGTATCCCGCTACTATCAAATATCTGGGACGTACCTGGGAGGTGGAACATCAGGTCGCCGGTTTTGCAACCATCTCTCGGGCCAGAAACGGAGCGGATCAGGCCAGTAAGCCGGATTTCGATGGAGATCCCGGTAAGAGGCACAGACAACCGTATGGGGAGGTAGGGAGAATCCCATCAGCTCGATGGATTGGTTCAATGTCCTACGGCCCATCTCTGATGCTATAGGGTGCAACCGAAGTGTCTCTTTGATACACGCCTCAAGATACTCATATTGAGAGTCGGTCCGGACTGCTTTGCTGGTAATAATCGAATCATTCGGTAGAAGCCTTGGGAGGGTTTCCAAAAGGCTGGCTTTTACTTGAGGATTTCGCAAGACCTTCAAGAAGAAACAACCGATTGTGCCTGAGGTGGTCTCGGATCCAGCGAGGAGAACCTCGGACATCTGATCAATGACATCTCTCGGCACCATCTTCATTCCGCTATCTGGGTTTTCTCCTTCATATAAAACCTTGGAAGGTGTTGTTATGAAATGTTGCTCTTCGTCTGCAAGTACTGGTGCATTCATGGCTGCTCCACAACAGGACTATACATCTATCCAGCATCATGATTAGGTCGCTCCAGCCATATGCCGTATTCTGCACGATAGAGTATATCTAGGAAGCAAGCTAAAATGCAGGGCAATCATGCAGGAGATAGACACTTTAATGCGTCATAGTTGATTCAAACGGGACAACTTCCCTCTTTTGCAAGTGCTCTAACCGATTCCTCCAGCAAAGCACGAGTGGCTGTACGGGGCTTAGATGGAGGCGCATTTCCGATCGTCTTTGGGCTGTAGTTCACTACACACACATCAACCAGAATATTCACCCGAATCATGTGTGGAAAGAACTCTGGATATGGATTCCTAGGAGAACAGAGCGCTGTTTTAGGAACCAAAATGTGGAAATGCCCCGCGGCATGCGCCGACAAACTTACCAAGTCTCGACAGAACTATAACCAGAACCCGCTTCTGCACGCCATGCTACCAAAATACAAGATGCAGGTTAGTTTGCTCGCTCATTGTAGCTACGTAAACATTTTCTGTGTCCTTCCTGACCCTCAACGAGCTATGACATTCTGTTAAGGCGGTGGCAGAATTTTGGGAACCACTGAGGAATTTTTGGGTACCGTTCAGCCTGAACTCCTCCACAGCAGAACGAGTCCTAGGAGACGCGCGTGCTAGGCCAAACACAATGGCAACTGGAGGTACATGATTTAAACCCGCGGACTCAGATCTTGTGGATAATATTGACTCACCTTTAGATTCCTCCGATCCCAACATTCCCGATCACTTTCCCTACAAGGACTTTATACAGAAGTTCTATAGCCTTATTGACGCGCCACACGAGCATGAGAGATATGTCAATTGTTTCTCGCCCGATGCAAGCGCGGTGTTTGGGACAACGAGGGTAACAGGCAGAGCAGGTATGATTTTCCACTAAGGTAATCACGCAGAGGCTGATTTGAAGAACAGGAATTTCTAAACTTCGAAATGCTCTTTGGACCAAAGTCAAGAGCATGACCCATAGGATCATTCACGTGTGTCCTTATGGTCCAGATTCAGACTTTGCAATGATCCACGGATTTGTCGACTACGAGTTGAAAAACGGCGTTTGCAAGAGGGTGGACTTCGCAGCCCAGTGTCACTTTAGGAAGGCAGAGGAGGTCTTTCTTGAAAGATATCAAGTTTACATGGCGGAGTACATTGAAATGTCGGGCGAGGCTAAAATCTGACCAGTGAAAAGCACCCCTCGCGAGTCTAGCAAGTGGATACGAGGTGGAGATCCATACTTTTCCAACATTCCTTTACATTCTTAGGGTTTCAAATAGTTGCGTATGGCCCGATCGAGACCATCGTGCCGAATAGGAGAGTTATACATGATGCGCGGTGTGCTGAGAACATGCAAAATGCCATTTCTTTGCTGTTTCCCTTTCTCAACTCCGTACCTGAAACATAGGTGCCCACTGGACAATTCCACAGTTCCACCCTCGGTTCCCAATTCGCGACGTTGTACGTCATCAATATGAAGTGGTTGGCCCTACTCCTGGACTTCTCGGCGATTGCCACCCTTTTACTCGCTGTAGCAACGAGCTATGTGGTCTACCAAGTCTTCTTTTCTCCGCTAGCTGCGTTTCCTGGCCCTTTCTGGGCCAAGGTTACCTACTGATATTGGGCCTGGCGATCGATGAGAGGGCAGGCTCATCGTGATCATGTCGACCTCCATTAAAGATATGGCTCGGTGGTTCGCCTTGGGCCTGACTACCTGTAAGCCATATTGAATTATAACCAACAGCCACTCACGGGCTGATTCCGTACAGGAGCGTGGCAGATCCAAAGGTCTTCAGGGAAATATACAGTATGCTGTATAGGACAAATTTCCCAATCCACCAATTCTCCCCGAGACTAAGATAGCCTGAAGAGGCTGGAGGCAAGTTCCACAAATCCGCCGTACACGATACAATCACAGGAAGGCGACCTTTCGATCTGCTTGCTCAGAGAGACGAGAAGATTCACTCTGCGCAGCGAAGACTAGTGGCTTCAGCTTACACCATGGACTCGATGGTTTATCTCGAGCCCATGGTGGACTCCCTGATCGTTTCTACCATGGAGAAGCTCAGTACATTATCTGGTGATATTGATCTAGGAGTGTGGATCCAGCTTTTTGCATTCGGTATGCTTCCCATGAATTATTGTACATGCTTATGCGCCTCGCCCGGGCTTATATTTGCCTTTGCTGCTAGATGTCATCGGAGCAATTAGCTTCTCCCGGCCGTTCGGTTTTATCGAAGCCGGAGATGATGGTGGAATATTCAAGAGAATGCAGAATTCCCTGTCATCTATTTCTTGGCTAATGTACGTCGACTGGTTCTACTCCCTGCACCAGCGATTGATGCTAGTGATCGGAAGTGGCTAGCCGCCAACGATAGAAACGGGCATTTCTTCAACTTTGCTCGGCAAGAGATCACCGCGCGGAAGGATCGCGCCGGGGACACTAAGGACATGGCCAGTCAGCTATTTGCAGTGCAGCATACTAAACCCGACTTAGACGATACTAATATTGCATTTATGATAGCATCTAATGTCCTTGCTGGCTCAACATCGGCCTGTGCGGTGATTTACCTGCTTCTGAAGAACCCCAGATTTCTGCAGCGGCTGCTGGACGAATAGAAGAACGAAAATTTCGACGGAAGGTTGAGTTATCCGGTCAAGTTCGAGGAAGCAGAGTCCACGCCATATCTACAGGCGGTAATGTATGAAGGGATGCGACTATATCCCGCCATTGGCAGGAATCTGGATAGGGATGTTCCGGCAGGAGGACTTCGAATTGGAGATCACTGGGTCCCTGAGGGTGTAAGTTCGCCTTTTCCTTGTCCTTGGATCAGCAACGTAATCATACTTTCCCAGACCATAGTGGATTCGACTGCCTGGGCCATCCACCGGATCCCTGAAATTTGGGGATCTGATGTTGAAGACTTCCGTCCGGAGAGATGGCTTGACGAGGAGAATGTGGGAGTCTGACTTGTATGATCTAATTCAACATCGCTAACCAAAACAATTTGCAATAAAGAGAGATACTTCTTTGCCTTTGGCGGTGGGTCTCGTACATGCATTGGCAGAAGTGAGTCGCCCCTGCTGCTGCTGCTTCTTATTTTCTCCTTCTGCTCCGCATCCTATCGCGTTAACTTTGACCATGATAAGATATCAGCTGGCTCGAGGTATCCAAGGTTTGAGAGAGAGCCGACAAGTGTTGTATTATTCAAGGCAGATAGTAACTACTGCAGTTTGTACCGACTTTGTTCATGCGCTTGGATGTAGACTTGGTCCCAGGCACCGCGCTGGAGGAATTTTGCGGGTAAGGTGTCCCTGAATATCAGAATCATATGGTTGGAACGATGAGGATAACAGTAGGATTTCTAGGGCCTTGGTATTTCTATCCGGACCTGATGTTCAGCTGAAGCCGCGTCCAGATTCCTTTAAACCAGCTGTCAAAGCGAGCAGTGCCGCGTGATCGACCATAATTCCGTTTACTATGGGGCCATGTGGCAGTGGCCAGTTCAAAGTCGTTGTTATGTGCTATCAAGAGAAGTTCCTGGCGCCAGTATTCCAGGGGGTAAACGAGGATGTGTTGTTGGAACTGGCTGTGCGCCAGTTGTTGAAAAGCTATCAAACAAAGCTTAGGGCGCTTGAATAACCAAGATTGTAGGGAAGGGCTATCGCTTTCAATAGTGAGTGTTTATTCTTGTCTACAATAAGAGACTCGATCAGAATAAGCAGCATATGTATGTACGATAGTCGTCCTCGGTAAAGGCGTCACGGTCGCACACTAAACTCCTCTTATCTTAAAGTTGTATCTCTCCGCTCTTCACCTTCTGATATGCCGCTTGAGTGAATGGAACATACGTTGTCGCGTTTGGTGGCAACCAGTACATAGTATCCCCAGACGCCTCGGCCTTCGCAACATCACAGCCCTCAAGCCTGAGCTTCCCCTTCTGCAATTTCATCGTACTTGTGTACCCCAATGCAGGAGTTAGTCTCAAGAAGATTGGGACAGCATATCGTGGCATGCGCCGCAGTGAATGCTCTGCCAGACCTTTGAAGTCAAAGGTGTCTGCTGTCAAGCCATCCGAAAAGACAATTGCTGCGCAACCAGCCCTGCCATCGGCGTTTGGGACAAGAACCCCGTAAACATTGCACTCTGCAATGCCAGGGAACTGACCCAGTAGGTCCGACACCTCATTTGTGGAGACATTCTCCGATTTCCAGCGATATGTGTCACCAAGACGGTCAACGAAATAGACACATCCATTACTGTCCTGTCTCATCATGTCACCGGATCGGAACCACATGTCTCCCTTTTTGAACACATCTCGGATAAAGCGTTTGTTCGTTGCCTCTTGGTTCTTATAGTAACCTTCAAACTGGGTGTATGGATTGGCTGGGTCGACCCAGTGGATTGTTTCGCCTGGGACGCCCCGGGACATTCCGTTGCAAAGCCTGTCCTTGGATCGCGAATGAGTTCCTGCGTGTCAACATCAATTTTGACCATTTTCTCTCGCGAGCCATTGATAACGTTCCATAGAAGTCCCCGGACACCAATTGCATGTCGGCTGAATTCTCCTCGGTTCGGATTATACATGGCGCCCATCCCGTCCGAGGCAGCATATAGTTCATGTATCATCGGAATGCCGAACCGTTGTCGGAAGGGCTCCCACACGTCCGGCCTCATCCCGTTGCCCCATGCCATCTGCAGTTTATGCTTCCGCTCCAGGGGGTGGGGCTTTGCATTAACAAGGTATCGGCAGAGCTCGCCTACATATTGCATAATGTCTGCTTGGTATGTAACGACCTCCGGCCAGAATGTGGAATGAGAAAACTTCCGTCTGCATGGACGTTAGGTACGCTTGAGATCGTAGGTTCGGTGAAGCTTACCCTAGGATAAGAGTGCATCCGGCGTGGATGACTGGGGTAACACAGAGCGCATGTGCTGCCCCGTGAAATAGTGGTAGACACGTATAGAATCGGTTTGAAGATCTCAGCCCCAAATACCGAGCAACGCCCCGGCCGGTGTATAATTCAAATGCTGCGGCCTTTGTAACCGCCTTTGGGAATCCTGTTGTGCCACTTGTGTAGAGCAGAATCTTCGTGGAGTCCGGTGGAATGCTGCGGCGCCGCTCCGGAGAAGGTGGTGTATGCGGATATTTTAGCGAGGAAAAGAATTCCTGGGAGTAGTAGATGATGTTGCATTTATCAAGGGTTTCTACTGGATCGACCAAGTGCTTGATTTGCTCATCGGCTAGGCAGTACCTCGCCTCGCAAAGCTATTCAAAGATGGGTCAGCAAGATCCAGAAAGCAATTTAGGGCAATACCTTAATACAATGCTCTAATGACTGGCCAGTCAAGCTATGGTTGATGAAGCATGGGGCAGCGCCAATGGAGTCTAACGCAAACCAAGCAATGAGATACTCCGGACTGTTAAGCCCGTCCAAAGCAACAAGTTCTTGCTTCTGGATGTCCAACTCTTGCAGCAGCCAGTTGCCAACTCTGTTAACATCCTGCAGGAACTCCCTGTAGGTCCAGGTCCGGCCATCGGCAGCAGATATCAGGAACACATTATTGGCAGTGGCTGGAGACTCTACTTGGCCTTCTAGGATTTGGTACATGAGTAGTCGGTCTTGCTGTACTTTCTCCAAGATGCATTTTTGTGCATCTCGCTGGCTTCGACCATAGAAAAGGGTCCTAAGATCACTCCGGATGTGAAATTTTGCATCCACCCATCCAGCCAGAGCCAGCGATCCTAATGCTGTCGCAGCGAGGGTTTCTGTCTCGGTCAGTTTTAGTCCCCTTTCGCTTTTATTTTTGGACTTACCCGCCATAGTAACCCGGTGTGTCTGTGTTATTGCTGAGTTCCGCAGGAAGAGGGAATCCCAAAGTAGATATAGCCACTGCCCAAGGCTCATCTAGTAGCGTCCTGAGGGGAAGTAGCTCGTAACGTCCTCGGGCCGAGTTATGCATAAGCAAATCCTGTGCGGGGAGCGTGGAGGCCCCGGATCGAAACTGTCTCTAAGAGATGTTCCCGCGTGAGTGAAGCTGTATTTCAAGTCTATTTGTGTGGAGAATGCCTAATAGACACTTGAATCTCCCGGGGATGTATGTGTTATGCCGTCTTCTATCCCCATAATGCCGTAGACAACATTGCATTGGGATGCAGGTCAATCCTTCGAGGCTTTGTACGGGAGGGGGCATTATAGGGCACATTTACCCCTCTTTCTGTGGCATTGATCATGCTACCAGCTGATCTTTTCAATCCATTTATCACTGCATAGGACGACGAGGTACCTCGATAGGAAGTTCAAATAGCATAACAGAATCTACGCAACCGGCTTCACATCCTCATGTGCCACGTTCCCCTCAACAGTCCCCCATTCAATATGATTGTATCCATTCCTCTCCAGGTAAGCCTTCCATTCATGGTCTCCACAATCCAGCTCCTTCTCCGAGTCCCTCAAAACGAACCATGCCAGCAGGGACCCCAGCACCGCAAACCCCGATCCTATCAAGAACACAGCCCGTGTTCCCTGGAACTCGTCGTCCCCGAAACTGGCTAATATCGGCTTGAACACCTGCGTGCCAATTGCGGCCCCGGCTTTACTCCATGCGGCGGCAAATCCTACTCCGTGGCCTCGGAGCGCGGTGGGGAAGCTCTCACTTGCGGTGAGGACGATCGTTGACCCAGGACCAATTTCACCAAGCGTAAGGAATATTCCGTAAAGCACAATGAACAATGGTAGTGATTTTTGGATGTGTTGTAGGGCGCCGCCGAGAATGAAGCCTAGGATTGCTTGAAGGAAAAATCCCAGCGCCATGGTTCTACGCCGTCCAATCCTGTCGGAGAGGAAGCCGCCGATGAAGGCGCCTGGGATGTAGAAACAGTTGATCAATGTACCCCAGGCCATGGTCAGTGTGAGAGACGAGTTGGGATTCACGCGGCCGACGATGGTGGACGAAAAGAGACCGAAGGGGTATGAAATGTAGTTATACCTGTTGGGTCGTATTTAGCTGGAGCTCTCGGACTTTTGCTGGACAGGTCCCATGCTCACAGGAACCACGACCCACAAACACCCAGTAATGGTCGCCAGTATTTCTTCACGGCCAGCCAATACGGTACCCGTTGTTTCCTCATCGCACTCTTTTTATATGCAGAGCTGACGGCCATGCGATATCGGAACCAGAAGATTGAAAGAGGGGGAATTGCTCCTAGGGCTAGGGCCACCCTCCAGACAGTATCATAATGACGGACCTGTTGATGGAAGCATAAGAGCAACAGAAGTGGAACGAGTGCCCCGAAGGCGAATCCCAGAGATGCAGAGAGGTCGGCAATCATGGCGAAAATAAAACCTCGCTTATGGCGAATGGCAGACTCCTCATCCGTTGCCTCTGCAGCACCAGCTCCGGCGACAGGATATTCCCTGGGATCAAAACGACCACGGTCAGCTCGTCGCTTTTCGCGACAAGTATCAGGTAAGTACCTACCCTCCAGCACCAACACCCGCAATCCCTCTGGCTATAATGAGCATCCAGAACATTCCGTTCTCCGTGACGCCGCTGGCTCCTGCACTCAAGGCGATTCCCAGAACAAGAATCGTGGTGGTCAGGACGGCTCCTGTCTTTCGGCCCAGTCTGTCGGATATATAGCCAAAGGAGAGCATGCCAATGATCATGCCCACCATAAAGGCGTTCGAAAGTCGAGACGCTACCGCCGTGGTGAGGGAATCAGGATAAATGACCGCCATGATAAGCTCGATATTCCCGATAATTGATGCGTTGAATCCGTCCGACCCGATTGCTAGGCCTGAGAAAATGATCATCAGAAGTACCGACAGTTTAGAGTAATTCTTGCGCGGAGAAGGATTGCTCTCATCGGCATCTGGAGTAGACATTTGTTGAACATTACTACTTTTCTCGTTGTCATGGGTTGGTCCATCTTGTGCAGACAGATGACGGGCAGCCATGTTGTCTCATAGAGCCTTTTTGGCCAGCGACACAGATGGCGGATAAATGAGAGTATTTATCTGTCAGGCTACGCCTCCTCCGGTTAACGCAAGCATGCCCTAATCCATGCATCAATTAACCCAACCATACTCCCTAGAGAGACGAACCCATACTATCGGTGCGCTAATATCTGGCGTGCCGTCCACAGGAATATTGACTGATAGCGGAACGGTGCTGTCCGATTCATATGACCAACAGAAGAGATATACCCAGGTACCTACGAAGTAGGTATATTTCTCCCATCAGCTGTTCCGCAACCCTGTCATAGAAAGCCAGAAAGCCATTGCTCTGTTGCTAAGAATGCAGTGAGAACACATCTGTCACCAGTTTTACGCCGAACTACACTTGATCCTTATCAAGGCCATCATCATCCTTCCTCGTCAAGAATGCCGAGTGCGGCCAAGTAGGAGGATGGCGGGGGTGGGGTGGGGTGGTTGGAAGCTGTCGGCCCCAAGCGTGACTCGTTTCGGCAATAATTGGCATGGACGTCCGCTTCGCTCGGTTCTCGTGAGGGGGAAACGAAACTAAACCACCACCGATTCCCGCCTGCTCCTGATATGCTCGGATTTTCTCCGCGATAGCGTGGGAAAGATAAATAGATATACGAGTGTCGGTGTTCTCCAATCATTATCGTAGGCGACAATGTCCGGAAAACAACCGTATTTGCCCGTGGTTCACGAAGAGGGACGTTCTGGCGACAAGAGACAGTCCCCCGCGAGGCGGACGCAGGTCTTGTTTGCATTCCTCTTGTTACTGACAGCCTATCCTTTGCTTTTGAAGGTACGTTAGCCATAACTACGTCTTGTTTGGTGGGCGGAGCTTGTACTAACCCTTGAGCAAGCTATTCCCTGGTCGTCTCAACGTCAACCAGTCAGCTCTGTTGTCCAAGCCCTCCAGACTCCAGAAGTTCCAACAATGTTCGATCCAAAATTTCCAAGATACCGGACATTATTTCCTGGAAACAGCTATCCCGATCTCAGTGGCCGATTATGAAGAGCGGCGCGACCGGCTTGCACATGCGCTTGTGGTAGAGAATGCGGATGCATTCGTTGTTGAACCAGGGTACACGTTCAAATACTACGCGAACGTGAGCCAGCCGGATTGGGAAGTATGGGAGGTGAGCGATCTCATCTAGCCCAGTTTTACGCTCGTGCCTCTGACACCTGTACAGCCGGAAGAACGCCCATTCCTCATGGTGGTCCAGCCCCATCACCACCCATCCGGGAAGATTACGGCAAAGACGTCGTTTCTCTGTCCCTCGTTTGAGGCAGAGCGGGCTCGTCTACTCAACATGCCCTTTGTCGAAGAGATAGACATCATCCCCTGGGAAGAGCACTGGAGTCCGTACAGTACATTGAAGGGATCCGGCATATTCAGCTCTTTAAACCACACGCCACGCCTTATGGTGGACGAGGAGATGCGTGATTTTATCCAACGAGGACTGGGGAATGCTGGGTTTGAGATCGTTGGATTGGCAGGAGACGTGGAGAGAGTCCGACAGATCAAGACCGACAGAGAGATCGGCATTCTTCGAGCGGTCAACACTGGCACTGTGGAGGCTGTACGACAGATGAGAAAATGTGCACGAACATGCGATTGTTCTCATTGGAATTATACTGATACAGTACAGGTTTATACCCTGGTTTGACTGAGAGCGAGATTGCGACAGTATTGGATAACACCCTTCGTTCTGCTGGATTGGAGCCATTTTTCGACATTGTCCTCTTTGGTACGTCTCGCATTGTTAGTTTGGAGGAGGCTGCTGAGATCAGTAGATGAAAATGCCGCCAATCCTCACGGCGGCACAGACGGATTGAAGGTACTTGAGCCAACTACCTTTGTTTTGATTGACGTGGGGTAAGGCTTCTTGCTCAATATATGACCGAATCCTGATAAATAACTACCTACGCAGGGCTCATCTGATGGGGTACTCGTCCGACATCTGCCGCACATTCTTCCCCCCTTTTCTCCCGCAAAGCGAGGCCAACACTTCTGCCGAGCTACAAGATAAATTGAAGGTTCTGTCTTACGCCCCGTGCACAAGTCTCGGAATATGCTGATACGTTGATCAGGTATGGGATATTGTCTTCGAAGCTCAGACTAAATCTATGCAACAATTCAAAGTCAATGAAACGGCTGCTAGCGTGGACATTGCCGCGCGGAAAGTCATTACGGATGCCGGCTACGGAGATGCGTTTACGCATAGAGTCGGTCATGGTATTGGTATCAAAGGTCAGGTCCTTGTTTCTTACTGCCTTACCTCTCTAACGTCTCAATGCAGCACATGAAAGCCCGTATTTGAATAAGGGGAATCACGAAACTCCCCTCAGAGCTGGAATGACTTTCACAAGCGAACCAGGGATATATCTGGTTGATCAGTTTGGCGTCCGCCACGAGGACATCTTCCTTGTAACAGAGGATGGTGAGCCAGAGTTATTGACAGGATCACGGGCTGGCGGACCTTGGGATCCTTGAACAGCATGATATAGAATGTGCTTGGGCGCAATCATGTCAGCAAGTGAAACGCCTCACTTCACCGCGTTAATTACACCAACCAACCTATCTCAAACGATAACGCTTTTCATCGTATGCGGTGTTAGTCGCAGGATAAGATAACTAGGGCATCGGAGTGGGAAAATAGAGGGGTCAGTTGGGACCAGCAATAAAGCCAACCAGTACAGCCGACAAGGCAGACCTATATTTGATGCGTCCATACAATGGAGAAATCAGAACAGACTTTCCGTTTCCGAAAACATCAAGGATAAGAGAACCCTGTTGTCGTATGTACTTCTGGAAGTGAGGGGCGTTTATAGGAAAGGTAACAACGTCAATCGGCACGATCATTCTCATGAGCGAGCGGTGTTTAATCTAACCCATGTGAATATGGTAACCAAGACCCCTTCGCTACCTTCCTTGTCATTCTGTAGGGGTCGCTACTACAAATCTGGGTCTTCTTCATCTGGCAGTGGCATCAGCACTCTATCCACCCGCAGATAACAACCTTGATCCCAGGGTACGTTGTCCCATGGTAATGGTGTCAAATCACCCGGTAGATCGAGTGTCGCCTTACTCAACGGCCAGCTGTCATAGCCAAATTCCACTCCGGCACCCGCAAACATGGCACTCACCACCAATTCATTCTCCCGTGTATTCTATGTGTCGCAGGTCACCTTCTTCAAATCCGAGAAGTGTCCCTCACAAATGGCACCCTCGAGGCCGAACATCCCATCTGATAACCATTTGACGGAGTAACGCATGTCGGCAACGAACTGCAGCGATGTGATGCTACGCGGGAGGACCTGCGTCAGAGGCCGGGGCTCTGTATGTCTCACATCGTAGATCTCGCTGGCGTGGAGGAATAAGTGTCGTAGCGCCGTGAAGTTCCGAAAGTCCACGATCGGCTGCGAACGCTCCAAATGTATAGGTCCGGGGGTGAGAGGGAACACCCCCCGCTTTCGCAAGTCCAGGTGCAGTGACTCGAGGGTTTCGCGGTGCCGTCGGAGGCATCGCACTGCATCCCATGGTGTAAAGTGATTTATGGGATCGGGCCCTTCGGGAACCACAAGGCGTGATATGCATGGACCACACGTCTTGTACGTAAAGCTCCGCAGGCCACTACATGAGAGACGCAGTCCTTCAAGATGCTGTTTGTTGAGCTTGCTGTGCGTGATGCAAATGGTCTTGAGATTGGGGAGTGAAGGGAATGGAGACTCGGTCCAGATGCGTTCACACATATGGATGTTGAGCGTCTGTAGATGGGTAGCAACTTCAAGCAAAGCACCGGCGCCCAACCCAAGGTTCAGTAATTCCTATTCATAAGGGTGTGCGTGCAAAAAGACATCGAGGGTTTTCAGAGGCAGAGACGAAACTCTGGCTCTACGTAGGGCCGAGGGGTAAAAGGCCTGGACTCGCCTGTCGCGGCTTTGAAGACTGCAATGGTTGAGATTAGGTAGCAGTGCAATCAAAAGGGCTAATAGGTCGTCAGAAACCAACCCCTCCTGGTCTTCGATCTGCAATGCATTCGCTGCTTCGCGCAGTGCATCCTTTCGCTCTTCCACGTCACCGGATGGCAGGAAATCCGGATGGATGTAAACCCTCCGCACATTGGCCGCTAGATCGCGTCGTCGTGCCACCGTCTGTACGAAAGAAGCAAGTCGGCCATTCCATGAATACCGAGTTGTCCGCCAGGAGTCTCCCTATCCGGGCACAAATTCATGGTATAAAATAGGCTGGGCGATAGCACAGGAGCACCTGGAGACCAGATAGAGAGAGAACAGTGTGTGGCAGTCCAAAGAGTGCCAGGACAACGCGTTAGGGTCCTGCGGAGTGTCCAGTCGGTGTGCATGCGGTGGGGTTGACTGGTGCTGTCCAGCCCAGTGCAGGCAGAAATGACCGAATATTTCATGCAAAATCTCGGTTGAGAGCAGAGAAAACATTGCTATGGGCATAATTCTCCGACTGAGATGGGTTGGAATGGGGTCTTTTGATATACAACGGTGGTCATATTGTCCACTATTATTGAACACGCCCGGTTCACCACCACTAATTCTGCCAGACAAGGCTACGCAATTCGCAATCACACAACCACATATACATATAGCTGTAGACAATGGTGTAGTCGAACAGATTTCAGTTAGTCTTCCATAGTAATTGAATTCATCTGAGTCGATCGGAGCACGGAGTACTCCGTAGAGAATATACCCTAAAGAGGAACTTGGCTGGCGATTGCCATCACGTGAGCTCTACCCGTTGATTGGCGGCTGCTCTTACCCAACGGCGGCAATCAAAAACCCCGATTACAAATTATCGGCGAGCCGGTGACCGGCCCGGTGACTCGAAATAGGCAACTCTTGGTATCCACTCGGGCCCACTATCTCAAACTCTATCGACATGCTAGTAATACTTGTACACCACGTACTATACAGACTCAGTACTATAGATCTTAAGCAAGTCATATTTCTGCTATGTATGAACTCTCCACTAATGCGGTTGAATGGACCCCATGATACAAAGGTTTGTAGGAAGCTGCAAATCGGTGGTCAATTGCTACCTAGTCTTTTAACTACTATTTACAGAGAAAGCACCAGCATACTAGGGAAGACAGAAGAAGACAGCAAAGGAACCAGATGCAAATGCCTCATCATACGGGTGCCCCAGGCACGCCACGAATGTGTCAGATTCAACAAGAAAAAGGTTTCCCAACGGAACCAGTAGCATAATGTTGTAACTGTAGAATGTCAGCTCTAGTGCGCTTCCCCGGAATGAAAACAAGACTTACAATGTCCTTAATGCTAGCATATGTCCCTCCGGCCAGCACCAAAAGTCCGAGAAGAAAGATGAAAATGCAAGCAAGAGCATGGAGCAAATTGGTTCCCGCATACCATCTGCCCTCGCACAGAAGCACGACCCACATCACAGCAGGGAAGTAAAGCACGAAACCAGATATAAGAAGAGCGGAGCTGAGTGAGAGAAGATCATCAAAGAAAGGGATAGCTTCCGCTAGAACCCATGCCACAACAGTGACAACAATCAAGACGGCAAGCCAAGTAATCCAGCCCTTTGGGGTATTAATAAAGCGAGCAATAGAATTTTTATAAAGCCGGAGGTGAACATATCGCGCCGTCACGGTATTGCCGATGGCCCCAGAGATGAAGATGAGCGGGAGAGCGAATCCAAAGGCTATCTTTGGGAGCACGCCATTGAGCGAGAGTAAAGACGGACTCTGAACATCTACGCCGATGAAGACGTACATGAGTGAGCCGATAAGGGTATACACCACGATTTCGACTACCCCCAACGCCCAAATGGACTTCATAAAGTCGGTCGGGGTATGCATCTCGGACTGGAAGGGCGTGATGAACATGCAGAAGCTGTAAGAAAACATTATGTTGGAGATAGCCACCATGGCGTCCTTGAACCCAGCGTCTGGGGCTGGCCATGCGGACCACTCTTGCCCAGCGATACCACCTGCTGAGTTTGACGCCCGCACCCCGGAAGCGATAAGGGCAATGAAAATAGTCGTCGTCACGGAGGCGAGGTCAATGTAGCCCAAAATGGCGGCTTCTGTGAACGATGGCATAATTGAGAGAATAAACAATAGAGCAGCCGAAGCGACACCAAAAACCAGGCCACAAGCGCCGTCATCACTTAGGGTGTTGAATGCAACCGTGCCGGTCAGACAGAATGATGCTGTCATGAGGATCAACTGGAGCACATATAAAGCGCCCACCAGCTCGGTTCCGAATCGGCCCATGACAAGGCCGCCGATATCTCCGTAATTGGTAATCTCTGGGTAGACAATCTTCACTTTGCCAACAATCCACCCGGTATAGATGACTACCAGTCCAAGGGCAACACAACAGATCACGCCAGCAACCATACCGAGTGTTGCAAAGGCGCTGGGAAGACTGAAAGTCCCCAGACCGATGGCTTCGACAATCAGGATCACTGTCATTCGTTTCCAGCCAAGGCGGCGGAATTTCGCTTCTCCCTCGACCATTTTTCGTTTCTCAAAGTCCGTGACCGTGCCGATTGCGTTGTCGTATGACGCCCTGACCCTTGTGATCTCGTCCGGGTCAAGACCGCTAGGGTCCTTGGGTGGAAGGGGGCTGGACGGTCGTCCGGAGGTGATGTTGCTGGTCTCCATGATGAAGAGTCTCGTCCGCCTGTTGACAGAATGACAGGGGTGTAGGAGTTGGATCAACTGCACACCTCTCGACCTGGGGAAAGAAACGGTTTTTATTAAAATGCCCCGTGGTGATGTGTGCGCCGCCTCGTCGGTGGGGATGTTCTCCATAGTGATATGGGGATGTGGATCCGGAGTGTCTCATACCCCGTACCATCGCCAACTCTTTCCCCATCTTGTTATTTCTACTCCGGAGTAGCCGCATTATCGCGTGTCGACAACGATCGTCGTTGGTGGCGCATTAGTCCCCGACTACGTCCGTTGTATTATGTGAAAGAAACTCACATGGGTTGCAATTGACGCAACATGCTGCTGGTGAGACGGCTCTAATTGGAACGTGGACTTGGTCCGGAAGCGGTCTCGGTAAGGAACGCATGAATAGGTAATAGACAGAGGCTGTGCTGATGGCAAGAACCGGAAGAACCAAGCGGGTAGATATCCTACCTAATCGTCAGGCCGTATTACAGGGTTGCTCCTAGGGACTGTGCAGCCATTCTCGAAACTGGCGTGTAGGTACGCGTTGGGAATAAGATTCAGGCTGGAGGCCTTTGGCTCCATGGCTGATGTCCATAGGTAGCTACCTATGGTTGTTCGATCATATGCATAAGACCTCCCCAATTGCTTGTTCGGCAGCAATTGAGATGCGGGTGGGTTCATTACTACCTCCTACATAGGTGGTTAGCCCCGCGATTTCCACCGCGAACGGGTTTCCCACTAACGTTCCGGTGGCGCCCCAGGCGACCGGAATAGCCCCAAGGAATTGCGGGTATCCCACTTCCGTGTTCTTTTCCCCTCGGGGGTGGGATTCCATCCCTCTTGGCAGTCTGCTGCGGAAAAGGTTGTGGTCAGACGGGCCGGCCCGTCATCTGGGCAAACTGATGCGGCGTGTTTGGATCAGTAGGACAGAAGTCCAGTGTCGAAGATGCAGACGGACACTTTCATGATAGTCTGCTGGTTGGCACGGAAAATATCCCAACAGAAAGCAATAAGTCGGGAATCATGACCTCCGGGTTCTATATCGCATATTATGGCAAAATAGAGGTAAGTACTCAATGGGATCGAATATCTCTAGAAGGTTTTGGGAATTGAAGTGCAAAGTGCCGGTAGATCATGCGTACGCTTTATTGTCTCTCATCTCGACACCTATAGCTCTACATAGTTCTCTATCGTAGGAATCGAGTGCAGTAACAGAAATGCCATAGCGTTTCCATCTATCATTATCAAAGAGAGCTTATTAAGGGACTAGGGTAATCCTAAGACGATATGCATAAATCTAGCTGGATCCGGCTCTCTAGGATGATGGTGATAATGTCTCAGGTTGTCACGTGTGTCTGCTTCTATTGTGGAGTGTCTCTAGTCTAGTGTTCTAGTCAGGGGCCAAATATATATAACCAGACTGTCTTTTCCAGAAGACTTTGACCAAACATTTCTTTTCTTTTTCTCCCTCTTTTTCCTCGTTATTTTTATTTTTATTTTTATTTTTTTTTTTCTAACTCCAGACTATATGATCTGTTTTCGTGTATATGTGCCTTCATTTATCGTATTATTGTTCTGCGGAGAAGCGCAAAAATGGTGTACAATTGGATACATCTGCTTTGCTTTGGTATAGGCCGCCAAGAGTAGCCGTATCCATTAGACCACGCCAGTCAGCCATCAATAAGATTTCTATTGCTAATCAGGAGGTGTACAGGGATCTAGATTAGATGGAATTTTTATTATTGTCCCATTTGTCACGATAATGACGCCGTGGCGTGGCCCAATAGTTAACCATGACCAAGAGGGCGCCTCCGCCTGAACCCCTGCACCACCTCTTCCTCTCTCTCTTTCCCTTTCTCTCCCTCGAATTCCCTTGATCGACTCCATTCCCCGTTCATACTCCCCACTGAACTCCTGCTGTGCAACATGTACAGTATCCTCGAATATCGTCAGAAAAACTCCAACTACGAGCCGGTGGACATCCGTCACTCCAACAAACCTCGCACTCGGGGTCCTCATTTGGCGTGCCGCGCATGCCATTCCACGAAGGTATGAATGCATCCCTCGATCTTCACCACTCTATTAACACCCGTCCATCTAATTCGTCGTTCGCTTTGCCCCTCCTCAGGTCAAATGTTCCGGTCAGAGAGATGGTTGTAGTCGCTGCAAAGCACGATCCATCCAGTGCACCTACCCCAAGTCCAAGCGGCCCACGCGCAACTCGGAAACACCGGTCCGAACCACGACTACATCCATCGGGTCATCGCAACCTTCAGCCTCTCATGGCGCGACCCCACCTCTACCGAATCTCTCCACTCTGGCCGAGAATCGCCTGGATGATGACTGGCAAAACATGTCGTCGTGGTTATTGGATGCGTGGAGCGAGGCCAATGCGAGAGTCGGACTCACCCCCGACAAACTGCAGACGACAGACGAACGGCTTCCACCAGGGGAAAGCCTCCAGGAGCGCAGAGTCCCCGTGAGAACTGGCAGCATCCAGGCTGGCTCTGGGGAAACCATAGCGCTCGCTCCTCTCGACAAGAATCGGAATACTGCGACGGGCTGGAACCCTCTCACCTGGAGTACGTTTGGAGAATCCAGGGCGGAATTGGCCGAGATAGCTGGGAGTCGGGACCACATCCAGTCAACTAATCCACAACACATGCACCACCTTCATGACTACGATGTGACCACAATGCTGTCCGTTTCAGATTTGCTCCCCGGCCAGAATGACCACCACATATGTCCTACAGATATCCAAAGAGTCCCCAGTGTGATGACAGTCGATTCCACCAATACCTCTAGCAACAGTCAAGGGCTCGAGA
This sequence comes from Aspergillus pseudoterreus, assembly GCA_002927005.1. Classification (NCBI taxonomy): domain Eukaryota; kingdom Fungi; phylum Ascomycota; class Eurotiomycetes; order Eurotiales; family Aspergillaceae; genus Aspergillus; species Aspergillus pseudoterreus. Next base: position 78,193 of record PIJX01000014.1, on the reverse strand, counting down.
GCCAACAGCTCCTGTCTCCACGGGCCCCAAGACCGATTTCGGCCTCTGTTTGTTCCTGTTCCTGTGTCAGCCACGCATTCCAGGCCCTGGGCGATCTGCAAGTCATTGAGAGCAAGTTCCCACCGACGGGATTTGACAACCATCTCAACTTCATGAAGCGCTCCTTGGATCAGAGTTTCAACCTAATGGATTGTCTGGACTGTGTTAGGTCGGCATCGGTCATGACATTGACATTACTAACAGCTATCTGTGAGAGGCTGGTGTTATCCTTCGAGGCATGGGCACGTCAATACCAAGGGAGAAGCGCCATGAAAGTCGGAAAAAATCCTGACGTACAGGGTAGTCAGCCATCGCTGCACATTTTCTTCGGGGCCTACGAAATTAGCAGGGGGGATGAACAGTGCTCGATACTCCGAGCTCTAGCCATGGTGCAGCTACGGAGACTGAACCTCCTCATCGGCCGGATGAGGGATGTGGCCGTGCTGCAGGCCTGGACGGACCGGAAGGCTGTACTGGAATCTTTCTTATCGAGAACCGGAGAGGCGGCATCTACACTCATAGGGCGCTTCTAATGGATGCGATTGTAATCCGACGAATCAAGTTTATTCTAGATAAAATACTCAATTTATTCCATGCTACTGGACATGCAGACCATTTACAGATCCTTGACCGCCGTCCACCAGGATATCTTCAGCAGTCACGAATGAGCTCGCGTCACTCAGAAGGAAAACCGCCGCACCATTCAGCTCATCGGGCTCTCCCATCCGTTTTAACATGATGTGGCTGCACAAATTCTTGAAGGCGCCTGGATTTCCCGCTGCAAGTCACCTTGACATATCGGTAAGCATGGGCCTAGGTCGTTCCTCGCGGCAGTACCATTTCTCAGAGCGGGCATGATGCGGCTGGCAAGACAGGGAGGCGGGTCATCCAGGAGAGATGGAATTGGCCCGAATTCCATACGGCGCATATTAGACCGCGACCTGTTGAGCGAGCCCACGAGCGGCATATTTGGTCGCTCCATACGCGCTCATCGGGTGGGATGTATTGGCTTAGTGGGACGCAACGGACGAGATGAACGCAATGGATCCCCGGCTTTTCTGCTTGAGGAACTGGCGCACTGCGCTCTGAGCCACGAAGAAGGACCCCCAGCAGCTGCGGAGTTACGGGGATTCGGCATTAGCCAGACCATACAACTAGGAAAATAACCAAAGTGTGAGACTCACATTGACATTGACGATTTTCCTTACTTCCTCACCTGGGTATTCATGGAAGCGAGCCTCCCCTGCGATGCCAGCGCAGGTGATGCTGCACCAAGGAGTTAGCAATCGAGTCCTTTTGCCCCGGTCTTTTGTTATCAGGCTAACGCAGAGCCCTACCATCCACTCATTTCTTTGAAGTCGCCCGCGATCTGCTGCAATGTATCCTCAACCGATTGGGCATTGGTCACATCAGCTCTGCATGGTTTGATGTATCAGTAAACACTTCTCCGTTGTCTAGACTGTGGAGATCGTGTATGACAACTTACTGATAGTACTTGACTTTAGTGCCATCCGCACTAAGCGTGTAGAAATCCGCGTGCGGTGCGGGTTGACATCCCTATTAATTAAGTTGTACAGGTTAATGATCAACAATGCGGGACTATTTAGAGTAAGGTCCCGATACGCTGGTTCTATCTCAGAGTTCCCAGAGCTCGTCCCAAGTGGGTATTACATCTATATTCTGGACTATCTACATTATGATAGTATCGGCTGTCTGTGAATACCTCCAGAGTGGCCGCTAACCCGGAAGCGTTTTAGTCTATCCTGTCCATCGCTAACTCAGCAGGGATTGACTCCCAAATATTCACAGCCAGACATCATCTTCCTCCTTCCCCTTAATTCACCCTGATACTTTGGCTCGCACACCCCCAGTCGACAGATATGGCCACACCCGTATTCGAAGGACAAATAACATCCATACTACAATCAGCGGGAGAACCAACTCCTACCACCTCAGGGAGCACGGGGGCATGGAGACGTTGACTATCACATCCACAGATACGAGCCACGTAGCCGAAGACATCACCTACACGGGCATCACCACCCTGCCCAATGGCCAGCTGAGCACCATTACGCAGGTTACCGCGGTCCATTCCACCCGCGCTACCACCCTGAGCCACACCGGCCCGGCCTCGGGTCCGCAGACCTCTATGACCATATCGGAATGCAAACGCTAACATCCACCGCAGCTGCAGAGACCAGCAACAACAGCACCGCCACAACTTTCCCCAAAGCGGCCTCACTACCGGCGCAAAAGCCGGCATCGGAATCGCTGTCCCCATCGGCGTCATCCTCATCCTCATTGCGCTATGGCTCCTTCGCCTCCACAAGAGACGATCCTCCGCTGTGGACAAGCAAGTTCCATCTGCAGTGGTGCCAGATACAAGTCTGCCGGAAATAGACGGGAACGCCCTCAACGAAGTCGACGGGCAATCTGCCGTCCCCCCAAACCGTGTGTATGAACTGGGTGGGAACTCGATCCGGCGACGGCCGAGCGATCGACCTCTGCTGGTGGCTAGTGAGAAGAACAAGAGCGAGAGCAAAGAAGAGAAGACGGGGTCTAAGACGCAGGAGGTGGTGGAAATGAGAGCGTCCGCAGATTATGAACGCAAGCAGACGGGCCCAACCAGGGTTGTGGAGACGGGAAATGCGACTCCGCTGCCACCTGACGCAACGAGAGAGACATTCATTCCCGAGTCCGGGTCGAGACCATATGATGAAATGGGGCTGGATGATCTGGAGGAGGAAATGGCGCACTTGCGACGGAGAAAGGAGCGGCTGCAGCATTTGCAGTCACTTGAAGAGCAGGAGGAGGAGCTAAGGAGGCAGACTGGGGCTCGACAGATGAATATATAGGCTTTATGTACGGTATTTCTGCGATATACCTGTCCGCTTTGGTCTACGTTTATGTCGTGTATTTTGATGACGACCTCGGAAGGTACTAGTGTATATACTACCACTATCCTGACTATACACTTGGGATGTGATATACTTACCTGTAGGCGTCGGAGCTCGACGCGCCTTTATATATATAGATGGACATGTTCTGCTAAGGTCGTTGTGTGTAATATGTTGTGGTGTATGCAGGTCTCTTGCATTATCAGACCAGGCATGTTTTGAGCGTCGACACTATGGTGACGGTGTTAGTGTCCTAAGCATCATGGCGACCGGTAGAGGCAATCCTATCTTGCCCCAACGGTCGTTAATTATTATAAAGTAGATCTCCCAAAAAAAGAAAAAAAGTTCTACGTCTAAGTTTTTGCTTTTGGTTCTACTCCGTAAAGATCTCCGCGCCGATTATTTGGGTGCGAGTAAGCAGGCTTTGTAGGAGAGCCAGGCCGCTGTGGAGCAGGCCGAACGGCTAAATCCCTATTATTGACCTGTATCTAACTCCTATCTCCACCTGGCTAGGGCTTACCCGCTGGCCCGAATCCTCCGCGGCCGGGATCGGACCGCGGTAGCTTTTCTAGGCGATCTGCCTAATACAACAGAGCCCTACTTGCGCAGTTTACCGCTAACATCGGAGGAGCAGCGGTACTTTTGACAGGTGCTCTAGTGGTCCTCAGTTTCCGAGAGCGACACCAATCTAAGCACAAAAATACTTCTCATAAAGAAAATAAAGTAGCATATAAAATGACAGGTAGATGGCGAGATGAAGAACAGAACGATCGTCCATCTGGGGACAGAAGATGGCTTCAACAAAGCGGGTGGCCACAATGGTAACCCCCGTAATCACCGCCACTCCCAGAAACCGTCTTGATTTGCTGACTTTGGGAGAAGAAGGCACGGGGCTGTCGCGTCCGGTCTTCATAATGCGGTGGATAGGCGGGTGAGTGACAAGACTGCACAAAGCAGGGTATGAGCGGAACCTGTAACCAGCAAATAATACTATTGTGGTAGACCCTACCTGTATCCAACGAATATGCCGGCTGTGGTCTAATTTGGTGGTCAAATGGGTGAAGAAGGATAACTCGTACGAGTATGCGAATTGATAGAATGGAGAGGACTCGGGAACAGCGCGAGATGTCCGGAGTTTCAGTACAGGCAGGCCACCCCGTCCCGAACATATCCCGGAACGGATGAGGGAGAAAATGCTCAGGGTTGCATTGATCGTAGTTGATTAATAAATGAAGTGATCTACACTTTTAAGACTACAGGTATAGGTGCGGGTATTCCGAAAGTCCAATAAGATTATTTCGGACGTAAGATGACCCTGCTTGTTAAGTAACTAGTTATAGAACTTGTGAAACAGAAATAGGCCATACAGAGCCCCATGGGTGTGATCACACTTTGGTGGCTTAGCGGCTTTTTTTTTTTTTTTTTTTTTTTGGTTGATGATATGTTTAGTCAAGGTTCATCGGATCATTTCCTCCCTCATCTGTGCCCTCTTAGCCGAAGCGAAGCTGGACTTGGAGGATATGTACGTGAGGGCTCTTCCCAATTCCCGAAGCATCAGTCTCCGAATGCTCCAATCCATGTACAATAGGTAGTGCCGACCTGTTGCTAGCCAATCAGGACCGTAACTCGGGTCGGCATGTCCCGAAGCCGTGTCCCTTTTGGGAAGTGCCGACATCCCGCGTTATTATCTTCCACCATGACTTGCATATTCACGGACCCCTGTTTTTCTTTAACGTCCTACCTTAATGTTGCAGAACGTGTCGCCGCTGGTAGCCATCCTGCGCCTCTGTCTGTCCCTGTGAGTTCAGGGGTCTGAACTTTACCGGAGCCTCTCGCAGGAGTCGCCGCCAATGGACCCAATGTTACATCAATCGGAGTACTCTGCACGCCATGGGGCGCGAGTTGACAAAATCAACTATTGCAACTATACAGACCATGAATAGCCAGAAATAACGGGCTCGGGGGAGCCATAGGCTAATGGACGGCCGGCCAACCGCCCATTGAGCAAGCCATCCTTATCTTTCCTGGATAGTCCCCATGATTGATTGATTGGATGGGCTTTATGGTTGCAGAACAGGCACGAAGGGCTGGAACCAGGTCTTCTCTCTCACTCAGGTGCAGTTGTAACGGAAGGGATGTCAGGACGTGATCTCGGGGAACCTGAACTGGAGGTAGGGTTCCTTTCGATTGTTCCCCATGCTGGTGAACTTTTGTTGCTGACATGAAGGGGCCATAGTTTCAAGTTGCAGCGATACTTTGGCAAAGACAACGACACGGTTAGGAAAACCCGGCTGGTGACCCTGTTGCCGTGAGGAACGGGATAAATGACGCAGTGAAGATAGCACCCTAGAGAATTCGAAGGAACTTGTTTGAGAAGAATGCTCCCGGTGGACATTATGTGATCCTGGATGTTTGCTAGTGAATTGATTTTCTGTATATGTCGTACGTTTCGTTGACATACTGCCCAACGGCATTTTCCCAAACGGTAGACCAGGAGGAATATGAATAGATCATTCTACGTACCTTTCCATTTTGGCCACAGTTATTGCTCCAGAGCCCTGAATCGATGAGACACCGAAGAGAGGGCTCTGGTTATGCAAATCTGATGCATGTTGTGCGGAAACAAGTAGCCCAGTCCTAAACGGGTAATGCCGATGCCCTGAATGCTCAGTTCTTCTCAAATCTCTCAACACAGTCTGTCGGAAGCAAATAATGGAGACTTAAAGAGTCCACTACTACTCACTATTGACCCTCTCCTCCTATCTGCAGCTTCGATATTCTGCGGCCACTGTCGATCTTCCCAAACGTTGCCCCATGAGTCCGCCCAAAGCACCTCACTGGAGGCTTGTCGCCTCCCAAGCCTATGTCACCGACGACGTCCTTGAATACACATATACTGGATCCGGTACGACCGAGGATCCGTTCATTGTGGAGTGGATGCCCGCAGACCCGCGTAATCCTATGCAGTTTTCTAACACGCGCAAATGGGTCATCACGGTAGTGGTTTCGTTGGCCGCGCTGGCCATCGCCTTCGCTTCCACCGCGTACAGCGGCGCCATCCCCCAGGTGATGAAGGACTTTGACTGCTCCTCCGAGGTGGCTGAGCTTGGGCTCTCTCTGTTTGTGCTGGGATTCGCCATCGGACCACTGCTATGGGCGCCCCTGTCAGAGATCTATGGCCGGCAGACCTTGTTCTTCGTCACGTACGCGGTCTTCACGGCCTTCAACGCGGGTGTTTGCGGGGCACAGAACATCGAGACGCTGCTCATTCTTCGATTCCTGGCTGGTGCATTTGGATCATCGGCGCTGACCAACTCAGGCGGTGTAATCGCTGACACATTCACAGCCTCGCAGCGATCCCTGGCCATGTGTGCCTTTGCGTCCACCCCCTTCCTCGGCCCAACGCTCGGCCCTATTGTTGGAGGGTTCGCTGGCGTCGCGATTGGGTGGAGATGGGTAGCAGGCATTGTCACCATCTTCTCTGGCGTGCTCTGGATCGTTGGGACGCTGGTCGTACCGGAGACCTATGCGCCCGTGTTGCTCAAGCGCCGAGCGGAAAAGCTATCTAAAAGGACGGGCCTGGTCTACGTCAGCAAGATCGAGCACGACCGGGGCAAGCAGTCTATCTTGCAGGTCTACAAGGTAGCACTATCGCGCCCGTGGGTCTTGCTGATCTGTGAGCCCATCGTGCTGCTCCTAAGCATCTACACGGCCATTGTGTATGGCACCCTGTATCTCACCTTTGCAGCCTTCCCGATCGTTTACCAGGAGCGCCGGAGCTGGTCCCAGGGTGTCGGCGGACTGGCATTCATTGGCGTGGCCGTCGGCATGGTCCTTGGGATACTGCTTACCATCATCGACAACAAGAGGTATAACCGTGCAGCAGCAAAATGTGGCGGCGCAGCGCCACCGGAGGAACGACTCCCACCTACAATGCTGGGGGCCACCGTCCTCCCAGTCGGGCTGTTTATCTTCGCTTGGACGACCTATGACCATATCCACTGGATTGTCTCATTGATTTTCACCGGAGCCCTAGGCTTCGGCAATGTGATGCTCTTTCTCAGCGTCTCCAACTACCTGATCGACACTTACACCGTCTTCGCCGCCTCCGTACTATCCGCCAACGCCGTGCTGCGGTCCATCTTTGGCGCTGTGTTTCCGCTCTTCACCACGTACATGTACCGCGATCTTGGCGTTCATTGGGCATCGAGCGTGCCTGCCTTCCTGGCGTTGGCATGCGTGCCCCTGCCGTTTTTGTTTTATCGGTTTGGGCCTGCCATTCGGGCGAGATCCAAGTACTCGGCGGAGGCGGCGCGGATCATGGCGCAGTTGAAGCAGGGGTAGATTGTGTGCTGTTCATCTGTTCACCAAATATGTGTACGACACGCCATCTGGTCAGCGTACTGCTCAGCTGCCTTTGAGCCACGCCATCGTCCCAAAGGACTTCATTGGCCGACGAATGTTCGACGATACGGTAGTGGAAAGGAAGTGAAAATGTCAACGATGTAATTTATACGTGATTCTATGAACCACAGTGTCTCGCTAGTAAATGGTAAGATTTGTATTCAATTTTTAGCTGTGGGAACCAGAATACCTACCTACATAACACGGCTGATGATTACTTCGTAACCTTAGTACATAGGGGTAAATCAGTAGCTGTGCTATCTATGGGGGTTGAAGCTAGTAGTGCCGATATATATCCACCAAATCGCATGCAACACCTGTCATTCACCGAACAGTGTATTAGCTGGGTGATATACTTCAACTATAATGGGCACAGAAAGGTCCTGAAAGCGGGCCTAAATATTTGACGCTGGTCAGACACTGAAGCAACCGGCCTACCTCCAGAATCAACACCAGCTGCGATGCGTCATGGGGCCTCATCATCTAGAGCCTAATGGAGTGGCGGCTGACGATACGAGTTGGGTGGCAGAAGGCAACACGCTCCAGACAAAGTGGCGCTGGCTTCACGAATGAGGCTGTAGCATCCTAGTCGATTTAAGAAGACAGCCATCCAGCACAATCCGACAGCAGCAACAGTTTGGTGACGCCTGAATCTGTCCTCCTGGATCCAATTGTTTTCCCGAGCCTGAAGTTCTCTCTGCAATCGGCCATGGTCAATTTACCGAGACCCAACAAGAGCATTCATATTCATCATGCATTATGCACAACCAAGACGAGAGCCCAGTTCTGGAACATGGGGAATCTCGGCGCCCAGGATGAATTTCTTGATGATACCGGGCTGCGGGCTAAGCTTGAAAAACTTGTTGGTTGACACTAAACTCCGATGCTGTGTTCGTGTCCCCTAATGATTCTGTGGACTACAGGACTCATTCTGGACAAATGACAGGAGAGGGAAGTTTGCTCTCATGTATAAAAATTATCACCCCCGGCCGACAGATGCTTCGTTTGCTTACGTCTGATAGCACGGTCCTCGGAGACCCTTCAGCCACATATAGGCCTCTTCAAATAGACACGAAATCCTTGGAATGTCTTATAAAAGTTGGCAAATTTGATGAAGAGATGACAATGAGTTTCTTCACCAGCAGAAACCCCAGCATCTCCTCCTACGTGCAGTACTGTGACAAGACCCACAAACCAGAGTCCATAAGTTAGCTGCACTACAAGCTCCTGTACTAGTGCTTTTACTGACTGCGCTGACTTGTCTTCGCCACAACAGTTATCCTTTTCCGTTGCCCAAGGAACAGCAGGCACCTTATGGGTTGCGTTCGCTTCCAGCTTGCTTCTCGGAACTGCCTGGCTTTCATGAGTAGCGTGCTTGCCGAAGACATATATGGAGTCTGGACTCGCTGCCAGTCGAATACCGAACTTCTGAAGGTCCATCCGCTATATCTTCTCGCATTTGTTTACGAGCAGCGTTATTACAGATGGGCGGACTGGGCGGCCTCTCTCTGGAACCAGGTCGCCGAGATAGAGACCGCAACGAACATGACCTCTCCAACATGGAAGCGAGAGGTTGAACTCGATCGCCTCCGCTCCCTTTCTACATCTGGCACTCTGCTCAACGAGGTCCATGCCACCCATGTGGAGCTTAGTCACAGCGATACGGTTTTGAGATTCGGACTAAAAATGGGACGATATTGCTTAGATCTTGTTGCCGAGGCAGAGAATAAGCGACAGGACCTTGGGTTTGATACCCTGCCTGTATGGTACAAATCTGCCTTGGAAGCACGGTTCAAATACACCCTCACCCAGTGCGAATCTCTCTCCGATAAGCTTTTGGAATTGAAAAACAGACTAAGCGGGCAGATCGAGGTGGTGCGTATCACCGCCTCTTCCAAAGTCAAACAAATAACTAGGAACTGATATTTTGGTGGCCAGTCTTATAATCTAATCGCCCAGAAGAACAGCCTTGTCAATCTTGCAGTTGCGCAGAAGCAAGCCAATGACAGTCGAACGGTGAAGGCCATCGCTGTCTTGACATTGATCTGCCTCCCATCCACACTGGTCGCAGTAAGTCATCTTTCGTATTGCCTAGTAAATGGCAAAAGGGGTCCCGCTAACCAGAGACAGACATTATGGGCTGCAGGCCTGTTCCGCCTTGAAGGTAGTAAGAACTGGCAGGTGTTTATTGCGGTGTCTTTGGCGCTGACTCTTGTTGTGCTCCTTTGCTGGAGGCTTTATGTGCTGGTGTCTGAAAGGTGGAAGGAAAGCCCGGACATTGACCATCTGTTTATAGCATGACTTTGACGACTAAGATGGCCCTCCGACCTTCAATATCTTATCGTAGGCAATATATCCAAGACCATCGTTACTCTGTTTTCTCCTATGAGAACGCTTAGGCCAGTGGCAATAGCTGGGACTTAGACTAGAGCTGGCAAATTTCTGCTGTTTAAGACTGGACAGAGTTGAATTGTAAGATTTTAAAATCGAGCTATATGTGTAAACAATTGTAAGACATTAAGTACACAATGAGGCGTCCGAACGATCATAACGGGGAATATAGGAGTTGTGAAGATTATAAGGTCAATTCCCCCGCTCAATGGCAGATTCAATGGCTCTCCCATCATGGAAGAACAGAAGGCGTGTAGCTCTGGTCAGGCTGGACAACCTTCCCGCCGGCAAGCTGAGCATCCGTGTAAGCAGGCCAAATAATTTGTCGGCTGCTTTGGTTGACCACAGACAAGGTCGTGAACCCATTGTTCGCACCGAATTGATCGCTCCAGCCGGAGGTGATGGTGTAGGCGCCGCATTGCGAAGGCCCGCCGTTGGCATGGGAGGCAGGGCTGCCCGTTACAACGTAGGTGCAGGCGGTGGTGCCAGATGGGGTCTCGATGCCGAAGGTCCAGGTACATTTGGTGTCAGCGGAATTGCAGACACGCTTCATGCTCTCGATGGTCCATTGGGTGTTGGCAACCATCATCGACTTGGATGAGGCCGGGGCGGGGGCGGCCAGAGCCGTTGAACAGGAGAGGGCCGCGAGGAAGAGCTGGCTGAGGGAGAACTGCATGGTTGCGGTTTATAACAAGCAATTAACTGTTTTTCAGGTGTGGGAGGAGGCTGTTTGGATGATGTTGCCTGAGAGTAATCGAGGATGGCTCAATTGAAGTGGACTGAAAGTGATGACAAGAGAAGGGGAGAGAGTCGTCTTATTTATACGTTTTTTCCTATCCATCGCTTAGTAGCAGCCTTGCTTGATGCGGCTTATGTACAGAGTCGGTGACCTGATGACCTCAAGTTTGTCTCAAGCGGGGTAGTATAAGAGAGTGACATGATGCATTCCTTTGCTGTACAGCGGAGAAACCGAAGCCAGTGCTAATCTTAGACTGATCCACCTATTGGCCCTGTCTTAGGTGATCTTCTTGCCCGCAGGCTGTAATGAGACATCATAGCAAGCAAATGCCCGATTTCATCTTGCATGATCTGGGTGGTTGTGGGCCTAAATTCCCGCAATGGAGGCTGAGTAGCGACACGTTGCCTTCCTTACCCCGGAACATCATCAGGCGCCTGCTTTGTGATTGCTTTCTCACCAGTTCTAGTTAGTTGGTTAGTAAGTTAGTCAACCAACTAACTAGTTAACTAGTTACTCCGCACATGAGGAATATGTAAGCAACAACCAAGACAGTGGTGGCTTGAGCACTTCGGTTAGATTCGCTGACTGAGACATGCATGAGACCTAACCTATCGGACCCTCCTCGTGCAGTGGACCTTGTGGCCCCACGAGCCGGTGCATCATGATGAAGATGAATTGAGGTCAGCCTGCGATGCCCTGCCGTTGCTTTTGGCGGATGCATGTAGCCGTGAGTCGCTATACGTAGGCACCAAAGGCTTGATTGTCCAAACGAAATGTGGTAGCACTGGTGTGGGCTGATCCTGTCCGATCGTTCTTCTCCCAGATCAGACCCCGCATCCTGGGAGCCGTCCTAGTCTCTTATTGCGTCACTTGGCTTGATGGTGTGCCTAATATTGGTGAGCTGCTCTGTACCCTACTGGGGTAGACTAGGTATCTATGAATGCCTCGGATATCATCAACCATCAGCATGAAGATCCGCGGCGGCAACGGAATTAAGTCGGACCACCGACAGAAAAGGACACTGGGGGTGTCGATTCTGACTGATCAGCATAATGGAAACAACGTTTGCCATTGCTGCGCACCTATCTGACAATAACAACATAATCGGCTCACTATACTATATAATTCGCCGCAATCATCAAATCCCCATTGGTGTTGAAAATCGGGTTGCCGTGCGACAGCGAAGCATTGCCAGAAGCCACGAAGCGGGCCGGGGTGTTGAGGTCCTTCTCCAGGCTTCTCTTGGCCTCGCTAAACGAGACCTGTTGAAATTGCTCTACGAGTTGGTCCTGTAAGCCGTGATATCTGTGCTTGACGCCGTCCAAATGGCAGTTGCCCGCTGTATCACCACGGAACTGCAACTTATCCGCCCTCACCTCAAAGACTTTGGTCAAATAAGTGGGCATATTGAGAGAAAACCTCGGGCCACCGTCGGTGGCCATGACGGTGATCACTGTGTGCCAGGTGATTTGGACGTGTATGCTGAATCTGCTCCGTCAATTGCATCCAGTAAAAAGTAAGAGAAGAAGGACGATACTAACGTGTAGCCGTGTTCCCAGTTCATAGGCGAGGTGGTTCCAACCGACTGACACTTGATGGTAACGTCCGTAATGCCACTCGCATTGATGCTGCCAGCTCCGGGCACGGCGTTCATGTGGTACCTGAAATACCAACGTCATGAATTGGATTCATCTAGTTTCGAGGCAACAAGAAATATACTTACGATCAATGTCAAGCCTGTTTCGACCGCCTTCTGTCTTGAGCGTATCATGATAACTCTGCTCTTCATGCGACGGAGTCCACGTCCACGCCATCGGGTCCGATGCGCTCGGCTTCCATAGATAAGATCGGCTGAATGGCTAGTGGTCCACACCGCGAGCTTCCACTGCTCTGCCAGTATATCGGGGATACTCGCGCTGGCGACCCAAATGTACGTATAAGAATTGAAGAGAGACAGCAGTTTGGGGGCAGTCCGAAAGAGCCAGATGATGTTATGGTCGATGATAATCGTGCCGTTGATGTCCGGAGAGCCATGGTTCCCGTAATATTCTAGAAGCTGAATATCTCGGAAGGGTCGGTTCTTGGTCATTTGCAGGTAGAGTAACATATTGTTATCGCCGGCCGGCCCAAGGCCTTCCCCCGGCTTTGTCTCATTGGGGCCAACGTAGGGGTAAGTTTGCATCGTCAGAGATGTTTGGGGCAGGGATGGCGCCTGTTCGTTCACACTGTCTGGCTTGGCCGTATGTAGCGCATAGCCTAGGGTGCGCTTCTGGCGGCCCTGCCACTTACTGTCCTGGCCGACGTACCAATGAGTTAGGATCAAACTCAGATAGGTCTTTCCATCGTCGGCCAGGTCAGCTCCGTTAAAGGTGCTGTGTCGGCGGCTGGGGAGCCATTGTCAGTAACAAAAGCTGATCAAGGTCAAAAAGACAACAAGGGGTATGGAAACCGACTCAAAGTTGATGATATGGTCATCTTGTCGCAAACGTAGGCTCGTCAGCCAATAAATGCCCTCTAATGCAGTACAATCATACTTACTAGTAAAGGCGAAGAACAGAGAGCTGATCGAGAAGTCCCCAGGCTGCTTGATCTGATTTTGAAATTCCTTGAACTCGTCAGAATTTGGTGGAATCTCCTCTTTGTCGAAAGTGCAAGTCCAAGCAATAGACCAGTCGTCGATTTAGACGTCCTTTTTGCGATTGCTAGCCAGCCATATGGCGTTGGCCATGCGATGTAAATGAAGATATTCTTACTGACCCGATCTTGAGATGGAGCGTGCCGGGCGACATGGTACAACAGTACATGGAGATGAGATTCTCCTGGCCGGTTACATTGAAGGGGAATTGGCTGCTCTTCAGTGTTGCATCCAGCGTGCCAATTCCTTCTACCGAAGCATTTACCTGAGTTAGGTCTGGATATTTTGTCAATAAATCGGACATGGCATTGTTGATGGCCTTTTATGACACGGCGGTGATCTGACACGAAGCGGTAAGAGTCTTATCAGTATTGTCAGTGAGTCGCAATGTCCAAGTACTTCATTAAATATCCATTTTGGAGTGTCTAGTGAGGACTGCAGATGCTTGCTGACTTCGGTTTCACTCATGGTTGTAAGAGGCTCAAATTGATTCGAGGTGATGAGTGTCGGACTTCCGCGAAACATGTTGGAAGTTTTATTATATATTGGCGAGGACGCAATCGACGCGTTGTGACGTGAATCGTACCACCAGCACGCCGGCTTAGAGCACTGCAGGGATACTTGCAGGACGAGGCATTTCCTGTTACTCCTGGGAGACAAGAAAAACCTGGCCAGTGTGCAGGGAATGCATGTCTGAGTCATAATGCAAGCGTCATGACCATACTGACATATACATTCCCGATCATTGTCAGACAGCTACGTAGTGTAACTCATGGTATTTTTTCCCGCTTCAGACAGGCAGTTTCCAATCTCCGGCACCTTGGGCGAGAGGTAACCATGGCTACCCCTTATGAGCCCCAGCCCACTTGCCCGGCCAATTGGCTGCGTCAGTATGCTGTCAACAGTAGTTGGTGCAGTGCCAGCTAAAGAGGATTCTGGGACTAAAGACGCAGTAAGTCTCGATATATGCTCGTAATTGTCGTCCACCGAGTTGATGAGTGAGATTTTGGGAGAAAAATAGGACACTGGCTACCGGCGAGATATGTATTTGACATCTACTGAACTCGGCTCCGATTTATTGGCCCACAACATGATGTGTATATACACCGACGTTCTGGCTTTCGACTCTCCAGAAACGATCCTCGCCCCCACGGCAAACAGCATGCTAGTCCTGGCTGCGCAGGTCCTGAATCCGTGACCCTGAAGGTCCACCCTGCCTTGTACATCCATCCTGGACCAACCGGTGACGGTGCAGAGTCACAATGTGTCACAGAGTGTCAGCTTAAAGCTAGGCCCGGAGACGAATCACATCCGGGCGGCGGTCACCGTCCAGACGGACAGCATCAGCATTGAGTACTATCAGCAGGACTTCGACAAGCAGGATAAGATTTTCGAAGCCACTCTGGCGACCCAGTTACGAAACGCACAAGCTCTGTTCTGGCAGAAGCCTTCCCTCGCGATATCGCCGTGTGCGCACGGGGCCACTACGACGGCCCGTCCCGCGCTTTACCCGGCGCTAAATGCTGCACCGGGATCGATAGGATTCCTCTTCCACATTCCACCTCCCTTGAAGCCATACATATCATTATTTTCATCATTTTTTTTTTTTTTTTTCACCACGATAACGTCAAATTCGTCGACCAAAAATGCCAGGTAGTATATATAAATTAATATAGAAGAATTAATTCCTAATCCTTTTTTCTAGGCCTGGAGAATTAAGAAACCGCGTAATTATCGCTTAAAGAGCTTTTTCGATCCTACCCCCCTAGGGCCCTAGTACGTTAGCTACCGCCTTTAACACTGGTTTATATTGTGGCCAAACTGGCTACGAATATGGCTATAGAAGCTCCCATGGTATGTGAGTTGGAAACCGCCCTAGTTCGCGGGTTTTCCAGGAAGTAGGAGAACACGACCGCATTATTCGCCCCAATCCCGTCCAATTACATCTCCCTGAGCACTATTTTCTTGGATATTCCAGGTGGGTTTCCAGTGCATTGTTCATCAAAAAATATTTCTCTTCCCGGAATGAGTCTTGTTAATCTATCCATCTTATAATGGATCGCCAGACAATGGGAAATACCCAGTTAACCTCAGGAGATTGAATAGGTGAGTTTGAGCGCTGCAAGATCTCGGAGTGTTAAGTCAAGCAAGTCTTGAATTAGACGATTGTTCGTGTATTCAGTGGCACAGCCAAGGAGACCAGGTTACCAGTAGCGAGTTATTTACAGCAGAGAGTGATTCTGAATGGCAAGTGTATGATAGTGCCGCCGGTCCCCATCATCCCACGTAGACATAATGGAGCATTGCTTGCATCAGCTTATTATTTTTGATTACGTAGATAAGGAATGTCTGTCCTACCCCCGTTGTCTCCCGACCATCACCTCACCGGAGCTCAGTAACTCTCCTGGGATGGCCCGTTGTCCGACCTGCCGTCATAGCAATACTGAGAGGAATGTTACTGCAGGATAATGCATAATGAACTAACAGGAATATTTTACTCTGTTGCTTGATCTACAAAATTCCTACATTGCAAGTCCAGCCAGTGGTGGTTGCCTTGGCTGGTTAGCTAGATTGACTAGACTGGTCTGTTTTCTTTGGCTTAGGCCCGCAAAGCATCACTTGTCAACTCACTGTATTTCTGTATACCAGATATTAGTTTTCCAGATTTTGGTTTTGTTCCATGCTGTCCCGAGGCTGGACTAGAACACGATTGGACATACATATGGCCAGTAAGCTATGTGGAAAATACCGTAAATGACACTTTCAGGTATGTTAAACACAGATTCCTTGTACAACCGATATCTGTGCAGACTCAGTCTACTTATTACCCTATTAGTCCATGTCCACATTGTTCTTAGGTATCTCTGTGGAACAGAACCACCGGTTTGGATACATTCGCGGACAAGAATATTTTGGGGGAATGACAGTACTTCCCCAGGGTTGTAGTCCGTCCTTGGCTTAGACGAGGCCTTGCCTCGTCGCACTTGACAGTACCGAGGCAGCCCTATAGAAACCTTGCCCGCCTCTCGCGGTTACATTAAAGGTTTTGTTATTGTTGCATACAACAGCCTTCTTCACCCCGGATGGTCCGAGCTGGCTTTCGATTCTGCAAACCCAGGAGCGTTGCGAATAGTACTCTAACTGCGGTTTCTGCGGTTTCTATGAGAGGTGCTGGTACAAGGATATAGGTGCTTCAGCAGATGATGAGGGCTACTGCAAGTGTGGAAGTAGTGGGAAGGAGGAACACTGCTGGTAACCGGAGCCAGTTTCGTTGGTAAGAGTATAATGTTTGGTCTGGATACTCTGACGGTGAAGCTGGTCTGGTCAGGAAGAGAGGGGGCCGGCGGGCAGCATTGGGGCTGATGTCTAGGCATAGGTTTTTCCCAGGAGGATTCGGATACTTTTTGTCCCTGGGTTTTTCTATGCTGTAACGTTACAGAGGCATCTTTCTTTTATTCGGTTTAGCTTTAGTCCAGAAAGATGAGATTAAGCATGCCAGTAACATTATTGTGAGTAATCCTCATTGGAACGACGTAATCGGCGCAGCCTAAAAAAGGACAAGACGCCAGCGTAGGATTCTCTAATTCCGAACTAGTATTTCCGCATCCATTTCTTGCTGATGAAGGCCCGCTCAATGATGGACTACAGATGGGATTAGAATTAATTAGCAGAGAGTTATCTTGCTTTTTCGTCTTAAACGTCATGCATCAGGGCTATCCTGGATATCTGAACGGATGCATCGTTAAGAATTCAGGGTTATCCAGAAAGTAATCTTTTGGAACCACTTGTCCAAGAACTTGTCCATGACGCTTTCATCCCTGCCAAAAATTGTCTGCATTCGAAGAGATGCAACATCACATCATTGAAGTTGCAGCCTATCGCTCCCAATCCGGTGTTAACTTAGGGAAGGGATATGCTTGACAGTGTGTGATTGCTCGTCCGGCGTAGATCCACTGTCACAAGCGCATAAAGGTAGTAGATAATACTTTGTAGTTATTTCATGGCTATTTTAATAAGAAAAGTGACGAATGTTGCCGTTTCATCTCACGCGCTCGGAAGTTCCAAATGTCCCATGAAGCTCATATCCAATAGGAGACTCAGCAACTCTGGAACTGACTTGTCTGCCAGCTGCCCACGGAGCAACGGTATGATCAGTACTGTTGTGGCCGCCCATAGAACTATTACGAAAACAGGATGGCTATCTGACGGGGAACTGGCATGAACAGCTATGTGGGAGCGGCATGCAGAGTCTAGCCGATGCTTTGGAGAAACAGGCATAAATAGAAGCACCAGGACCTTCTGGCTGGCCTATTTTTTGTTCTCCAGAGCACGTGGTTCTATCAGCAAGAAAGTGACCTACATATTACATTAATCTTTCACATCATGGGTTCAGCTCAAGACTTCTTTGATCCTTTCTTCCTGCCTTCAGATGACGAGGCGCTTACGTTCTCCTCTGATAAGTCGCCATGGGTTGCCTTTGCTTCATCATCGGATGGTCTCTCGCTCCCAATTACAGGACAAGGCACAATAGCCGTCCTTGCCGAATTGGAAAAAGAAAGTTCATTGATATTTACTGTTCAAAATGAACAGAAGACTGTGACCCTTACTTTCACAGCGAAGACAAAAACTTGCGCTTTGCAATTCGAATCGAGCTCCACGGATTCGACCTTCACGGAGCGAATCCGGCTGACCGAAATACCCACCAGGCCACCAGGGGACTATATCTTCCCCAAAAAGAAAATCCCATACTGGCTATCTATTGACAAGTATTATGGGAGAATAAGGTTTGGAACGCGTATGGTGAACAACCGCATGACATTGGTTGAGGCGCAGCTTAAAACAAAACAAGACAAAGGTGTATGGAAATGGAAGGAAGAGCGATACAAAGTCTTAGAGGAGCTGAAGATCGTTAAAGTCGAACCTGTAAGTCGCCCGATATCTTTCCTTACCTCCTTCTCTGACAGGTGAAATTGTCCTAGAATGAGAAAATCTCCAGGACTAGAATCAATCGTCTGCCGGTCGTTCGTGATCTAGCTCCGGTTGTTGCTTCATCGGATGGAGTTACCCTCCGCGAGCTGGACCTCGGCACAAGAGTGGTATTCGCGGATTTACCAACGGCATGCCAAACACTCTACCACAATGTTGCTGGCCCGAATATTGTCCTTAACACCTCTGAATTCCCAAATTTCTATGACGCCATTCATCGATCCGTTATAACGCCTGGTTGTTGGGCATATAAGAAGCTTGCAGAGAAGAGTAAAGATAAGGACCCGGCCAATGGCTACCTCCGGATAACTGTTGGGCCAAATATGGTAAGTGCCCGTTCGGTCCATGTAGCGGCGGTATCATTAATTGCGCCTTAGGGCAATTCACCCGGTGTTCCATACGTTATGGAGATATGGCCACCGGGTAATAGCTCTCCGATTCACGACCACGGTAGCGCTTCAGCCATTATCAAAGTCCTTGAGGGTCAAGTTAAATGCACTTATTATGATTCTATCGACCTGGGAAAACCAAACAAGATTGGCAGCATTACTTTCGATAAAGGGGCTGTTACCTGGCTGGGCGAGAAGCAATATCAGATCCACAAGCTCGAGAACAAGGACAACATGACTTGTGTCACCTTACAGTGCTACCGGTATGAGGATTCTGCAGATGAGTATTCAGAGTTTTTCCGATTCATGTCGGACGAGAATACAATAAAACCATTCACGCCAAACAGTGACATGCAGTTCAGCGAGTTTGAGGAAACAATGCGACACGAATGGGTCAACAAGAAAACCTGGCAAGATGTGTGATTGTTAGTTTATTTCCAGTGCGGCAGGGCCATAGTGGGAGAATGCCGGATTCCTTTTTTTAGTCTAGTCTGCTCGTTTGTTGGGCCTAAATTGTCTAAACCTCCATTGAAGATTTGCCCAGTAGTTAATGAATTAACTCTCTTCTTCTCTCTACTTATGGCCCTATTCTTTATCCCCTGTAGCTAAGATTAAGGTACGATTGTAGAGTAGATGTTTGCCCTCTTTAAAGCGGAGCTTTCCTAACTAACCGTCATCCTCTTTCACTGCCCTGCTCTATCACCTGGGCTCCTGAATATACCCTTATCTACCAGCAGAAGATTTTGAGGTCGCCTGCTTTGTGCACTATGTTTGCTTACTCCATAAGTCGCAAGCCACTGCGAATTACCAAAAATCATGTCACCTAGATTATCTATAAGGGTGGCAGCTGGAGTAGCCAATAATCGGCGTATAGGGATCAGATCCAACTACCTAGCGGACCCTGCTGCAGCCTACTTCGAACCAGGGCGACAGCTGCCAACTTGCGCGAATCGATCAAATCCACCTGAGCCTATCTATTCCTGACCTCTTGTCGCCGAGACCCAGAGGACTATTGACCCCGGATACAAGGGTTTCCTTTATTTTGGCACAGACAGCAATGCGGCCGGCAGTATCTGAAGGACTGGGTCGTGCGGGAATGGCATAGACAGAGGCTCGGGGTGGGTGTTGATTTTCTGGAAGGGAGCGGCTATCCGTTACTTTTGGCTTCCACTTGTTATAACAATACCTAAAACGGCGCCCATGAACGACGTCTCCGGCACCGGCCAGGGAGACGCCGATGCGAGGCTGATCGTCACGTTAGCCGCATGGACCTGGACGTTGGAGTCTGTCTCCCAATCAGACTTTGCAATCACTCATTCCATCCGAGGCGCTGCCAATTATCGGACGGCTTTGCAAAATCATAGCATCAACGGCAAGGCGCTGGCTCAGGCGGACTATCAGGCGACCAAGGCAAGATAGGAGTACGTGCTAGCGGAAATGGAAGTGATCACCTGTGAGAAGGATATACACGAGCTGAAAGATCTCGTTGGCAGGTATACTGGGGAGGCAGCGCTGTATGCTGCAGCCAAAGCGATATTGTACGACTCCTTTCTTTCTATGCAGACCTCAGTGGGTATCCAAAGGCACAACATGGCCTGGGCAGCATATAAATACTTGGCCTTGGAAGACAGCCCCCTCTGTCTGGGTCCTCAAAAGACGGCGGCTCAGTTCCGCTATAATGTATATGCCATTAATGAAGCGATGAATGAAGTGAACTCCCGGGATGACCGAATTCTGCAGTGTAAGTTCACTTTACCCAGCGAATAATGTGTACCCTTGACGGCGGCGTACTAACTAATCCAACAACCGCAGTACTCACACAAACAATGTCCTCTAGGGACGTAATTTCAGCCTCTGCGTCTAATAGACCACATCTACAACACATCATAGAACCATCCTAATAAATCTATGCAGCTCCCAAGAGACTTTAGCCCATCAATAATCTCCAGCCTCCAAAGCCAAGCCCACCGCGCTAGCTTTTTCCTCGTCCCCAGCACAGACCCAGCCAGCGATCATAGCTTTGCCAGCATCTTCACAGATGGGTCGCATTTCCGCGCGGCTTGCCTATAAGCGTGTCTCCGTAACGCCCCGTCCCCGGCCAGAGAATCCCAACAACGGGGTGTACCGCGCCAACCTGAATTTCTCGACGTCGAGGCTGTATGCGGATATGCAAGATGGGAAGGTCTTCTATTGCACCCGTGGGCTACAGAGCGCGCGGGTATCGCACGACATCACTACCACCGGCGAGATCGGAGAAATTCACAACGACGGATCGTTCGGAGTTGAGGTCCATGCGTGTCCAACTGTATTTACTAAATGGACAGTTCAGTTACCGGATGCTGAGCAGCTGGATCTGAGGCAACTCGCAGCGGTAGATTTGGTGTGGAGGGTATATGCAAGGTTCGACTAAGTGGTTGGGAGATGGCGAACCAACTGCCCGAAAATAGCCATAGTCAAATATGCAAAACTAGCTGGAAGATGCCCTTAAGAGAGTGACTAATACCGCAAGTTGTGGATAGAATCCAAGTATCCAAGTGTGACAATGCGCTGATTTATACAGCATCCACGGGGGAGGAAATATCCAAAACAAAGGCCAAATGTATATAGGTACAGTGACCACGAAAGGTTGAGGTGCGTTAACATTCTTTGTAGGAACTGACATTGTAGGGATGAATTTCTTCTACCCTATAAAGCATTATTTGGGTTCCTCACTTAGACTAGACGATTTGGAAAGACTGGAGTTGTCGCAGCATGGAAGTGTACACTAGAGCTGTGAGGTGTCTTGAAGAGAATAGGATCTTATCGTCCTACAGGACTGGCAGCGGGTAGGTCATTGCCAGTGCAACTTGAATAGAGAGAACTAAGGTCCCCTTAGCCAATGAGATAGCGCCACAACAATTGAGGGCTTTGGTGATATCAGCGTGCTCCAACAGCCACTATGCAACCAATGTGGTGGTCCTGACATTGTTATCGCCGCTTTTGCCCGGATTGACGGAGTTTCATTATAGTCTCGACCGCCTGTACCTCCGCTTATGCCTCGTGGATGTGGCCAAGACTTGACGGACAAGGGGATTAGTCAGACAGTCATTGCAGTCTGATAGACCATCGATCACTATTCCTCAAATGAAGTATTGGTACAAACGAGGAGCCGACTCACTCATGAGACCACACCACCACAGTCGGGCAGCAGAATAGAATATCAAGCGCCTACAACCTGCCGTCAAGCTTGCCGGTTGATAAAGTTTGAGATATGCTGACCACAGGGAACGTAAGGAACTATTGTAACCGCCCTGACGAGCAGTGAAGTCAATGAACCACAACTGGAATATAAATCATTAACATTATGCGAGAACTCTCTGTTTAAAAGCCTGAATCCACTCAGCCACGTCCTTGGCCTCTCTCAAGTGAATCAACAGATGGCCCTCGTCCTTAATAACCTCCAAACGCACATCTGTCTTAACCAACCGATCCTTGATGTCCACAGCATCCTCTAGCGGATATGTCTTATCGTCCTCACCATGAATCAGAAGAACCGGAACACGAATTTCAATCAGTCGATCAAGCAGGTTATCCCTCTCCATCATCGAATTCAGGGTAGGCACCACATTCTCAGCGCCCGAATGGCGATGAATCCAGTCCTTCTTGATCCGAATCGCACGCGGGCTGTCAACATCAGGATTCCCGCCCCAGCCGAGGATAGCAGCGTTCATAATCTGTTCACTGGGAACAGGTGCCGCAACCCAGATATCGCGAAGTTGGTAGAAGGCGCTACGCTGAGCGTCCGTCACAGCGGATGCGTTGGAGCCGAGTAGAACGAGACCCACAAATCTGGCCGGGTCGAGCAGAGCCAGGCGGAGAGCGATCATCGAGCCCATGGAGATGGCGGCGATGATGACTTGAGAGAGTTCAAGCTCTCCCTGCAAGATATTAGCTTTGCCTGTGGCTGTATGGGATCTACCATACCAAGAGAGCGAGGACATCCTCAGCTTGGTTCCAGAGAGTGTATTCCTTGCGGCCGGCGATGGTCTTCCCATGGCCGTTCAAATCGATGCGGAGGAGGTTGACATCTGACAAGTGTGGTGCAAGAAGCTGGAAAGTCTCTTCCCACATGGTTGATGACATCCACGAAGCATGGATGAAAAGAATGGTAGCATTGCCCTTTTGCAAGGGTGCCTGTGTCTGCCAATAAAGGCTGTTGCTGGAGAACCCAGAAGACATGGTTGTTCTCTAGTGACTTGGGTAATGACTTCTTGTTCTTCAGTTGTAGTTAGAGTCAAAGAATGTAAGGGATGTGTGTCTTTATATTATGGACACCTCATTGTTATGTTTTCGGTTGTGGATGGAAGATAACGTTATGCGGAGGTAGTTATGGATCTCGCAAATAGGACCTATCCCAACAGACCTTGGTATATTCTCGTATTCATAACAGATCTCGTGTTTCCTAGGATTCTAAGATATTGAGTCGCCTAGCGAGAGGTTTAGCCCAGCCACATTGTCGTATTCGTATTGTTGTGATCAAAACGGGGCTTGAAGCTTTGAAACTGGACAGAGAACCTCTGGGAATACAGATCGCAAAAGACATTAGCATTCAAAAGGCGGAGCTAATAATACAAAACAGCCAGGTGCCTACAAAGCAGCACGTTCTCCTTCCCTTCGCTTTAGGACCTTGAGGCTCTCTTATTTGCCTGCTCACTCTGTTGACTATCAAGTCTTTTTGCTATTGTCTGGTCTTTGCGTTAGACCACTAATACTATACGAGTGGACTTTTTGTCAAAACCAAGAAGAAACTGCCTGCCTTGCAATTTATAGAGGCGGACAGGCTAACATAATATTCCATCGGTACTATAACGTAGAAATCCTGGGTGCTTTAAGATCTGGTGTTTGAGAGAACGTTGCACACTATTGATTCACTATAACCCCCTCCTTTTCTGCTTGTTGAAGCAGCCGTTCGGATTCAGTCCTTCTCGAACATATGACCGGTTAATGAACGGTTCGAGCTTGCGTGCTTGGGCGTCTGTTATAGGAAACCGAATGTTGCCTCGCACACGCTCAAGATATCGGTCCATCATAGGAACAAAATGGAGACCCCCAGAACCAAAACGCCTCAGTATGTGCGCATTGGGCTGAGCTTTTAGATACTCCATGCACCGGATATAGATCCAGCGCAGTTCTCTTTTGAGCTGCGCTCTATCTCCGGCTACTGTCTCTGTTTTCTCCCCCTGTAATATCCCCAGCGATTCCTTCGCTATGTCCATGCTCAAGCAGTCAGCTATAGCGGCCGCCTCAAGCGCGAATCTCCCTGCCTCTCTGGAGCCTTTTTCCTCACTCGATAATATCATAACCGCACTCCCATGTGTGTTACCAGTGAGGGTGCGATGCTGCGTCAAAAGGGTGGCTTTAGCCTTTAGCAAGCAGTACACCTTCGGGTCGATCTTCTCAAAGTACTGTAGTGGTACCTCACGCCAAAGGCACATTTCAGCAAGTTCGACCCATGTCGGGGGGACTCCCTCGTCAATCAATCCTTGCTTGCAGTCGGCCCATGTGTGGCCCAGATATCTGTACGAACCATCCGCTATGGAGCTGGGAGGGATCTGAACATCATCTGGAATGGTAGAGAAGGCGACGTACATCTGTTTCCAGTAGTCCTCTGGTCGTAGCGTACCGGTCCAGTGAGTCCACCAACAGATGGCGTCGCGCATGGCATACAGGTTGGCGTCCTCCACGTCGATGTCATTTTTTCCAGCTGGTAATAGTGAAGTCGTTTGGATGGTTGTCAGGCGCCGTCGTAAGATACTCTTCGATGTGCTTAATAATAGTAGTCACATCGAAGCAGGTGCAATGTGGAGAGGCTGTGTCCCCTACTATTTTGAGTTAATCTATCTTTCCTTAGATCAGTAGATTGCCACGGTCCACTTACAGATGAAAAATAAAGGCATTGAAGACTCACTAATCTCCACGCCATATAAGCTCCCATTTATGCCAGTGCTAGTGGCTTGGCGGGTGTGGATAGTCCATCCATTTTGCAGATATGCATACTGAATCCCAGTGGAGCCGACCCTGGAACGGGTCCATCCCGGAAGTACCTACCGCTTGACCTTTTCCCACATTTCCTTGGTTGTAGTATTGGCCATTGTGGTTGAGCGCTCAATACAAAACGGATGAAAAGATCTCTAATTTAATGAGGTAGCTAGACACGCATGCTTTATAAATATCGTCGTAGACCGCTAATTGTCAGTGCGCAACCCGTTTCGGAGGGGGTGACGTCTGTGTAGCACTTTCTTCCTGCGCAGATAAAAAGCCCTTAACTTTTTCTCGATCTGCACTTGCCCATTCTAAGAAAGATTTGTCGTTTCCCCTTTGTACTTGGCTACCTTTTTTAGCATTAGGTATGTGGGAAACCGGTAAGGGAGTCCCTAAACTCTGCGGGCGCCTGAAATTGTACAGCTACATGAGCCACAGAGCGTCAAGTTGGTTAAAGCTACCTTTTCAACACACCCTTGCTGCTCGCTCACGCGGTCTAGGATAACGAGATATCTACCTATATGGTGGGAACCTGGGTGGCGACGGAGTCATTGTGGAATCGCGTGTTCTTTCAAGGGATATCATGTTTATGCTGATTGGAGGATATGGCCTCCGTCGTCGGAACAGTATCTACTAGGTACCTACTTGGAGTTTCCCTACAGTGCAAGGGCAAACAGATGCACAGAAGAGAAAAGAAGCTTCTGGACTCAATCGTCGCTACACAATCAACATACTATCACCGAACATATCAAACTTGTATCCTCTGTGCTCCACAGTCTCATCGTAGCTGCGCTTTAGCAGATCCTTACCAGCTGGAGGCGCTTGACAAAATACCCTCAGAACCCTACTGCTCCCCACGACGTTGCCTCGTAGTTCCCGTGGCCAAATTCCCAGCCCGCCATGACACTTGTCAAGTAGTGATCCTCACTGTACCAGCCATTGCTAATACCATGCTGGAAGAACGGCATCAAGCTACCTGAGAACCAACCTGCGTTGGTCGTGTCAACGTAAGTCATGGTCAGAGCACCGCCGCTGGGCCAACTGTGAAAGTGGCGCGTGGATTAGCACCCTCGACTTTAGCAACAAGTATTCCGCTGAGGCTTACTGGTATAGGTAGACGTCCCACTCCTTGCCACCGATGTTCACATTCCGTGCCCAGGGTACCGCGCCGTTTGAGTCATAATTGTCTGAGAGGGGACTATTGGGCGCCTGGTACGCAACCCAGATCATCACCTCGTACTGCGAGTTACGATCGGTAGGGGCGTAGCTCGAGTCAATAAAGATATCATAGCTAATTGATAGATCTCATCTCAGTTCTCCATACAACATTAAGCAATGCCACATAGCAAAGAAAGCTTACCAGGCATCATATCCGGCGCCCTGCGCAGGATAAGCGTTTTGACTGAACCATGTATTATGATCGGGGTTGAGGTCTCTAAGCTTCTTAGGCAGGGTATGGACTGGTGACCAAGTCCCCCAATCCTCGCCAGTGACCATAACGGTAAACCCAGTACCATCCGGTGCGTTTACTCCCCATGAGCTGTCGTCTTTATACCATGGGGAGATGGTACCAGAAGTACTGAAGTGCTTGAAATAGTAGGTGTTCGAGTCAGCCCCATTGGCAAACCCACTCAGTCCGCTCAGAAGAGTGCCAAAGGTCAAAATGGCGTGACAGGCTGACTTCATGGTGGCTGTCGGAAATGTCGACGTTTTGCTGTTTGGAAAGATTCGAAGGTATTCGGATCTGATCCAGACATCGGCCAGACGGCGGAGAGAATCGATATTTATGTCTTCTAAAGTACAGTAAAATGGAGCGCCAGGCGCTGCAGATGAGTTGAGCCTGTATATTTCTTATTCTCCGTAGACAGTATTCCACTAACTATTTGCTTCTGGATAGTGTTCAGCGCCAATGAATGGGTTTCAGAATCACTCTCCAGCGCAGGTTAGACTGATAATTCCGGATACGATCTACTCCGGCGTACATATGTTGACGAAGATCTCGGTCTGCAAAGGTGGCGGGATATCTCCCCGACGACCTGACTGGGGATAGTACCTCGTATCAAGAATTAACAACCCCATGGGGTGCAGCGTTACAATGCGGAAAACAATCAAGTTGGGCCAACCAGGTGTCCTCAAACCCGACGCTAGGTACGTGCCGGAAGCTTAATAGTCTCGGTTCTCATCCACGCGAGCATGGCATTTCCTTGCTCTTGGTGTAGTTCTGTAATCTGCCGTAGCCGGAAAAATGGATCAATGCCAGGACGCACCCTTTATCCATTCTATTCATAGGTGGTTTAGAGATGATTGAAGATCGCTCTCACAGTAGCGCCTATTCCAACCGGAAAAACAGAAACCAAACTTCCCCCCACCACCAAAGTAATGTGTTGGATATTTAGGCTGCGGCCATGGGACGCCTTGTCCATTTATCCTCTGTCGAATGCCATAAAAACCCGGAAGCTTGGCGATGATGTGCAGACAATTTCACTCAGCTGAGAGTACCATTAGCCAGTGCAGGATTTGTTCGCGACCTTCCATTTGACTTTTCCAGATACAGGATGACGCCACACAAACTTCTCACCTGGGGAATGTATCTCGTTATCGTATGTAGTGGTTCGATTTTGTCAAATGCCAGCGGGAGTATTGCCCCGGACCATCCCAAGGTCGACCTTGGATACTCGAAATACCGTGGCGTTAGGCTTGCTGGAGGTGTGGACCAGTTCTTGGGTATGCGATATGCGCAGGCTCCGGTTGATGACCTCCGCTTCCGCGCACCCCAGGAGCCCGAGGACCACTATGAAGAACAAGACGCATCACAGGTTAGTTTCGTCCCGAAAGGACTGTTCCTACCAATTTTACAGACTCAGCTCAGTCGCCAACCCAACTTATAGTTCGGAGCTCTCTGTCTCGGTACGGGACAGCAGCCCGGTAATGGTCTAGATGAGGACTGCCTCTTTGTCAACGTGTTCAGACCCTCAAACGCTACGACAGAGTCAAACTTGCCTGTCCTGGTATATATCCAGGGTGGCGGGTACGCAGCTATGGGAAACGCAAACTATAATGGCACGGAGATCATTCATTCCTCGGGTGGGAACATGGTAGTAGTGATGTTTAATTACCGCGTCGGCGTTCTTGGGTTCCTTGCCAGTGACAAGTTGGGAGATGATGCAGACTTGAATGTCGGTCTTCTCGACCAACGCCAACTCCTTCTCTGGGTTCAAAAGCATATCAGGCAGGTGTGTTGGCGGCGCTCCCCCAAAGACCATCATATACGCAGCTAATCATCATTGCTCAATCAGTTTGGCGGCGACCCAAATCATGTCGTCATACAAGGCACATCGGCTGGTGGTGGTTCTGTGTCTCATCATCTCACAGCCTACCGAGGCCATGGCCAGGAGCGGCTTTTTATCGGCGCGATTCTTGAGAGTCCATTCTGGCCGACACTTCGATCGGTCTCGGAAATGGACTTTCAATATCAGCGGGTGTTACACTTGACTGGCTGCTCGTCCCTGGCCTGTTTACGCGGGATGAACATTTCTGCTCTCCAGGCAGCGAGCGGCGCGTCTGCCTTCCCTGGCGCCGCACCCGGCGATCCCACGCCACTGTTCTACTGGCTACCTGCCATTGACGGCACATTGGTTCCTGATCAACTATACACCCTTTTTACAACAGGACAGTTTGCCCGCGTGCCGATACTTGTGGGTCACACCACGAACGAGGGGTCATATTTTGCTAACAACGCGTCTACCGCCACGGAGGTCTCTTCCTTCCTTCGAGCCAACTATCCCCATCTGCGGGAGGCCCAGTTGGAAGAAATCAATGAAGAATATGCGAATATGGGGCCCCTCCCAGACCACGCAGCGTTCTTCCCCAGTGCTTCGGCTGCCTATGGTGATGCTACCTTCACCTGCCCTGCCAACGAGATGGCCAGCGCCGTAGCGCGCTTTACGGGCGCCAACAGGGTGTGGAGCTACAGGTACAATGTACTCGACCCAGGGACTGTAGCCGGTGGCTACGGGGTCCCCCATACTTTTGAGACAAGCGCTGTCTTTGGTCCCGGACAAGCGGGCTGGGCTGCGAGCTCTTACTACACAACCAATGCCCCCATTGTCCCTGTCGTCATGGCTTACTGGTCGAGCTTTGTGCAGCATTTGAATCCTAACACTAACAAACGCCGTGAGTCACCGGAATGGAAACCTTGGCGGAGACTGTCGGGATCTCAAATCCGGTTGCAGACTAACAACACGGCAATGGAAGAGGTTCCCGAATGGCAGACCAGAAATTGCACAATGTGGAAGCACCTTAGACGGAATATGGACCTATGAGCCTTGTGATGGGATGAGAGTGCTGGATAGCACCAGCCTCGAATGTGGTATATCTATACTGTTATATGGACGGTGATAGCTATGAAGAACATTAAAGCATGTTCAACTTATTAAGTCTGACCCCCTAGGCTACTAAGTCTTGTTGATGGTAAATTTACGCAATCCTAATTGCAGACAGACCAAACTTCCTTGCCATATAACGCTACCTAGGCTGTAGTGACAATCTTGTATATTTAGGTCACTCACTACCACAAATATATCGCCCTTCGATCAAATCAATTGACTCAGATCCTAAGAGGCATAAATAGTCTCGGACGTTCGCTACTACGAGATACCTAATACCTCTCAACAAGGATCGCCTCGCTACTCCTCACCACAACGATTCCCCCGGACTTCTCCACCACCTTCCTACCTGTTGGCTTGCCCATATCATAGCTCTGTCCCGCGAAAGTTGCACCAGAGGTCGAGTCACTTCCTGGTCCGGTCAGCCGCTTTATTTTAGTTCGCTTTCCAAGTAGATGCGAAACGTCAATCAAGGCCTTCGGAACGATTGGATCCTCAACACTTGATTCCAAGAAATCCATATTGAGAATTACAAGACGTTCGGGTCTCGTTGGGGCTGATGGTGAGCCATTGTAGAGCGCATAGACTGCTAGGGTAGGATCTGCCACCGGGATGGAGACAATGTGCGGGTCACTGAGCGTGAGAGCTGCCGCCATAAACAGCAAGCTGTAGTACCTTTATTCACATAGTTAGTACTCATCTAGTCTCGGGTGGCTTACATTGAGGGGCTCAATATGCATTGAAGTATAACTTACGTAGGGTAGACTGTGGCAGCCGTCCCATTGTGGGTGACAGGTTGCCACATACTGTAGTAGAACGGTGTCCCCATATGGAAGTACACACCGCTCATCCCTATGGTTGCCCCATGGAGCATATAGTCCAACTCCCAAAGCGCGGCGCCAAGTGTATTGCTTACACCTTGCATGCCGTGGCAAGACACACTTCCTGTCTCCCCCATTAGGAATTGGAGACCAACATGATTTGCAGCTTGGATCTCGGGGGCCCATTGCGAGAAGTACTCCACCATGGAAGTGTGGTTCATGAGCCCAGGAAGTGACACCTGGGCTTCTCGTGCGGCTGGCCCTCGTCAGAAAGACTCCACATCAGGGGGTCTAATGCCACTCACGATCGCAGCGAGAATATGGATACGTGTGGTCCGAAAGCGACACTGCATAGTCTATCTTTTCCGGCAGGCCGAGGGCGGTGATCTCCGCCAAAGAAAAATTTCCCTGATAGACCGGTAGCTGTGCTAACGCACCGATCGAGAATCCTTTCTTCGTCCTATTTCCCAGCTGGCTGAGCCAGTCCTCTTGTTCTGCAACGTAGTTGTCCACAGTCCATGGCCTCATGCGCTGTGAGGGTCCATAGAAGTCGGGCTCATTTCCGAGCTCGTATGCCCGCAGACGTGACGGATACATATACTTCTCCGCGGCTTCGACTTCAGCAAGAGGAATGGACACGTCGTTGCGGCCGAAGTTAAGACCGAGGATGAACTCCTGCCGCGCTGGGACGTTTTCGTTTAAGACAGTGAAGAGGTCTTTGTTAAAGCTGACATCGATAGCTTCGTCGTTACCGCTTGCAAAGGTGCTGTTCAAGGTCTGCGGGCAATCGGCACAGAACGAGGCGACATCTTGCGTGTGTCCACCAATGCGGATGACAGGGGGAGCACCAGCTATGTCTTCAATGTTTTGAAGGAGGACGCGTGAGAGGGTGTTGGGCTGGTCGACGTCACCCAGATAGTCTGTGATGTAGCAGAATTCAATAGACAATGCGGCAATGTCTTTCCGAATGGGCTTTGCAATGCTGTCCGCTTGCTCAGTTAACCTAACAATGTTTGTGACAAAGTTCTCTGCTCGCGAAGGCCAACATGCAACGCCTGACACAATGAGCAGCAATGAAACTGGAATTAAAAGCATGACGGAGGAGCAATATAGTGAAAAATATTTTGAGGATACAGCGAAGATGGTGAGTTAGGCTATGTTGTAGGTTTGTAGAACGGATCGCTCACCTTGTTTATATTGGCACGGGAGTCTGCATCGGCAACAAGAGGAATACGGGGCTAGACGTAGAGCCAGGAAGTCAGACCCATGCCTAAACCGGTACGTAATTGTCTTAGCAGCTTGTGCGGGGTTGTGAAGCTTCTATTATACAGTTCAGGACTAAAGACAGCATGGATGGCTACTGAATATTCCACCGATCATTGTGTTCAACAGAAGGTGTGGATCCAGCCTGTTTTTATTTGAGGACATGGCCTATACTCTGGAGTAATTTTGGCATTGTTGAAGGGCTTGCAGATAGCCTCGGGTTTTCTTAGGACATGGAGTTGTGTTGACCCTTAAGTTCCTACCTAGTTATTGAGAAAATATATATTTCGCGACTGTTTTGGCGATTGGGTTCATGAAGAGGGCGCGGGAGACTTATCAGTGCTCAACCATCAACCAGCAGGACTTGTGGAATTGCACAAAACACATGCCTAGGTGGACTGCATCTACGCGCACCGGGCCAGTGTCGAATTGAGGCTATTTCTGGATAATGGGTTGGTCCATTAGACAGTCAGGCCAAATATCGGAAACCCCGCTGGAAGTCT
This sequence comes from Aspergillus pseudoterreus, assembly GCA_002927005.1. Taxonomy (NCBI): domain Eukaryota; kingdom Fungi; phylum Ascomycota; class Eurotiomycetes; order Eurotiales; family Aspergillaceae; genus Aspergillus; species Aspergillus pseudoterreus. Next base: position 46,720 of record PIJX01000014.1, on the reverse strand, counting down.
GCGGTACCTCTCCGGTACAGGGTATTATTACCCCCGCCCCCCCCACAATAATACTAACTATAGGTATCTGGCTTCGGTGTATACTACTAGTGGATTTACTACGGGAAAATACGAAGAAAAGTGGGCTACATAGCATAATCCCTTTCTACCAGGTAGGTGGTACGTAGTATGTCACTACCCCACATACTAACGAAGCGAGGGACAATATTTCGAGTTGGTTGTTGGGATATCTCAGCATTTCACGTTTTCGCGTTCCTGCGCTTCCAGTTGGTGACATAACCAGAGACTAAGTGCGAGCGTTGGGTTTATTAACTGGAGAGAGCACGATATATTGATGACTGACTAAACCACCATGAGACCGGCCAAAGCGTGCCACGCCTGCTGGTGGACCCCCTTTCATGAAGCTTGTTTCCTGAGTTTGACTTGACAGTTCCTAGCCTGTACAGGCGAAAATGCCATATCGCGGTCAATACGGGGCGTGTTGAACATCCTGCATGGCAAGGGGAGCGGGGTGCTCTCGCAAGAGCTAGCCTCTGGGCAGCATCCCAGACCAACGCGAGTGCACAGGCTCCTTCCTCGGCATTGATGCTACAGTTGTTGAAGAGGCGATGAGTGAGCTTGCGCCGAAGCCAATCTGCGTGGAGCTTGCTCAGTTGAACTTTGACAATATCCACGATAAATTCCATCCTTTGTTCCACAAACCGAGCATGTGTTGGACGATCGAGCGCTAGTGATATTGCTCTATGGCATGATGGCCACATCTGCAAAGCCCGGAATTGGAGATTCAGTTAAACTTTGGGATCTCTGTGCCTGATCCCATGGCAGGTTTTCACAGTGCCAGTTCTTTGGAAACCCCGACCCGCCCCAACGGAGCTGACAATATAGCGCCGAGTGCGAACATCTTCTAGATCTCGAAATTTTTTCCTTGACTATGGTCCAAGAATGTGCTTTCCTCGATGCAACAGCTGTCGCCGAAGGGAGTCGGCAGTGGTGTCAGTCTACTATACGGCCGCCTGTCAGATAGCCCAGCTGCTCGACTTGCCGCATCGATCCACAGTGACTCCTCTCGAGGAAGAAATCAAATGCAGAGGACTGTGTCTGTTTCTGTTTCCATAGTCCCGACGATAAAGCCGATTCATTGTGACCGCAGTCTGCCGGTGACTCTGCGTGATTGATGTCTGGTCGTCCACCAATGTAGGCCTTCCTAGACATATGGTACACCGGCATGACGTTTCTCAGTATTCTTTCAATTGGAACCTGAAAGCACGAGCATAGCCAGGATATCACTTCGTTCCGAGGCATCTCTAATTCCACAGATGAATAAACCAAACAAAGTTTTAGCCGAGATGTATGTGGTAAACGACATGCCAGTGGCCAAACAAGCCGATGATGCCGCACTTGAAGCTGCTGTTAGGAACGCGTCTTGTCGCCTGAATGAATGGCAAGTATCTTTACCCGACTATATGCGCGATACGCCCGCGAATCTGGCCCGGTATGCATCCGAAGGCCTAGGCCGAACCTTTGTCGCTCTGCATGTTGGATATTATCATTGTGGGAAGCTACGCTTCTATCGATTTTTCCAGCAGGACAGCCAGGCCACAGTGCAGAGCACTGACTTTTACGCAATTAATTGTGAATTTTATGCCGCTCGGTTCTGTAAAATCCTCTATGCGGGCTGCGCTGATCCGGACTGTGAAGTGTTGTATAGCATGGTGGGCCACATTCTGGTCATCTCGTCCACTGTTCACTTACATGTTTTGCTCTCCAGCGTCGATGGTGAAGAGATTAATATTGCGCGAACCCAACTGGAACGCAATTTTGAGATCCCACGGCACCTTCGAACCTTCTGGCCCCACATCAGACCTGTGCTTCAGTCGACTTCGAGCTTGTCAGCGAGCCTGCTTGATCTCCATAAATCATTCATTCAGATTGGATCAATGGATGCTGCTATTTTTATCTGAGTCCGTCTAGCCTGTCGATGATAAATCCGGAGGTGGAATACCTCAGTTCCTATAAGACACGAGGAGGCATCGGGCGATCCCATCGGACGTTCTTTTGTATTGATAGGCCTGGCTTTAGGCTGGTGATCCCTTTTCATGTTGTTCCCCCAGCCATGGATTTCAAGCCGGTTACAAAAGTGGAATAGCTGTGCGAAGAACGCGTCTACGCACAGGTGTTGAACAATTGCAAAAAGAGGTGTCTGATTCCCACGACTGAATGACAACATACAGGCTGTACAAATCACATAATAAACGGGTGGGTTGGCGATACTATGCGGTGTAACTTACTGGGAGCCTTTGGGCTTAGCTTTACAATCCTAGTCTAGCCCTCTAAACTGGCACCATCTAGACCGAAAGGAGTAGAATCGCGATGGTGCTAAAATTAGGAACTAGGATGCTTTGCGAACAAGCGTCTAGCCTCCAATCATCTTCACTTTACGGGTCTCGGAAGTAGCGCGCTATACATAGACTTTGGGTCGATCGAGCAATCCGGTTAATCTGGTGTTTTCGGATAATTGTCAGAAGTTAGCACAAAGTTAGTATCATGCAATGCAGAATAGTACAGGCTGGTAATGACACCTCACTAACGTGGTTGAGAATAAGGTCAGACGGAATAATCGAATGAAGAGAAACAGGAAATGTGCTGGCGTAGATGTCTGGACACGCCATGTTACATCGCTCTGATTTTAAGGACATCACTTCTCGTGTCCCACACAGATAGGCACGTTCTCGATCACTCAATGCAACCCGTATCTAGGCAGTACGCATCCGCTTCATTCATGGGCCACACCCAAATGAGGGATATCAAACCCGCCATTCCACTACCTGTCTACTACATACCCTGCTATGTTACAGTCTCTAATTCACGACATCCAACCTTGTTTTGTAAATTGGTTCAACGCCACTTCCTCTATGAATAAAGGACTCCTGTGGTTAACATTGGGCACTTTATTTCGCTGAGGAGCTCTCGTATCATCTGCCAAGCACGCATTCAAAAGTGTGAAATTGATTGCTGTAGACTTGCGGTCGTGTGCTAGTACATAGATTGTGGACCAAGCTGCCTTCTCCCGGGAAAGGGCTATTCCTCCGTGGCTCAGAGTTCAAGTGAATGCCAAGGGCCTCTCGAAAGGCCAGACGGTACACGCATTGACAGTTGTATCTCGAGCCCTGAGCAGTTGGAAGAACCACAGCCATCAGGGGCCCAATCACCTTGAGGTAAATTCAGTTGATCCCATTAGGTACATGAGACATCCCGGTATTAGATCTGGATCACGATGTAGGAGGCCATTGTATCGTCTCGGTTTTCGGTACTGCTTAAGAAATGCGCGGTTCACGCAGGTACCGCCTACAAATATGGGATCACTTCACTGCTAAGTCCCATGACCACTGTTGCCATAAAATCCCCGGGAATAACGGGAATAGGGGAAAGAGCTGCTTGTTGTTGGAGGGATGCTTGTTTATATTATCGGCTTCGCCATTTGAACGCGGGTCTCATCTGGGGCCTGTATCTCCTGTGCTTTTCTGTGGATCTTGTAATGCGAAGCAGCACATGCAGAGCCATTAGGTACAGAATAGGGGTTTTGTGGACATCCCTTAATGTGTGTCCGAATTTCCGCGTATTATCATTCATATAGTATATTCCGCCCGGCATAATCCGCCTCCGCGCACCTTTCAGTCATTAGCCCCGGCTTTCAGCAATCTCTATTGGTTAAACCTTGTCGTTTCCCGCTATATACTACCTAGGTATTGTGTGTCTTGCGCCGACGACCACCCCATACCACGCATTCAGCCTTGCTCTATGACTTTTGCCCAATGGCGGGTTGCTTGCCCTACCTCCTGGTGTACTCTTTAGCCTGATTCAAACTTGAAGCTGTACTCCCCGGTTGGCTCTCCGGCTTTCTCCACAATTCCCCGGACCCTCCAGCCTGGCGGTAGAAACGGTTCTGATAAGTCTATGACCGCCTGGCAAACGGAAAACAACACGTATAAGAGGAGGAGGTTGCTCAGGTCAATCAAGCCATTTCATGCCGGGGCCCATCGAGACCACTGTTACAACCAGACCTCGAGAGGCCAGAGCACTACAATATTACATCTGCACCGTGGGTTTGCAATACTTTGTCGACTTAGCAACAGCCTTCCGACATGGCGGCAAACGTGAGCCAGAGCGAGACCACTCTGGAGAAGCTGGCTGCCCATCATGTGCAGGATACGCTGGGCGTTGGTGCGGTCATTGAGGCCAAGCAGGCAACTGATGAAGAACATGAACAAACCCTCTGGCAGGCACTCCGAGCCAACCGCAAGGCTGTCGCATGGTCCGTCTTGATTTCGTTATCAATTGTCATGGAGGGATACGACACCATCCTGATGGGTAACTTCTTTGCCTATCCCACCTTTCAGCAGAAATACGGCCAGTATTATGGTGAAAGAATCGGTTGGCAGGTGTCAGCTCCCTGGCAGACTGGGCTGAGTATGGCCAGCACCGTCGGTTGCGTCTTTGGTAAGTTGTGGGAGCATTGGAAAAGTCGTGGTTGTGAAGGTGTTCTTGCGCGCTGACGATCTTTCAGGTGGCCTCCTGAATGGCTACTTTGCCAGCAAATTTGGGTATCGTAAAGTCATGATGGTCGCGCTGGGATTCTTGACTGCGTTTATCTTCATTGTTCTTTTCGCCAACTCCGCCGCCGTTCTTCTCGTCGGCCAGATCCTCTGTGGCCTATCCTGGGGCGTGTTTGCCACAGTTGGCCCTGCATACGCCTCAGAGGTCTGCCCGACCAACTTGCGTGGGTACCTCACTATCTACGTGAACATGTGCTGGGCCATTGGCCAGATGATCGCATCTGGTGTCCTCTATGGTCTGTTACACCGGTCAGATCAATGGTCCTATCGCATCCCGTTTGCTCTACAATGGATATGGCCTGTACCCTTGATGGTTATCTGCTGGCTGGCACCGGAAAGCCCATGGTACCTGGTCCGCAGTGATCGTCTCGAGGAAGCCAGGAACAGTATCCGTCGCCTGGGAGGGGCCAAGACTGAGGAGCAGATCAATGGACAGTTGGCTATGATGGTCCACACGGCCAAGATTGAGTCCGAAATTGAATCTGGTACCACATACTGGGACTGCTTTAAGGGGGTCGATTTGCGCCGCACAGAGATTTGTTGTGTCGCCTTCTGCGGCCAGATTCTGTCCGGCAGCACGTTCGCCTACTCTCCTGTCTATTTCTTCGAGCAGGCAGGCATGAATAACAACCGGGCATTCCAGCTAGGCGTGGGCTGCACGGCAGTGGCTTTGGTCGGGACTGCTCTGTCGTGGTGGCTCATCACCTACTTTGGCCGGCGGACGCTGTATGTCTGGGGTCAAGGCATCCTTTCCACATTTCTATTCATCATTGGAATCATTAACTCGACATCGCATACAACCGACGCCCAATGGGCCCAAGCATCATTCTGCTTCCTCTGGCTGTTTGTCTTCGCTCTGACCATTGGGCCTATCACGTATGCCATTGTATCAGAGACTTCTTCCGTGCGGTTGCGACCCTTGACAGTTTGCCTCGCGCGGACGGCTTATCAGGTTTGCAATGTTGTCTCGCAGGTGCTGGAGCCGTATTTCATGAACCCTACTGCCTGGAACGCGTCTGGTAAGACTGGCTTTTTCTGGGGTGGCACGGCCCTGCTCGTCTTCATCTGGGCATTCTTCCGTCTTCCTGAGCCCAAGGGACGTACCTACGCCGAGCTAGATATCCTCTTTGCTAAGAGAACCCCCGCTCGCAAGTTCGCTTCCACTCACGTCGATCCGTATGCGCTAGTTGAGTCACCCTCTCAGGAGGGTCTGATCCGTGGTGGGAGACCTTCCTAGATAACATAAGCCATGATCTCCGATTAGTCGACCATGCCCAAGATATTTTGTTATGTCTTCTATCTCGTTGATACCTCTTTCAGCTATCTTGTTCCGTGCATAGTGTAAGAGAGCGGTTAATAAACTTATCTTCTTAAGTGCCCGAGGCTTCTTTTAACGCAATAATTCATTCTTCTAATTTTTATATGTTGGCACTTGTTATTTTGCTTATTATCTTACCCGATGTGTTTTTTGTTGTGTGAGTTGCTATTTTGATAAAAGTGTGGTTGTTATGTTTGTAAAATGGCACGATAGGAATGGAAGGTCCAAAGTGGCGGACGGCCAGATTTGGGGAAGACTGACACATTTGCGTGTGATATTTCAATGTCATATGGTAACCAGCTGAGCAAACACCCACGCCCCTCAGGCCGAAATCCGGAATTGCGCGGGACACCGTAGCCTCTTGTTTGTGTCGGAGCTTCAGCAGGCCATCGATTCCATAGGCAACTAGATGTCTGATGGTAAACCATGAAGGCCCATGCGAGGGTTGGTTGCCCACCAACGCACCAAAAACCAAGCTGCTAAAGGTGTTCACAAACTCAGCAACGTATCGAGAGATGACGTAGTCCTTTAATTGTTCGCAAATCGATCGTTAGTATTCGGGGTAAAAGAGGAGAGACAAGATGACTAGTGAGGCTCTAGCGTACCTCTTCGCAAAAGCTAAAGCGCGTCAGTTGTCGGGATGGAAAGGGGCAAGGGCTTGTGAGATATGTACGTACTTTAGATATGATGTTTGGGCTCCCCAGAAGGGAAGCGGGGTGGAAGATTCCATCATCCAAGGTGGTGTCACAATTGACGACGGATTGGAGGTATGTAGTAGAGAAAAAATCACAGGTGACACCACTACTGCTGCGCTGAGAACGATGGCAGCACTGAACAGCGCACTGACCGACTTTGATAATACCCCCTACCGGTTTTTAGGTAGTTAGCTAGGTACCTACTACTACTGGAGTACCTCCAAGTTACCTAGGTAGTACGGTAGGTGAGATACTCAACGTCGCACAAGAAGAGAGAAATACAAAGAATAAGATACTGATAGGCGCCACTCTATCATGCGTAGTGGTAAGCTATGACGCAAGGTTGTTGTTTTTTTTTTTTTTTTTCGGTTCGGCACCAGCGGAGGGCCAGGTTCCTGGGTTCTTAGGCAGCGAGAGCGGTCGTACGACTTATCAGACTCCTCCTGAAAAATGGACAGCGGATGAGAGCCTATCCATCTACCTTGACAACTCCGCGATAGCAAGGATGGCGCCCCCTAGAATCACTAGAAGAGGTACAACGTCGAAATCAGTTATAGGATTTGGCCCTAATTATAAGAGTATAATGCTCCTTTAGGCCATAAACAAAAGAACCCATTATTAGGTACGATGCTTTAGCCCTAGATAAACCATCCACCGCCCCTTTGTGGCGTTTGTGCGTCGACTATATGACAATTTTAGCCAGGTGGACCGGCTCTATAGACAGAAGCACATTGGTTAAATTAGATTCTTACGTAGAAAATAACTAATCTGTAGTGTCTTATATGGTGGTAGGATAGGAAGTAGTAGGAAGTAGAACAGAATATATAGATTCCTGCTGCATTTTTAGGAATTCAGATGCTAGCGCATGTACTAGTCGAATTACACACCACATTACAACTATTAGCACATATAAAATCTACAGTAACATGATTCATGACCAACTACGCAAGGGCTCTCCTTTTGCTTCATGATTGTCAATGGCCTCAAAACACCTGCGTCACTTTCTCCTCTCTGCCTTGACTTTCTCCCCATCTATCCTCCCACAAATCGCGCCCAACGTACCGCCAGCCCATAGGCGCACCACCCATCCCCCACCGGCTCTTCATCTCCGCTAGCGTCACCGGGTGGACCAGCTCGTAAAGTTCCAGAACAGGGTATCCGTACTTAGACTCCTTCAACCCGGCGTTGAATTCCGCGTTGCCTATGCCAAATGGCTTGGCTGGCACGGAACCAGGTGTATGGCGTATGGAAGCTGGGATAACTGCGATATGCCTGGGAATATATCAGCAAAAGGATAAAGAGGCGGAGAAGCGGAGAAAGACAGCAAGCTCGGAGAGAGGTATGGAGAGGGAAGTAAATAGATAAGAAGTAACACACGTAATAGATGCCCGGCCCCCGCCGCCGTCGCCTGTCTCATAAAACCACAATCGTGTGACCCCATCACGCAGCCGGTACTTGCGGTACTCATGGTTCTTCTGCCGGCTGATAATGTTAGCCAGGTGGACAGGCTTGATAGACAGAAGCACATCGGTCAACATCCGATCGGAGGCGGTGGGACCAGCCGACTTAGACTTGGACTTGGCTGGCGGCGGCTTCTTGGAGATTCGATGTGTATTATCAGATATGGATATGGTGGTCTGCGAGGAGCGTCGAGTGAAGGAGCCATTGAGAGTGGTCTGTGTAAATGAGGATGGCTTGGTCAGCGAAGGACGTGAGGGTGCCATTTTTAGGATGAACAGGTGTGGGAGAGTACGGTGAAGATTAAGAATAATGAGACAGATGTTGACGTGTTTTACCAAACAATAATAATAATACATACTGGGTACCATTCTGACATGTAATTATCTGGACGCGCCGCTGAGTAAGCATTGGCTTGCACATAACTAACATATTGACACCGCCACCGCCACAACCCCTTCCACACTCATGAACATATCCATTTCTGTCCTTCCATAATCACCCTTCGTAAATACTCAACTGAAAATGCCCTGAATAACTTTCTTGGATCCTCCAACCACCCTTGCACCTCCTCCCACAGCCTTCTTAGCCCCTCCACCCCGTCACCGTCGAACCGGCTCTTTAATTGCGTAAAACTGCACAGCCCTTCGGTCCCGAATAACTTCATTGTCTCATATCCACCCTCGCGGACATACAACGCCTTGGACAACTTCGCGCCGCTCCAATCCACAATAAGTGGTGCATACATAATATGTGGTGTCCGTCCCGCTGCCAAACCTGTAGCTCCCGACCAGCCCGCCAGGGGACGGTAGAGGAACATCTCCTGGTACATACCGGCGTAGTCCGCGCCCGTGATACGCACGTGATGCGCGCTGGTATCTAGCAGCTGGCTCATGCTGCGGATGAGATTGCGTGCTGGGGCGTTTGCTTCCAGACGGGCAACGTCGGCAGGTTCGGAGATGCAGATAGTGTGCGGGCCATGATGCGGGCAGTGGAAGGTAATTGTAGCGTCAGCAGTGGCGGAAGACCCATTCCTGGCTAGGTGATTGCTGTTATTGTTATATACATTGAGCCGGCCATGTTTCTCTGCCAGGCCACAGCCGGGGACGGGGCATGCAGCACGGAGGGCTAGCGTGCCATACTTAGGGGAAAGCTGATGCCCGAGGAACTCGTGGTTGGCAATGATGTAGCGAAGGAGGGAAGGGATGGTAGGGTGAGAGAAGAAGTCGGACTGGAAGGCAGTCGCAAAGGGGATGTCAGACCAGGTTGACAAGAGATTGAGAACCTGCTTATAATCGGCCATATGCGTGGCGAGTGCCCCAGGAACGTCTCTGTAAGATTTTTGGTATTTTATTCCGTCGATTGTGGTCTCGTGGCCCTGGACTGGAGCGGTGTCGACAAAAGTGATCTCGACTGAGATGGGAGGCGGCTTTGAGTCTGTATTAGCTACCGTGGCCTGCATCCGTTTACGGATCTCTTGAGCGAGCGAGAAAGCATAGCAGAAAACAACAAGGGTGCCAGCGTGAGGAGAGTTATTTGGTTGCGCTCCGGCATGGATGACGATGGGACGGGTTGGAAGTTGCACAGGGCACCCTGGGTAGTTGTTGGGGACCGTTGCGCTGCTCCGCTTGTCAACCAGAAGCCCCTTCTCGCTATTTGAGAGAATCTCGTCGTTTGTGAGAGCAAGCAGGACGGGCTCGACGACATCTTCCTGGAAGGCATAGGAGCCGCCGCCGAGCGGATCATGCACCCGACCGTCATGGAAGGTTGCAAATATTGGGCTCTTGGGTATTAGGGTAGGGACCAGAGCCTGGATAGCAGAGAGGATTTCTCTGCAGCTGCTAGATTCTAGTGAAATACCTTGGAGCTGTGCCGGCTGGATCGTTGCTGAACAGGGCCCCGCCTCATCCGTGAGCAGTGGGAGAAGTAGTCTGACCAGGTTCTGGGCGGCGGTAGCGCGAAGGTCTGAGGCACGTGGAACTTGGGGCGGATAAATGTCCATTCTGATTTAGAGTATTGCAATGCGAGGGTCACAATGTGATTAGCTGGGCTTCGAAGATCTGATGTAGGAGCATATTCTGAAACAACGAAGCTGGGGCGGGGTGGAGGGACGAGGAAAGGAGAATAAGCAGCGGCACAAGAGTAATATACGCGCCTAGGTAATGCAAACATGAGACCGTTGACAATAAGATACTACTACTATTATTATCCTATCATTATTCTAATTATAACCGCTTAACCCACCAATCTCTCCGCTGCTTGGTACAGGGAGGGGAAGGAGGGGGAGAGTAGCTGAATTGCGAGGCCGACGTTTACTACATCCCCAGATCCCCGGTTTGAGGAAGGGGGAAGACTTAGAAGCAGACACCGATGAGCAAGGCGCCCAGCTAGATAATGTACAGGAACCCGAGAAAATACACAACACTAGTTAGCCAACTATGGCAGAATATCGGGTGCTTGGGCCTCTCCTGTGCTATAAGCATGGACAGGTCTAAGAGCCATAACTTTTAATATTAGATGCCTCGTTCAGATCAAAACTGAGACTGCCCAGAGAGAGCGAAAGATACACGTTCAAATACTAAGCCTAAGGATTGGCGAAGTACCACCAGTAAGCACCTAACAATTTGCTTCCCTTTATGTAATTGTCCCTGTCGAGCTTCTCATCCGGCCCATGAGCGCCATCATCGGACCTGCCAACTGGAAGCAACATAATGCTCTTGTTAGTTCCCAAAGCTTTCTGGAGCTCCAAAGTAACACCAATACTATAGCAGCACAACTATGAGCAATTCTGATCTGAAAGAGAGAGCAATAGATGGGGAAACTAACCTTCCACCTTCGCGAGTCATATCAGGATCCGTGTTATACACCCGTTTAGTCGCTGCCTTTCCCGCTGCGAAATTTGGATCATCAATATTTCCGACCCAATATGGTGCAGACTCCCCAAATTCTCGTACTTCACATGTATTTTTACTCCCCAGTTTGTTGAACTCCTGCTTAAGGAAATGCACCACCAAGGCTGTTACCACACTACCCTCCATGGTTGGCACTGTTCGGACAGAGAACTTTCCGGTGACCTCAGGATAGATGGCTGTTGTTTGATTAGGACTAGAGTCTGCACCGCTGATGCCGTGGATTGTTATTGAGGGGTACCTCCCTCGGTGCATGAGCGTATCCGGGGCCGTGTCGTAGATTGCTGCCTCACTCCCTATAGTGTTCTTGAACTCTTCCATAGAGAAGTCGATTTTTTTATATCTCTCGATCTCTTCACGTGTAGTATCGTCAACCAATCCGTTGATTCCGGGGACGAGGATGTTGCCCTTTGAGTCAACTAGCTTGGACAGCAAGATCGTAAGGTCAGTCATCGGCTCATGGACTGTTCCACCGTATATACCGCTGTGAAGCGGCACAGGCTTACGTCCTGGAAGAGGCTTTTGGGCGATGCTAATGGTGAAATAATTAATACCCCGGAGGCCGTAGGTCAGACACGGCTTCCGGGGGGTCAGCCAGTAGTTGTCAGAGATACAAGCTGCATCAACTTTGCTGAACAACTCCTGATTTTGATGAGCGAATCCCGCAAAGCCAACAGAGCCCGACTCCTCCATTCCCTCAAAACAGAAAAGGAGATTGACGGGAAGATCAACTCCCGCCTTCTGGTACGCCTCAAGCGCGTTGAGCCAGGCGAGCAGTGGTCCCTTATCATCAGTTGAGCCGCGCCCATACAACTTCCCATTTATCTCCTTAAGCTTCCAGGGTTCTTTAGGATACGTCCACCCTTCGCCTTCCGGTTGGACGTCATAATGGCCATAGATAAGAATGGTTCTCTTCTTGGGGTCAGGCGTGGCCGGGTACTTCGCAAGTACCACATCTGGTAACTCTAGAACCGGGTTGGTGTCCGGTTGGTTACCTAATGGACACCGCTCAACATTGGCCCCTAAACCACTAAGTTGGCCCACGAGGAAAGCAGTCATCTACAAACAGCAATCAACCCAAGTCAGCGAGTAAGCTTATAATTGTAAGCCCCCTTAAAACGGTGCAGTATCATACCTGACCAACATTTCTGCGCCCTTCGTAAGTTAAATCAGAGGAAACCGATTTTATTTCAACCGCCTTCGCGAGCCCTTGACCAACTTTATTAGCATAGGCGTACAGGTGCGTAGTTCAGCAGAAAGACTTACTGTCGGTAACAAAGTGTTGGGCGAGTTGGTCAATTCTAGAAAAGGAGACAGTAGTGGTTAGCTCCGGGTATCCAGCATCAGAAGCATCTGTAAATACATACTTTGTGAGAACCTGTTCCAATGTATCAGATGGCATGACTGCGTATAGTGTCAAAGAATGCTATTGTTACAGCAGAGTAATGACTTCAAGTATGATCAGGAATTAAATGAGGAAACAAGTAATCATGTTTTCTCCCCTAGCAGATCAACAAGATGGAGGGAAAATATATACCTTTCTATGTATTCAATGATTTCATAGTTCTATCACTGGGAGAACTATTGGGACATTTGGGTTTTGGAATGACACAATCAGTTGACCTTAGCATATAATTCCAAATGACCAGTAGCTGACTTGCATAAATGAACACAGAGATACGTATTCCAGGATCCGACGTATTTTTTTTTTCAATAAAGTTAGATGGTACAGTTGTACTGATACTACGTCCAGGTTGGTTTGGTCTGTTAATTATCTAGTCTGAACCCGGAAGTAGAATGCCTCTCAGTGTTAATCCATCATGACATTTGAAGTCTTATGAATTGTACAGTATTCTTGTGTGATGCTGGGATGATATGTTTATTACGCATTGCGTTAGGAAGAACTGGATCCTTTTTCTTAGGGATTATCTATTAAAAGTATATTCGTGTTGAAGATCTGTTTCATTTGTTTTCGAATTTTATCTATGTAATAATATGGTACGGCTAGTGAGATAAGTTAAGTACAAGCAGAACAGTGCGCAGTCTAATCCAAACAGGTACCTCTGTACAAAATTCAATAGTGATAGCCCTATTCAATTCATATAGAATAGTAGATACCAACGCGCAGCTATAACAGTTACAAACAAAAATATAAAGGTAAGAGGTTTGAGAAACTTCATGTAACTTTCTAATCTATGAACTCTTAAGCTTATAGCACCTACATATGGTTTCTCAAGGAGGTATGCGTTGCTGGGGACGCTGAAACACAATGGGGACAAGGCAGATCCATCGCTGGTACCACAACCCCCTACCTGCGACTTAAATATAGATCTAACGTCCAATGGATTAGATATAGCAGTGAAAAAGGACTGTAGGTTCATAGTTACAGCCAGCTTATGTCTGTTTCACGTATTGCCTTGAAGACATCATGATGAATCGAAACTCAGCGGACCAAAAAGGCTGCAAGTCTACTAGCTGCAAACAGAAGATAACAGAGGTCTAAAACTAACTAGAGTTTGGAAGGTACCTTGTATAGTTACACAAAGAAATACTACAGGTCAAATAGATTGGCTCGGCAATTGCAACCGGAGCTTATTGTTCAGTAGCTATATCATACTAGCATGAATATAATGGTGCGTAGTATTTGTCAGTTTCAAAAGTAGGTCGCATGCCAATCCTTCAATGGGTTCTAGATGCTCATAGCTTCTGAATTTGCTGATCACAAGGTTCCATGTTCTGAGCAAGAAGGAAGATTGTCTAACCTTGGTCCCAGGGCTTGTCTACTGGCACCGCAGTGGAGTGCCTTTTCTCTCTGTAATTGATTAAAATCCCATGTTCCTCTGCGCCCACACCGCCCTATGTGCATGCCCAAACAATTGAGGTGTGGATACAATAGATCAATTCCTAGTTATCCGTCAACGACATCAGAAGTAGATTCTATGTCCTTAAACGGGCCATGGCGATCGCTATCTAATTTCGCTACTGGCGAATACAATTTCAAATTCCGCGGTTCCGGGGTTTGGAATTTGTTCTCAGATGTACCCATATTCTCCACACAGGATCTTTTATCTCTATAATCTCTTCTTTGCGCCGAAGAGATAGTCTTAGGGCACCAAGCGCGAAATAGAAGACTATCCTGTATTGCATACTGAAAACAGGATATGAATATTCTTCGACAGGTAATGTAAGGAGAAAAAAAAAAAAAAAAGAGGCGTTTTTACATCAATACTGTTCGAAACCAGACTTACTAAACCTCAAGGAAAGTCTATGAAGCAAGGATGCGGTCCTTTGTGCAACATTACTGTTTGCAGCCAATTCCAGAACTAAAGGGGAAAATGCAGCTTAGGGAAACCAATTTCAGAAATCCCATTGGTCAAAGCAAAATAAAATCTGCATTGTGGCGGTTGTATGTCACTCACATGATACCCTGGAGAGCAGTGAGAGGCCAGTATGGTGCTAGGGTGGCTACGGTTGCTCGTAGGAATCTAGACTTTCTCCTGTTCGGGGAGCAGGGTCCCTAAAGTTTATGTTGCCGCGTGTGGAGGAGCACCCAGAATGATAGGTTAATTGGGCCAAACCGTCAAACAAAGTATAGCCCTAGTATAATCCAGCCTGTTACATTGATTTGCAACATCAGGCCTACCACCTCCCTTCTAGTCACAATGAAAGTTTATTAGTCAGAAAGTTTATAAATTTAGATGTCGACTTATTTGATGGTTATGTATCTAGATCTCCGCTATTGAACATTTCCAGGAGCATCGAAGCCACCTCATCATGGACTATCGACTTGGTCCAGCTTTTCGAGCTTCTCTCTCACTTTAATATTGGCCTGGTTCGCCCAGTAATGTGTGCTAGGATGAATATGCCTTCGGTTCATGACATCAAACGGTACGGTGGGATGCTGTTTTCGCACTCGATCTACAAAAGGCTCAAGTACTTCAAATATCATGATAGTACACAAGCTAGAGGAAGCTTTGTTGATGAGATTGGTTTCTTTTTTAAAGCTAGATATCCCTACATAATGAGGGTGAGTAGATTAGATCATGTGGTGGCAATGCGGTTATGATCCAACTGTGCCTCCGTCCTGGCATCAGTTATGCTAAATCACCCTTCGGGGAGGTTATTACAGCAAAAGGTATTACTTTGGGACGAAACCGGGGATCCGTTAACATCTATAGGTGAATGTCAGTAGCCGTCACCGAAATGATTGGCGCTATGTGGGATGTTGATCCATGTAACACCCTCATCCAGATTCAACTGTCCACATCATAATAGGCATAGTAACTGCTGGTTGCCTTTGATCATTTTATGAGACCAATAGTGTCTTTAATCAATTCACCAGCTTATTCTGAGGCGTAATACAACCGAGCTAAAGGTACTCCAGCTGCAGCTTCAGAAGACTTAACAAATCTAGTGTTCCCGAGAGTGCGAAATATAGCTGAAAAGGTTCTGGACCCCACAAGCACTTCCTAGATAGATAGGCGTAGAAGCCACTGCATTCAGCTGATGGAAAGCGTCATTTCTTTCGGCTGGTGGCTGTAACCATACGTCAATGAGTGGCATCCTAGGTGTTGGTCTGTCCGAAAGACCCACGCAGATGCAATACCTCGACATGGCAAGATCCACTGTTCAGCAGAAATTCATGACACCCCCTCAGAAGCCTGATTAGAATGCATGATGCGCGGATTTCCATGGATATGCCGGCCACGGATCTCAGGATACGCAAGGCAGTCGCGTCGAGGGAACCCCCTCTCCATGAATATAAATATGGGCAGTCGACTCTCTTCCAAAGATTCTATCTTCTCCTATTCTGCACTACTCTTCCCCGAATCTTAAGACAAACACAAACATCCAGATACAAAAATGGCGCCCAAGGACGAGGCTCATCAAATCATCTCCAGTTACTTCATTGGCCCAAAGGCAGAAAATATCGAGTTCTTCAGAAAGAACCTTAATCGGATCTTGCACGAGTTGAAAAATACCAGAAACCAATACCATAAAGATGATGAGGTGCGTTCCTGCAGGCCTGTCTCTAACGAATCTTCGTACATACGTATGAGTGCGCTGACAGCAAATAGAGCTTCATTACGGAAGATACTCAAAATTCGGAAAAGTTTCAAACTGCCATGAAAAACTTTTCAGAAGCCGTAACAAAAGCAGCAAGTCTGCTGGGACAGCACTCTATTCCATTTTGGAGCCCGAGATATCAAGGGCACATGTGTTCCGACCTTACTGTCCCTGGTCTACTTGGTTACTTCATGACTATGCTATACAATCCAAACAATGTGGCACTTGAAGCCTCACCTTTCACGACCGTGGTTGAGCTCAAGGCGGGACAGCAGCTATGTGATCTCTTTGGTTACAATATTGATCCAAATTGGAAGCAAGAGCCATTGGCATGGGGCCACATCACTGCAGACGGCACCATCGCTAATTTGGAATCGGTCTGGGTTGGTGAGTCCGCACCACCTATTTCCGCGCTAAAGACCACATTTAACGAAATCTCTTTAAACAGCAAGGAATCTGAAATTTTACCCACTCGCCTTGTTCATGGCTATCAAGGAAGATGCACTGTGGTTCGTCGCCGACAGGTTCAAGGTCACTACTTGTCTGGGCGATGAGAAACTCTTTAGAGACCTCAGTGTGTGGGAGCTTCTGAACCTCAAGCCTGACACTGTCTTGGGACTTCCCGACGCGTTGAGTAAGGAGTTCAACATCACTGGCAAATATCTTGAGGGTGTGATGCAACGATATAACATCCAAACAGCAGGTAAGCTTAGCTAGCTTGCCATGGACTGGCTGGAAGCTTTGCTAAGTCTTTCATGCAGGCAAGGAATGCTTAGAGCGCTATTTTGGCATTAATAGACCGTTCAAAATATTCGCCTCGTCTACCAGACACTATTCGTGGCCTAAATCGGCCGCGATCGCGGGGATTGGTTCTATCAACCTGCACGGTATCGAGGTTGATTTAGATGGGCGTGTGGACCTGGAGGACCTTGAAGCAGAGCTCAACAGGTGCGTCGAGGAGCGTCAGGCTGTCTATGCCGTAGTGGCTATAGTGGGCTCCACCGAAGAGGGCGCAGTCGATCGTCTTCAGAAAATTATCGGCCTGCGTAAAAAGTTCCAGAATAAGGGATTGAGCTTTCTAGTCCACGCTGACGCCGCGTGGGGAGGATATTTCATGTCGATAATCGAAAAGCGCCCGGCTCGCCTACCTATCAAAAAAAAAATCGGTGTTCCCAGGAAGAAGATTGAGGGATTCGTGCCATCTTTGACGTTGAAGGAGGAGACTGTTGACGATTTTCTGGCGCTGAAGCATACGGATTCAATCACCGTTGACCCTCACAAAGCTGGTTACGTCCCATACCCGGCTGGGGCCCTCTGCTATCGTGATGGGAGAATGAGATTTCTCGTAACATGGTCCTCACCGTACCTCTCTCAGGGAAGTCGTGAAAACATCGGAATATACGGGGTGGAGGGCAGGTGAGATTTATCAGGCTCCAGGGCAGGGCGAGCAAGGCTGACCATACATTCTCCAACAGTAAGCCCGGAGCATCTGGTATGGCAACATGGTTCTCAAACCAGGTGATTGGACTGAACACTACTGGATATGGAAGGCTGTTGGGCGAGGCATCCTTTACCAGTGCTAGAGTAAGTTCTCCTTTTCATCGGCTCTGAGCTTGCGCTAAGTATTTCCGTAGCTGTCGGCACACTATGCCGCCATGCATGTCAGTGAAAAGAACGAAGACGAAAACAAGCACAGATATTTTATCTGTATTCCATTCAATCGACTTCCATCTGAGATGGAAACTGACAGTGAAGAGGGTGACCCATCTTCGAAGAAGGTCGCGGACAAGGTCGCGGAGAAGGTGGAGAACGAAAGACAGTGGATTTACGACAACATACTTCCTAAGTCCAACGATGAAATATCGCAAAATAATGACCTCATGCAATTTATTCGGAAACTTGGTTCCGACACCAATATCAATGCGTTTGCGTTGAATTGGATTCGTGAGGACGGAAAGCCAAACGAGGATATCGAAGAAGCGAATTATTTTATGAAAAACGTGGTTGATAGGCTGTCTATCAATACTACGGATGGCGACCCCACTAAGATTCCGCTGTACCTCACGTCAACCAAGTTCGAGCCCGAGTTGTATGGCAAGAGTGCTCAACATTTCATGAAAAGGCTGCGAATCACACCATGCAGCCAAGACTTATTCGTTCTGCGAAATGTGGTGATGAGTCCATTCCCCACGGACGGGGACTTCATTGGGCAATTGGTGGACTACCTACAGGAAGTTATCATACAGGAGGCAAAAAGAGTCCGCGAAAGGAATAAGGCCGGAAGGTACTACGCAAAATTTTTGATGAGAGGCACTGGTGAAATATTCCTGGAGTATCTACCTTCCTTCTATCGTGCGACTGGACGACAGCAAGTTATCTTCCAAGCTTCACTGGATGAGGAAGCAAAGAAGAGATATGTCCAACTCCAGAGCTCTCATAAACATGACCGTTTTCTTCTGCGGTCTTCTGAAAAGATTGATATAGAAAGGGTGGTGGAAAACGGAGAAAGGTTCAAAGGCAAGATCTCCATCCAGCAGGAAAGCAGGTAAGCAGACGTCTACCAACAGACAAAGGAACTCATCCTGACTCATACTCATCTATGAAGCCATGACATGAAGTTTGAAAATGAGTTTGAGTGCGAAGTGCAAGTTGGAGATATAGTGATCAGCAGACCGCTGAACTCCACGAATCGTGACCAAGACTATCCGCAACAGTTTACTCCGTTTTATCTCTACGGCAGTCACTCTACGGAGACTCACTCTCGGGAGACTCACATCTCTCATATGCTTCTGAAAGCTCCCAACATCTCACTTTCTTCCAGAAATATTTCACTTGACCAGGATCTAGCCGATATAGTCGACGAGCACTTGGACGAAGGACTCATACTTGTTATCACCAACGCCCGCGAGGCGTGTATGCATCCTTTCCCTGGAACGAACAAGGAGCTGGCAGACCCATTCTTCTTCAGACGTTGGCAGGAACACGATCGGCACGAGTACGAAGTAAAGGTTTACAAAGACCCGAAACGTGTCCCAGATTCCTCTATGGAGTCGAGACGGAACCCATTTGCCGAGGGACCCGGTCTCCTAGACCAGCTTGGTAGTCCTTTGAAGCAAGGAACGATGAAATTGACTGGCGAGGTATATGTGGATGTGGAATTGGTACATGAGGATCCTGTCAAGCCGACTCCACTTCCCCCCACTAACTGGGAGGATAAGCTTCAGGAGATCAAAGATGTCCTAAATGGCAAGTACCATATTAGCTCGTCTAGCTCTTAGGTGGGAGTGTTAGGTGGGAGTAAGACATTGTCTTGGTAAACAGGTCGTCGGATTATCAAGTGCACTGTTACTAAATTGGAATACAATAAATTGAGACAAGCTACTGTATACCTATCCTTTTTATTGTAAAATAGTCTGGCTCTAACTCTCTTATCGGGCTCTATCTAGCTTAAGGAGTTTGTTTTCTTACTTGGTCATCCTTCACCGGCTTGGCTCGACCTTCGCAGACATACCCAACATGTCACCATGTACAAACGTCCCCTGCCTTTAGCCAATTTGCTCCACTCAGGTTCCTATATTCACCGGTCATTGTAGCAGCTTCTGCCCTGACCCGTCACCAGCAAAGAATCCGCGCAGCCCTGTTGTTGGTTATTCAGCAAGTGATATCTTATATATATAGAGTGGTAAATAGAGAAATAGCCTAAGTAAAATAGAGAAAATATTTGCTAATTATAGTTTCTACTATATACTACTTTTATTTAAAATTATTTTTTTATTATACTACTAGAACTAATATATAAATAATAATTATAAAAAGCCGGTAATCTTATTAAAAATTTTAAACTATTAGAAGAGAGTGCTTTAAGAGATAAACTAATTATAATAAATCTAAATCTTACCGCGAATATTTATAATTTTATAGAAAATATAGTAGTAAGTCTTATTCTATTTTAATAAAATCTCTATTTACTAGCAGCTATTTTCTATCTATAGATATTAGAAATTCTCTATAGATTTAATTCCTAAAGCCCGAAATATATTATTATAAAAAAAATCTTAAAAAAATATATAAAAATTTAATATTAATAATAAATTATAGATAATTTTAGGAAAAAAGAAGATATTTTTAATAAGCTAGTTAATAATAGAATCTTTAATAATAAGTAATATAGAAAAAAATAGAAAACTATATATATTTATATTATATCTATATATTTTTTGGTAAATTTATATTTAATCTTTAGAAAAATTTAGAATAGTTTTTTATAAAAATCCCGTTAAATAAAATATTATAGATATTAATACTAAAAATAATATATTATATTAATCTAATTTACTATAAAATACGCTATTAAAAAATAGAGATATTACTATATACGCTAAAATTTAAGATTAAACTATTTTTCTATAGTATATAGGATTCTCTTCTATAAAAATACTATATCTTTATTCTTTAATAAATATTAAGATTTTTTCCTTTTTATCTATATTTAAATTATATTTTCTTATAATTTTATAAATACTTTAGAACTAAAACTAATTAGTAATTTATTTAAAAGAAAATTTAAAATAAATTCTAACTTTTTTTATTTACTTTCTAAGCTTATTATTTATTAACTTTTTAATAATTTTTTTTATAATAATAGAGAAATAACTTTTAATCTATATCTAAAAATTTAAATTTCTTAATTCTTCTTAGCTTTTAGCTATTCTTCTCTTACTATAATTATAAATACTAATAAAAAAAATAGTATTAACTTCTTTTTTCTTATATTATAAAGAGTTAAAATAAAATCTATCTATATAAAGTTTAAAAATATTCTATATTTCTTATTTCTTTTTTAATAATATTTAATTATTTATTAGCTTACTCTAAAAGTTTTACTATAACTAAAGAAATTTTTAGCCTACTATATCTATCTCTTATCTATTTATTAGACTGGTAAATGGGTGGGTTGGGTAGGGTAATGACCCCTAACCTACCCACCCAGGCGGGTAATAGGTATTTAAACCTACTACCCAAACCTACCTAAGGGTAGTTCTGGGTACCTATACTACCCTACACCTTTCTATTTAGGTAATAATCTATAGATTAATCAGTAATTTTTAGAGTTTTATTAGAATTTTATTAAAAATCTCTACTAATAGAGGTAATTTTTAGTTATATAACTACCCTATTAGGGTACCTAGGGTACCCCTAACCCAGCTGGGTATCTAAAATCTACTACCCTACCCTACCCAGGCCTAGGTCGGGTCGGATCAGGTTGGGTATCTAGGGTAGGTTTTGCCAGTCTACTATTTATATAATATTTTTTCTAGTACTATTTATATAATTATTATCTAAATTAATATTAAAATCTATATTAAAGTAGTTATTAAAGCTACTATTATAGTAGTTATTATTACTCGAGCTAATATCTATATTATTAATCTATTTTAACAGATTTAGCAAAGCAGTAAATATTTAAAATTTCTTACAGAAATATTATTGTTTAAAATATTAAAAATAGTAAATATTAATATTTATATTATTATTACTAAAACTATAATTAAAGTCTACTTTTTAGCAGTTTAAAGAAAATTTTTCTTATTTTTATAAGTTTTTCTTTCTAATAATCTTAGCCTAAGATATTTCTAATAGAATTAACTTTTATTTTTATAGTAAGTAAAGAAATATATATTAGAATTATTTATAATATTTATAATATTTATCTATAAATCTATACTAATAATATTATCTAAGTTTAGGCGGAATAATATACTATCTAAGGATTTCGATTTGGGCAGACAGTGCCTTTTTCGGCCCTAAATAACGCCAAAAACGGCCGCCCCGGCCTATCCACTAACTCAGCTGCCTTGTGCATAACTACTCTAATTTAGCCACGCACCAGGTTCCTAGCTGTCAAATATGCGGATGTCTGAAATACTGCGTAATCTACCGCTTAAATGGGACTGTAGCAAGGACTCTGATTCATCTAAATCTATCTGAAAACTGTCTCTATTTATGATCAATCTTGACCGCCATTTAGGGGTCATTTCCGGAGCTCTGCGGTCCGGAGTGGTGTCTAGGAGCGAGGTGCAGGGACTGTTCTAACTAAGGCAATTTATATGGGCGGTGAGGTCACCGCACACGATACGAGACGTCCTGGTTTGACACTAGCCTATAACTAGAACCGCGCTACTACACGACCGTTAAAGTAATTTGCTAAGCGACGCCGCAGCGACACTCTTTATTGTTTTTTAAAGCTAGACACTGAAGGGAGCTAAAAATAGCTCTTTTCTTTTAGAGTAAAGTATACTCTCTATAGTAGTTTTTTTTTATAAATAATAAGCTTTATTCTTTCTGTTTATTTCTTTATTTTAGCTTTTAGCTATTCTCTTCTTTCTATTCTATTTTTTCTTTATTAATAGATATTTTATTATGGAACTCTAGGGGCCTTAGGCACTCTAGGGTTTCCTAATCGGGAAGTCCCTATTGACCTGACTAGGTAAAGTGAACCAATGAGAGTTGAAGGAAATTGACAATTGAACTAGATGACTAATTGAATCTAGTAGACAACTCTGGTTGACTCTAGCCCTGAACCGTGGGTCAGAAGGCCCTATTTATAGTATGGTCCTGAAGGCCTAGTGTCTTCTAGAAACAGGCAATTAATAATCACAATTAGAAATGACGTAGAAACACTAGAAAATAACGTAAATAATGACGCAATGGAACCAGAAAGAATGTGGCAAAACAATAGAAATTGAAACAATGGAAATCAGTAGAATCGATCTGGTGGTTGCCTAGGCAATAGTAGCTGCCTGAAATAGGTGCCTGAATCTGCTGACTAAAGCGGTTGCCTTAGGCAGACACCTCTACTGTCTGATATTTATTCTAGCTCTATTTTTACTTATTTTTTTTACTAGACTATTTATTAATTTTTCTTTTATAACTTATAGCTTGCTGTTCTCGTGCCTACGCTAGCTATAATAATAATAATAATAAAACTACTAGCAGTAGTATTTATTATTTTATTTATTTTTTTATTTTATAATATTAATTTAAAGTAGATAAAATTGCTAAGTTTTATAAATAATATATAGTAAAATTTAATTATAAAATATATAGATATTTAAATATTTCTAAATTATTATTTTCCTTAGTATATTAGTATAAATATATAAATATTAATAAAAGAACTTTAGCTTAATTTAGCTATAATAAAGGAAGTTATTTGTATAGAATAATAGATTAACTAATATTAGCTCTAATAATTTATAGATATATAAAAAATTATAATAAAATATAATTATAAGCTATAGACAGCTATTTAAAAATAGAATATATTTTCTAAAAAACTTTAATATAATTAGAAAAAATCTGGCCGGAAGCTTAAAAAGCTTAATAAACTAAAATAGAGAGTTATAAATATATAGAATTAGCTTTTATATATATTTTACTAATAGATATAAAAAGAATTTAATAAAAAATAAATAGTTTTAATATTAAGTAGTAGTAAATAAATACTATAATTTTAAATTAAAAAATAGCTTTAAACTAAAAATAATTTTTTTATAGTAGATTTATTACTAAAAAAATTTATAATTTAGCTTTCTTTTTATTTATAAAGATTGAGTAGTAGTAATAAAATAAAGCTATTAAAGCTGTTTAATTTTATTATAATATTTTAAAAGATAGCCTATGACGCAGTCGACAGCTTAAATAAATTATTTTAATTAAAAAAATATTAATATATAATTTTCTTAGAGAAGTTATAACGTTAGTCTAACTTTTTTATTTTATCTTATTACTTTTATAGTATAAAATTACTTTATAGAAAGTGTTACGGCACCACCAGGGGTCAGTTACGTGAGGGCGGCCACGCTAGGCAGAACCGCTAGGTAATAATAACTAACTAAATCCTATAATAAAAGAATGCCCGTAACTTAGCCCGAGGCTTAGTAATCATAGCTTAAGCACTAAACCTAATTAGAAAAGGCTATACGGAATTTAAATATATATATATCTCTATAAACTTAATTTTCTAGAATAATCTATCTACTAATTAAAATCTATAGTATATAGAAAGTTATACTAATAGTATAGCTATTTACTATTATATATTATCTAGCTATTATTATATATATTATCAGTATACTACATCTAAAAACAAAAAAATATAAAAATATTTATTACTATATATTTAGATTAGTTCTTTATATTTAATATAACTATTATCAATAACTATATTATTACTATTACTAGTATAATTTATTAATATTTTTATTATAAATAAATATATATATCTTCTTAGCCTTACTTCTATTTTTACTACTTTAAATCTAAAAATTATTATATTAGTTCTTAAGAACTTTATTATTATTTATAAGAACTATTTTATTTTTAGAATAAGTATTAATTAC
This sequence comes from Aspergillus pseudoterreus, assembly GCA_002927005.1. Lineage (NCBI taxonomy): Eukaryota > Fungi > Ascomycota > Eurotiomycetes > Eurotiales > Aspergillaceae > Aspergillus > Aspergillus pseudoterreus. The sequence continues at coordinate 22,258 of PIJX01000014.1, read as the reverse complement.
TTCTTGGACTAGTAGATTCTAGTTATCTTTATACTTAAACTATAACACTAGCAGTTACACGCAGCTTAGACGGATACCAGGGTTTGACAGAAAGCTAATAAAGATATTTAAACTACCGCGAAGCCTTAAACATATTTTTAATATTATAAAAATTCTGTAGAATTTAATTATTATTATTTTATATAGTACTTCTGCTATAAAGATTTATTATAATATTTTTAAGCTGTGTATCTTGATAATTATTACTATAACTACTATAACAAGTCGGTAGATAATAAGATGTATTGGCGAAGGCATACTGTCGATAAGCATTGTTTGAATGTCAGATACCTTGGGGACTACCCTCATGATCTTTGAGTAGTATACCCTATTCAGTGGCGCCCCGGGAGAGGGTAACTACACTAACTTGTAATTCCAAATTCGGGATATTATGCTGGTCGACTTGACCAGCACAACCAAGGTCTAGCGTGGCCAGTTTACAGTGTAGTGCTTGATAGTTTGTTGATTGTCGCTCTCTTTCTAGTTTCGGTCCGGTTTGTCACTCTTCGGCCTATATGCGCTCTTCTCCTGCGTTCAGATAGAGCAACTTATAATCTGGGGAGCTGTTGTCCCGGCTTCAGTGCGCTGAATGCCCTGAAGTGGGGAATCATTTTTAGATGAACCAAAATCTTTTTTCATCTTATAGCACAACAGTGTTCGTGTTTCAAATGTCACAAGCTTCAGCGAACCGTAGACTCCTCCCGATAAATCTTGCTAGTACAGTTTATTTTGGTCTCATTACAATCATTCTAGATATTCTTGGTTTTCTCTCAGGCAGGTGGGGTCAAGCACATACACACTATCTGCATTCGTTCAACGCAGACCGGTTAAAGATAACGAGACAAATACTTCGTAACATTTTGGACACTTAAAAATCTTCAACCTCATCACCAGCCAGACCCATTTCCGAATAGGCTTTTAGAATCGTACCTGGAAGAGAGTTTCCAAGCGAATCTGCTGGAAGCAAATCCGGGTTGGGATTTTCTTGGACCAGGGACTTCAAGGGTCCACGTACCTTGGTTAAATCTTCATCTGTATATGTTTCCTCCTGAAATAGAAGGCCAGCCAGCACATTTGCAAGGTGTTCATAGTCCTCCTCCATTCCTTTGCTAGTCAACTCGCTGTCAATGGCGGGCATTTCAGCCGATCTCTTCACCCTTTCAGGGATTATAAGATTCCTGATTCCCACATATCCTGGTATCGAACGGACACCGATGTCGAACCAGTTCTTCGCCATAATCTTCCATTCAAGATTCCTGACGAAGACTTGGCAATTTTGGTACAAGAAGTTATATGTAGGATTGGCAGCGACAATCAATCTAGCTGAGCCCAAACTCTGGGAGTCAGTAATATGAAGATAGTTTATTCGTTTGCCAAACTAACCCTGCGTTTCAATCCGTTCATCTGACCACTCTGTACGATCATTCTCTGGACCGAACGGCCGGAATAGACGGAGTTTCTTCTGTAGATCCTCTTTGCGTGTAATTCGTAACTCGTTCTGGGGCGTCAAGAAACCTCCACCAGAGATTGGCACGACTTCTAGCAGAAGATCTGGATCTCCTGGGTCTCCAACCTAGAAGGTTAAAAATTACTTGGTCAGGAAACGCGAAACGCAGGTTACAGCTCAATGTGATATGGGGAACTCACCACTAAGGCCCAGTGGCTGATTATGACATAGTCTGGTCCTGGGATTTGGCCTGGTATTTCGACCTTAAGAGGTCGAGAGTAGCGCCTAATTCTGCGAGAACCCATGTTTCACAATTGACGGAGTTTGGAGAGGAAGATATGCAGACTTGACATGCAGAATTGAAACGGAACAGCCTTCGCCAGACTGCGCGTGAGGGTTTAAGCAAAAAGACCATGCCCTTGGGCGTCAGGGTTTGAAGGCGACAATTCTGTCAAGAGTTGCACTACACTCCACTACATTTTAAACCAAACGTCCCCTGTTATAGCCACCTTATGTGAATTCAGCAGTTAGTGGGACGGATTTATCAGCAAGGCCAATCAACGCTTTGCTTCTCGTCTATCAGAATCCAGGCAGGCGCTCATATCGTGGTATTTGATAGGAGCTTGTCGAACCTTCGGGTACCATAGTACTCCATGCCATCCCCAATTGGAGAGAGTGACTGGGCACCTTGCGCCTGGCAAGCTAGACCCCGCCCTGTGGAACATGAGCCTTGACGTCAGCCTTGAAGAAAAGCTGGCACAATGTCGCACAACAATCGGTCCAGAACCAAATGGGTCATCAAGTGGAGGTTAGGACTCCGGTGTGAGGACTGCCTTCAAATTTTCTCCTTGTCAATGTGAAGAGGGTCCCCGAGTCACAACAACCAAACTACAATGCTCTATATCATGATCATTCCAGATCTAAAATGGCCCTCTTATGTCCATTCCTGTGGCAATGAGGGTAAATCTCAATTTCACCTAACTTGGCGTTGTCTGATGTCGCAGGGCAACTTGACGGAAGCCATCCAATATGGCCGGATGCGTCATGGAATAGCCTATCATCTTTCGACTTCATATCCAGTTTCATCTCTTAGATTAGCCGAGACGAGGTGGTATTAGCCCACATGCCTCTCTCCATGCCCCTGTGGACTTTTCTTCGACCGACGGGCGAGTATTATCGCAGACAGTGTCTACGTCGTACGAGCGATGAGGGGGCAATAAAGTTCAACTACTCTGGAGACTACACGCTTCTTGGCTCAAACACTCTCCTGACCACCTGCGGACTAACATGCCTTTACGATCCAAGACACTGGACGCCCCCCCGCAATTGGAACTTGGCTGCGTAAATAATTCCGAACCGGCCTTCCGCTAACGCCTCTCCCGTAATAATCGATATCTCAAGCTAGCATCTCCTTGAATTAGAAGTATAGAACTGCGGGGGTTATACAGCCATTCATGCACGACACGTATACACACACAATACACCTCTATCCGCGAAGACACTCGAAACCCTTCTGCTCGTTGGTCACAACGGGTGCCAAATCAGGCGTGTTTCCAGTCCTCTGGGAAGAAAGAGGTTTTTCGGACCCTTATAGAATGCCCAACGCTTACGGCCCTCAACTTTGCTGGCCGGACAAACTCGGGAATGCAGAGAGCTGAGGAGAGCGAACTAGTCCGCAATGCAACTCTGCCCAAGTGAAAAGAGTTTCTACGGGTTAGAACCCTGTTAGTGCTCACCAATTACCGAAAGCTTACGTCACTAAGTAGAGAGGCGAACATTGTATCCGAGCGTCCCCATAGGTAGCCTCGATAAGCTTGGTGGTGCGGTGAGGGGCATTCGTTACACCCTTAGTAGCGCTTTGGAAGATATTATGACAGCTGTATGCTTGCCTTCGCAGGGGGCGGCACGGTTTTAGTTTGCTGGTGGTGGAAACACATTGACTTGTATACCAATATTCTTGTCAGAGTTGAAACTAGACTAAAAGCCTGTGGAATTTTGTGTCATAGCCAGCTTGTTAGGCAGCTAGGTCTTTTCCACAAGTAAAGTAGGCGACTCTGCTTCTTACTTAGTGCTAAGTTCATTGTTTAAGAGGAGGAACCTGGGTATGATGATACATATTCCCATACTTCTTTATTCTGGTCAAGTTGACTGTTAACTTCTTCAGGACGCTCGATCTCCGAAACGAAAAAGGCATCCAATTGCCCTTCACCCATGGAACCGAGACGTATCAGAGTCTGTCACCAGTTCGTGAGGTAGACACGCCCTTTTAAGGACTGTAATTCCATCACTTTACAGTTACAGTATCTTGAGTATCCCTTTTGGGTCATATTTGTACTCAACAGTACGGAAAGGATTTTGACATAAAGTAGGAAACTACTGTAATATACTGAATGAGGGCGAAGGCGAGAAGAGAGGTAGACTAAATGCAGACACATAGGGATTGCAAGAGAGACAGAATTCTCGCTTTCAGAACCTACATCTTGGCAGTAGCTACTATCCGCGAAGCAGCTAAAGCCTTGTCGATCTGGAATATGCTCTCTTCTGGTGTAGGAATATAGTTTCTGGGTTATGAACTGTGCCAACTTCCTGATCCCGAGGCAGTATAAGCTAGTCCCAAATTGTCTGTGGTATTACCTCTAATCAGAACTCTGACCGAGTCACGTATAAGCGGTAGGTTGATCTGATTAGGACCAATTGTTGCATGCTTGTCTATCGTATAATTTCCACTAAGGTCACTGGGCATGAGGAATCTGACCATGGAATCCTTTGCTTCAAACGATGGAATGGCAGTTGCGGTTTTGCCGTTGAACGTTTTGACAATGCCGTTTGTGAGGGAAAACCTTGCCTGAAAGTTGCCGCTTCCGTCTCCTGTCACGGTTCCAGATGCCAGCTCCATGTAATCGGTCCCCTTCCTATGCGTGAGATATTGTCCAGATTTAATATAAGGCGTGAATACAACGCCCCAAGTTTTAAGGATGTGAGGACTTACTGGGTTGTATTTTGTTTTTAAATGCAAATTGGCTTCCACGGTACCGACTACCTCGCAACCCGGATTGAATACTGTGAGGTTCATTGTCTTCTCATCAGCACTCAGCGTACCACGATACCTGATCCTTGTTAGACTTTGGCGGAAAGCAGCGAGAGATATATATATACCAATAGTATTGCCAGCCCTTATAAAATTCAACTAGTCTGGTTCCAGACCTCTCCGTTCGCACTTTAGTGATTTCACCTGAGGAAGTGGAATTAGTCTTTTGGCGACCTTCGGCATCCGTCGTCCACTGGAATACGATAGATACTGTTTCCCCTTGCTGAATACAGGTCGGAAAGACTATAGTAAAAAGTTCATTGTGGGCGTAACCTGTGTTATGCGTAAACTTTCCCACGTACTGATACATTAGGGATAGTTGCCAGGCAGCAGAGTGAGATGCAAATGATTTTATTTTGCTGGTTGATCGGAAGATCCTAAAAGGGAGCGACACCCGAGTTCAGTATTGTCTCTGATTGAATTTATAAGGCCACCATGAGTAGCTAGGACCTGTCTAAGTATTATTTTGGGATTTGACTTTTGCAGTGTAGATGAAACTGACTCCGTAGCCACGCCACAAGTCCACCAAGTGGAGACGGCTTGGACCTCCACGCTAGATTACACCTTTTAATTTGGCCCGGTCAAAAACCGGCGGTTAAATCTATTTTCAACGGCAAAAATGCGCTCAATCCGACTCTTTAACCTAGTAGTGTTCGATTTTAATATAACATCTTCTAACTTATCTCTTATTTATTACGTCCTACCTATTTTAAGATCCATATACTGCTACACACTCTAGGTATTTCCTCTATAATGGCGAAATTCCGTTCAGTCCGACTCTCTAACCCAGTAGTCTTGGGGCTCAGTACACCACCTTCCAACTTACCTTTTAGTGATTACGTTCTATCTGCGTCAAAATACATATACTGCGATGCCTTGTTGTTTGCTCTATGGTAGCAAACTTCCGCTCAGTCCGACTCTCTAACCCAGTAGTCTTGGGGCTCAGTACACCATCTTCTAAGAACCCCTCAGTAATCTTGTCCCACCTGCGCCAAAGGCATAGAGAGTTCTGTTGATATTTTATCTATAAAGGCAAGAAGGACATCCTTTTATTTTACTGTAAAGCTCTCTAAAAACTTGCAAGAGAAATCCTACGAACATCACAGTTACAAAGCGTACTCTCTGATATTGTCTTTGAACAAGGTAATTCGTGCCCTGTACTCTACTTGGCTTTACCTTTTTGAGAGTATATCATATCTAATATTCTAAGAAGATGTCGGACCTTAGTGAGCAAGCATCCGGATATATCAAAGGAGACGGAAATGGCAACTTCGAAGCACGTTTCACGCTTTCCAATGGTGTTGTCAAAACACTCAATGGAAGGTTTTCGTCGGCTGTTCCATATTTCAATGCACCTGTTTCGCTCGTGCGCTTCAATCAACCAGGCGACCTAAGCGGCACATATGACATTGGAGCGAATGCGACTGTTGGACCGACCACAGTTAACTTGCCCTTCGTCAACAATGGGACCGGTACTACAATTACGCTCACGGGCAATTTGAATCCATTCATGGCAGCAGCTTCTACCGCTACTGGCTCCGGTTCATGGTCGAGTTCTTGATTAATAGTATGCGTGGCAACATCCGGATAGAGGACGGTGAAGCTGGGGTCCGCGAGAGATTTTTTTTTTCTTCTTCCTTTTAGTACTAGTCCTCTTTCTTGCTTAGGGCCTAAATTGTGTGTATGTCTCTTAGGAGGCTTGCCCGTAGTTAGTTACACAATCACCTCTCTTCTCTCTACTCATGGTACTCCCTCCTCTTTAGCCATCACAGCTAATGGTATAGTAGTATAGTAGAGTAGATGCCTACCTCATGGGCACTAGCATCCCTGACTAATCATAACTCTCTTTTCTGACCTGCCCAAGCATCTGAGCTCCTGAATCTACCGTCATTCCACGGGTGGAGGGCAAGACACTGTACCAGGTATTGCCTCGATATAGGTTGCCTGGCACAGTCTTAACCCAGAGAGTCCCATCCATGTCATCACAAGTTAGCTAACTACGAGCAAGCCTTCTTAGGGATATACACAATTTAGGCCTAGGCAGGAAAAGAGGCAATATCCCCACTTCAACAACATATTAAAAGGGATTAGCATGGCCCGGTACACATTAGCCATAGTCCTGGTGACCTGCGTTCTGCACAGATAGATAGCTCGGCCTCTTTAAGGAGTGAAGTACTCCGTACACTGGAGAGGCGCGATTCCTACCTCCTCCACTCCAGAATACCGATTATGCTCAAGAACGGCTAAAGATAGCTGCCCTTATGCCTCGTGGATATCGCACCGCTACGGACTACTATTTCGGCAAAGAACAGACTAACGCCATGATTCGAACCACCGCCTAGCGTCGCAAGGACTACTGTCTCTCCGTAATCTAGTACTCGCCTTAATAACACATTGATATTCGCCTGTCAATACCAATACCCTAAGTATAGTCGCGACGGTAGGAAGCAAAGCTACCATAGTAAATTTTTCTTGGCAGACTTCCTATTTCAGCTACCTACCAGCAGAAAAGTAGCTAACAATAATTTCATGAATTTAAAGCTTTTTTTAATCGGGAAAATTGCTAGTTATTTTTAATTATCTATATTCTTTACTATCTAAATTTAAAGTAATTTTATTAAGTCGTTCTAAATTTATAAAGAAACCCTAGTTTTATAGAATTTATTTTAATAGGGTGCGCCAAGTCGCTAAACGCGGGTAAACTAGTTCTAATTTAGAAGCTAGCTATTCTTAGCTACTATATAAGTAGATATATAAAATATAGATAAGTAGATAGATAAGCAGGTAAGAAGGGTAAATAGATTAAATAAGTAAATAGATAAATAGATAAGTAGGCAAATAGATAAATACATAACTTATTAAATAGATTAGAGAGATTTTATTAGAGATCTTAAGATAGGCAGGCAGGTAACTAGTTAAATAAATTAGAAAGGCCTTGCTTGAGGCCTCGAGCTAAGCAGATAGATAACTAGTTAAATAGATAAGCAAGGCCTCGCTAAAAGTTTCGTTGTAGGTCTCTAAGTAGGCAACTAGTTAACTAGGTTAGAGAGGTCTTAAACTAGGTCTCGAAGCAGGTAACTAGTTAAGTAAGTTAGTAAGATCTTGCTAGAGGTTTCGTCGGAGGCCTCGAAGCAGATAACTAGCTAAATAGATTAGAGAGACCTTGCTAAAGGCCTTGAGCTAGGCCTTAAAGCAGGTAACTAGTTAACTAGGTCTAAGAGGCCTTGAGCCAGGCCTTAAAGCAGGCAACTAGTTAAGTAGATTAGAGAGGCTTTACTAGAGGCCTCAAGCTAAGTAGATAGATAACTAGTTAAGCAAGTCAGGGAGGCTTCGCTTAAGGTCTCGCGACAGATCTCAGAGTAGGCCTTAAAGCAGGCGACTAATTAACTAGGTTAGAAAGGCCTTACTAGAGGCCTCGCGGCAGACAACTAGTTAAATAGATCAGGGAGGCCTCAAGCCAGGCCTTATAGCAGGTAACTAGTTAAATAGATCACGGAGGCCTCGCTTAAAGCCTCAAGCTAGGTCTTAGAGCAGGTCTCGAAGCAGGCAACTAGTTAACCAGATTAGGGAGACTTTACTAGAGGCCTCAAGGTAGGTAGACGGGTAACTAGTTAAGTAAGTTAAGGAGACCTCGCTCAAGATCTCAAGCCAGGCCTTAAAGCAGGTAACTAGTTAAGCAGATTAGAGAAGTCTTACTAAAGGCCTTAAACTAGGTAGGCAGGCGACTGGTTAACTAAATTAGAGAGGCCTCGCTAGAGGCCTCGCGGCAGGTAACTAGTTAAGCAGGTCAGAAAGGCCTTAAGCTAGGCCTCGCAGCAGGTAACTAGTTAAGTAGGTCAGGGAGGCCTTACTAGAGGCCTCAAGATAGATAGGCAGGCAACTGGTTAAACAGATCAGGGAACCCTCGCTCAAGGCCTCGCGATAGGCCTCAAAGTAGGCCTTAAAGCAGACAACTAGTTAAGCAGATTAGAGAGACCTTACTGGAGATCTTAAAGCAAGCAGGCAGGCAACTAGTTAACTAGATTAGGGAGGCCTTACTAAAGGCCTTGTAGCAGGCAACTAGTTAAGCAAGTTAGAGAGGCTTCGCTCGAGGCCTTAAGACAGGTCTCGAAGTAGGCCTTAACATAGGCCTCGAAGCAGACAACTGATTAAGCAGGTCAGAGAGGTCTTAAGCTAGGCTTTAAAGCAGGTAACTAGTTAAGCAGGTCACGGAGGCTTCGCCGGAGGCCTCGAAACAGACAACTAATTAACTAGATTAAGAAGGCCTTAAGCCAGGCCTCAAAGTAGATAACTAGTTAAGTAGATCAGGAAGGCCTCGTCGCAGGCCTCGCCGTAGGCCTTAAAGCAGGCAACTAATTAAGTAAGTCAGGGAGGCCTCGTCGCAGGCCTCACTACAGGCCTTAAAGCAGGCAACTGGTTAACTAGGTCAGGAAGGCCTTAAGCCAGGCCTCGAAGCCGGCAACTAGTTAAGCAGGTTAGGAAGGCCTCGCAGGAGGCCTTAAGCTAGGCCTCGCGCTAGGCAGACAGACAACTAATTAAGCAGGTTAATTAATTACATAGGTCAGGTAGGCAGGTTATACCTAGATAGTTAGGCCTTAGTGGTTGCATCGAGCAGGGTAGGTAGGCAAGCAGGGTCTAGGTAGTTAGATAGATAGGCAGAGAGATATATATATCTAGATAGATAGATAAATTTATTAGTTATCTCTTACTTTTTAGTAGTAATCCTATAGTAAAGTAAAAAGAAATAAAAATAAATAGCTATCTATATATTTAAATATTAAATAATTTAAAAACCACCTACATTATATAAATTATTTCTGTATCTAGAACCCCTTATTAAATCTCTAGCATTTTTTAAAGCTGTTCTAGAGGTTCTAGCTCCCCGACTCTCTATAGGGTTCTAAAACATACTTTTATAAAATAACCCGGGTGTTCGAGTAAAATTACAAATAAAACTAGAATAAAAGAAATAAACAGGCAGGCCTCTAGATTTCTATTTTCTTTTAATAATTTGTATATTCTAGTCGGTAGAAAGCAACTAAAACAGCAAGAATTACTAGAAAGATTTAATCTAAGGCGGATTTTAGCGAATTTCTTTAGAAAATACAATTTATTCGGGCACTACAGATTAGTATACTCTAAATAATCTTATTTTAAAAATTCTATTCTTATTAATATCTTCGAAGAAGGGGATATTTTTAAAAAAATATACTATAGTACCGAATATAGCAAGCAACACACCGCTAGTTCTACTAGAGCTTTAGAACTTCTAGCAAGGTCGTATAGGCTTTACTAGTATTCTGATAGTAATAACTAGTTGCCTGAGCTACCTACTAATAGACTTAAGCGTATTTTTCGTATAAATTATAAGGCACCCAGGTCGGGTCACAGAATTCAATAGCCTAGCTATTAAAAACGCGGAGAATCGACCGTCTGCGACACAGGGTTTTATTTAGATAGTCTCGAAATAGGGCCCTTTCCCTAGAATTCTGTTCTCTAGAAATTTGATTACTAGGGCAAACGAGGTAGATAGAAATTCTTAATCGATTTAGGGTGCGACTTACCCACCCCGATTCTTATAAAAAATTAGTTAATCTATAGGCCTTCTAGAGATAAATAACAAGATCGATACTTGGAAAATCATAGCTAGCCCTAATCACCCTAGTAACTAATAGAATTGCACGTTTTTTCTGCAGAAATTTCTAAAGCTTACTAGTTTTAATATCTTCGTCTAGATCTGCATAAAAATAGGCAGTTATCTAATTATAAGAATTATATAATTTATTAACTAGGCGCTTGCTTATGTAGAATATAAGGGTTTACAGCAGCTTCCCTAGTTTTCTTTCTAAATTCTAAATAAATTGCATAAAATAGGGCCCTAGTTCAATCTACTAAGGTATCTTCTAAATCCGATAAAATAAAGTAGGCTAATTAATCAAGCTTTTAACCTTAAAAACATGGAATTTTATCTCTAGCCCAATTTTCTAATAGAGGTTGTTCTCTAGATAGTCCGGTAGAGTGGCCGAGGCAAAAACTGTTAGAACTTCTAGAGCTATAGCCTGCCGAGCCTGCTATATAGCCTTACAGTAGTAGGCGCTAAGCGGAATCAGATAGCATTTATTAAAAATCAACCGATTAAGCAATCCTTAATGTTTCAAATAAAACGCATATTCTAGAAATCTAAAGTTTTAACCCAGCGTTTTAATTAAAACTAAAAGAACTCGTAGATTTAATAACTCTTTATAGATTTCTTCAAAATAGCTAATTAACAGGCCGATAGCTTAAGCTTTTTAATAAAAATCTTGCTTTAAAGATATAAGCAATACAACTATAATAGTCGTTCGACTTATAGTTAAACTAGCCCCTAGAAAAAATAGGGTTGTTTTCCTACTAGCGGTTGGTAAAATCATTAAAAAATAAGGCACTTTTTACAGTAGAAGCTGCAGGGCCTATATCTACTTAGAAATTCGAAACTCGGCCTGCTTATCCTAGAAAAAATCCTACAGCACCCAACTGAGTAAACTAGGGTTTAGAGATCAAGGTTAAAGTCTAGATATCTCCGGAAACCCTAGATAAACTGCCTAGACCTAATCCAGATCGATAAGGTCTGCTAGATCGGTAGAGTCTACTAAGTTAGACTCTCGGGCCCTAGGGCGCTTCGGTTACTCTTAAATCTCTAGGGCTTCTAGAGCTTAATAAAATAGACCGACTAATATAGGGCGTTCGGGAGGTTAACTACCTACCTTTCTAAAAAAACAGAATTATACTAGGGGCTGCGCTAATAGAAAGATAACTATTAAAGCCTCTAGAAAAATGTTCTAAGCAGTCTGGAGTTCTAGATCCATTATACTAGGCTAAACTAGATAATAAAGACGCGTCTGCTCCGGTACAAGGCCTAAATAGATATACCAACGGCGGCTAAATTCCACTAGAGTAGTTTATTAGTCCTACCCGAGATAGTTGACCTAAGCGGCCTAGCGGCCATAGACTATCTAACCAACCTGCCGACTATAATACATTTACAAAGCCTCTAAACCTTTATTATCTAGCTCGTTATCTAGAGAATTTAAACTTAAGTCTTCCTGCATCCTATATCTAAAATATATATATTAGTAAAAGTTATCTTTAGAAATAGATAGAGATAGATATATATATATATATATATATCTATTTATCTTACTAAATAAAGGCCTGGGCAATATAGCGCTAACTAGAAAGACCTATAGAAAACCCTAAATTCTCTAGCGATAGGCGTTTCATTATATCCAATAGAGCTTTTGACGAAATTACCCTAGAAGTTAAATAGTCTACCTATAGATAGTCCAGATCTATCGAGGCCTGCTTAAAATCTAGAATTAGAAATTCTAGAAATGGTTGAATAACTAAAAGAAACCTTAGGAGCATCTCGCTCAGCACCTGCGGGAGAACCCGAATTATATTTCATTCCTACCCAGTTCTAGAGAAGATCTTTAAATAGGCGATTTAAATAAAAAATTACGCTAATTTCGGGTCCAAAAATAGATAGCGGGAGATAATAACGGTGTTCTGCAGGAGAATCTAATTAATTTTAGTCCTTCTAGTAGGGGCGCTACTCATTATATAACATAAAGCTAATAGAATTCTCTAAAACTAAGCTACTTATCTTAGATAAGAATAAGCCTGCTTTAGAATAATTCTAAGCTTAACCTCTTCTATTTTATCTGTTTAAAACTAGATATCTCGAAGATCTGATCCCATAATCTTTCGAATTAAAAACTCTGCATAATAGCGAGAATTCTATAGATTTAATAGAAACAAAAACCCTAGAGTTAAATTAGCAAATTCTTTAAAGCGGGCATTTTCTTACAGCAAGATCAAGGGCTAAATTTCTTAAAAAAAGGTAAATTGCAAAAAAAGGTTATTTGCAAACTCTAGAGCTAGATCTTTTAGAATTTAATAAAGAAACTCCTGTAAAGACCGCTAGAAGATTAATTTTTAGCGGTAGAGTAAAGTATAGGACTAAATTAAAGTAACAAGACCGGGGACAGAGCTATTTCTATTAAAAAATAGAGCGAATTTTCGATAGTTAAGAAGCATACTAAGGAATAACTCTAATTAGACGGTAAAGTAATTAAACATAAAGACAGTGATTTCGCGCGTTATTAGCTAATTTAGCAATATATTTTAATATATATAATTAAGAAAAAGGAATTAAAACATCTTAATCATCGCGGAATAGATATAGCTAATTATATTAGTAAATTTAAAATATTCTCTAGCATAATCTCGGCTATAGTAAGCTAGAAATATATAGAGCGAATCCTTAAAAGGGTCGCCTAGGGATCTTTATATTAGAGAGATACAGAGCTCCTAAATCTGCTTCGCCATCTTTAGAATAGTTCTAGAGTCGAATTGACCGGTTAGCTACGCGGCTAAGACTAGGGCCTTATTATTATTAACTTCGGATCCTAGATCAGAATCGGAATCTAGGCCATCCTACCAGGTAGCAGGAGATAGAACCCTAGTAGTTAAACGCTCTAGAGCTCTAAGACAGGCCCAATCTAGGGTTACCTCTAGCGTTTCTAGAAACTCCAGATCGATTAGGCGGGGTTGCTAGAGATACTGCAGGCTTGCCAGACCTTCCTCTCTCAGGATTCCGCCCTAAAATCAAAAGATATTCAATAGAAAAATTAGAAAAGCCCGAAAGACATAGATATATTTCTGTAGACTTCGGGGGGATTATAATAGTTAAAATTTACAGGTATTAGCGGCATATTCCTAATCTCTAAAGAATATATTTAGAGCTATAAAGACCTGGGCGCTGGTCTGGCGCACCCGATTTTAGCCCTACACTATAAGAAAATAAATCGCGTCGAACAATAGGATTACTTTCTAATTTTCATCCGATTCAAAAGTAAAAAGGGACTCTAGGGTTTCTAGATCACGGCTATCTAGGAATCTAGGATATTAGATTTTATATAGAAAAACATTGGCCTTACTAGAATCGTCTAAAACCCTAAGAACCCTAGATAATAAAGCTTCGGCCTAGATTCGATAGTAACAGATAAAAAAATCATCAAGTAGGTTAGTATCGGTTGAAAAGAGAGAGATTAGTTAGTTAATTAATTAAATAGTAGTCGGGGTAGATAGTCGGTTAGGGTCTACGAGAAATATATATCGTAAAGCAAGTAGACTTTAAATCTGGTAGGTAGAAATATATATTCTCTAAGCTTGCTTTCAATATATATTATAGGTCCGCAGGTAATTCGCCATATATTTTTAACTAGTTAACCGAAACTCGCAGGCAGAAACAAGACATCAAAAAGCAGATTAAGGGGAGGGGAGGCCCTAAATAGAAAAAACCGGCTCCTTTTTTTTAATTTTTTAAAAAAAATCTTGTAGAGGTAGAATTAAATAAGAAAAAAAATCAATTTATTCAATTACTTACTTTAAAAAATAACTTTCTAGATAACTAGTAAGCTTTAACAGATATAAAGCAACTTAATAAATTTAACAAATTAACAGAGAAAATTCTTGATTAAAAAATAGAAATAAAGGCAGTTCCGAAGATATTTTAATTTCCGTTAGATTTTAATAATAATTCCTTAGAAAAGTAAGGTCAAAGTCAAAGATTAATTAAATTAAATTAATTAATTAAATTAAAGACTCTGTAAAAGAGATTATAAACTATTTATCTCTAGCCAATCCTTAATTTAATATATTAATTTAATTACTTCCTATTAAATTAATAGGCAAAGATTAGGTAGATTAAGCTTACCGCTAGAGCGGGATTTACTAGATAGTTAAATAGTAAGAATTACCGCTAAAGCGGAATTTACTAGATAGTTAGATAGTAAGAGTTACTGCTAGAGCGAAGTTACTTTAAGAGCTAGATTATAAAGTTTACTAATAGGGCAGAGATTTATATATTAGTAGATAGTTAGGCTAACTGCTAGAGCGGAGTTCCCTATAAGTAGAGTTAATTCAGAAACTTAGACCTATATAGAATAGTAAGTAGATAGATTAGGCGGATAAGGCCTTGGTTAGACAGATAGCTTAGCCCTAGATAGATAGATAGGCAGATAGACAGGAAGCTAGTTAAATAGATTAAGGAGTCCTTAAGGCAGGCCTTAAACTAAATAGATAGACAACTAATTAAGTAGGTTAAAGAGGTCTCGCTAGAGGTCTCGAAGTAAGCAGCTAATTAAATAGATTAGGAAGGCCTTAAAACAGGCTTCGCCGTAGGCCTTAAGCTAGATAGACAGACAACTAATTAAGTAAATTAGAAAGACCTTAAGATAGGCCTCGTCGCAGGCCTTAAAGCAGACAACTAGTTAAATAGATTAGAGAGGCCTTACTAAAGGCTATAAAGCAGGCCTTAAAGTAGGCAACTAGTTAACTAGGTTAGAGAGGCCTCGCTAGAGGTCTTAAGCTAGGCCTCGAAACAGGCAACTAGTTAACTAGGTCAGAGAGGCCTCGCTGGAGGCCTCGAGCCAGGCCTCGAAGCAGGCAGGCGGGCAACTAGTTAAGCAGGTCAGGGAGGCCACGCTCGAGGCCTCGAGGCAGGCAGGCGGGCAACTGATCAAGCAGGTCAGGGAGGCCTCGCTAGAGGCCTCGAGGCAGGCCTCGAGCCACGCAGGCGGGCAACTGGTCAAGCAGGTCAGAGAGGCCTTACTGAAGGCCTTAAGCTAGGCCTCGAAGCAGGCAACTGGTCAACCAAATCAGAGAGGCCTTGCTAGAGGCCTTAAGCCAGGCCTTGAGGCAGGCAACTGGTCAAGCAAGTCAGGGAGGCCTCGAACCAGGCCTCGAGGCAGGCCTCGAGCCACGCAGGCGGGCAACTGGGCAAGCAGGTTAGAGAGGCCTCGCTAGAGGCCTCGAGGCAGGCCTCGAGCCACGCAGGCGGGCAACTGGTCAAGCAGGTTAGGGAGGCCTCGCTAGAGGCCTCGAGGCATGTAGGCGGGCAACTGGTCAAGCAGGTTAGGGAGGCCTCGAACCAGGCCTCTTAGGGTTTTTTAGGGTTTATTCTACCCCAGAAGCCCCCCGGGGCGGTTCGAGCGGCGGATCTCGGGTTGGGCGATTTTGTATGGGCGCTAGGGTTTGGGGTGGTCGACGGGCGGGTTTGGGAACTTACTACCCGGTCCTTTTGGGCTTCCCGACGGCGGCGGGCGCTAAAACAGCGTCGATCTATTTAGCCGCTATTTTATTCTCTCCCTATAGATTTTCAAGGCGATCGCCCTTAAATTACGCTGGTCCCCGCGGTTTTAAATCCACGGGTCGGAAAAGAGAATTTTAGTTAGGGTACGGTCCGCGCGGACGGATCGGCTGACACACTATTTATTAGGGTTATAATATCACTAGATAACTCCCCCTATATCGTTATTTTTAAAGGGTTTCTTTCACTCTAAATATAGGTCTATTTATTTGATGCTCTCTTTTTTCTTTCTAGGTGTCGGCCCCTGAATTGTCTCGCCTGCCTTTAGGGCCGGCAACGCCTCGCTCCCTCTGTCGCCGCCTATATATATATATAACTGTTTATAATTAATTCTCCTTCTTTTACCCCGTCTCTCTCTCTTAGTCCTCTATAGGAACAGTACGATAGCTAATATGCTCTTTAAGCGAATCCCGCGCCTCTAGGTAATAATCTACCGGCAGTGTCGGTATGGCGTCTGGCCGGCCGAGGCGGAGCGATATCTTAAGCGATATTATCAGCTCGACCACCAGACCGTACGGCCGATGCTCTAGTTAATTGCGTAGTAGACGGATGTGGCGCGTAACAGTCAGACCGTCGATATCTTCTACTGCCTCGACGAACCGCTGCTAATTATCCCCTGCTTTTCGCAGGGCCTCTTATGCCGCCGCAACCCGGCGACCTACCACTATCTTATCGCGAACATAAAGTCCATACAGAAACACTGGCAGGCGGTTCACCAGTAGTCCCAGTACCCCGAGCGCGGCCGGGCCCCCCAGTCGCAGCAGGCCGCGCGAGAGGCCGAGCTGCAGCAGTCGTACAAGATAGTCTCCTACCAGTAGCTGTTCCCGTCGCGCGCGGGCTCGCACTATATCTATATCCGGTTCCCGTACGGCCGCGCGTTGCCGCCGCCGCCGCCAGACCAGGCGCAGCAGGCAGTCGATGCGGTCGTGCAGGCGTAGGAGCAGGCGGAGGCCGCCCGTCGACAGGCCCCCATCAAGCCCACATAGCTCCACGACGCCAACCCGTAGCTACATATAACGCGGTAGACGGAGTATCTGAAAGACATCCCGCCGGCCGACTTGCTGCGCAGCGTAGAGCCGCCTGACCCTAACACGGCCGACCCCGTAGAGCAAGGCGTGCTCATCCTATACCACACAGTAAACCAGCTGGCGCGGAAGAGCCAACAGATAGTCACGTACTGCAAGCAGGCGATCCGCATAGAGACGATACGCACGCAGACTTACAAGCTACCGCATCAACTGTTACTGGCGTACATAAACGCGAACAGCGTGCGGAAGCACATCCAGCCGTAGTAGTAAATACTAGGGTTCTTCGCGCGCACGCAATACCCGTAGGCATAGAAATATCCCGCATATTAGTTTACCGCGCGGCAGCAGCAGAAATAGGCGCGGCTGTAGCAGCTAGTATAGCACCCTAAGCCACCGCCGCCGCCGCCTGAGCTCCTAGATCTAGACGAGGCGCTACAGCCGTAGCTGCTTAAGCCGCGCGAACGGGCGTACCTCAAGTTTTACATCAAGCTACTGAACCAGCGCCACCGTACCCACAAGTACAAGAGCGCGCTAGTATACACGATAGCAGTGCTAGGCCACAGCCGGGACAGCTAGCGCGACCCTAAGAGCTATCCCCCTATCTTATCGCGGGTCATCAAGATCGCGCAGTTTTTCGTCGTCTAGAAAGTACTGTAGCTCGACTCCGCGGTAATACAGATTGTTACTATATAGCAGAAGAAGCAGGTAACTATCCCGTGGGCGCTGCAGAGCGCAGACAACAAGCTAGCGGATTTAGATAAGAGGTACGCCAGCGGGTCGGCTGCGAGCAGCCCTGCGCCATTATCCATAGAGTTCGATAGTGTCGAAGCAGGCTTTTAGTCCCGGCCGAATCCTAGTTATAATTAAAATAGGGAGCGATAGCGGGCGCCGTCGAGCAAACAATTAAGCAAGAGATTTAGCACCCCCGTCTATCTAATACGGAGCAGCCCTATCAGCCGTAGAGGGCGCCTAAGTAGTCCAAGCCGCCCTAGCAGCTAGACCGCGGGCCTGTTCGCGGGGGCCATATTCTAGGACTAGCTCAAGCGGATAGTGCGGCGGTTTCTAGTACGCAGCAGCCACGGCCCGATACAGACATTGCTAGACTAGCGCACGTACAGGCTGCAGGTATATTACAACAGCACCACGTCCGGACACATTACATAGCAGGAGACCGACAAGCTACTGTATAAGAAACTACGCTTTACAATAGGCGACTTACGCGGCTTCCTCCACGGGCTAGTTGAGACGACGCAGGGGCTACTAGACAAGCTACTGTTCTACACCGCCGACCGGCCGGCGCCGGCAATCCCATAGGGCCGGCTATACGACAACCCTGTCAAAAACCAGGCAGGCTAGAGCTTTCTATGTAATAGTCGGACGACGTAGCCCGTCGACGGGTAGCAGTAGTTAATCAACCGCATTTAGACCGAGCCGGGACTACAGGCGCAGTTTATTCGGACCCACTAATTCCACCCCCCTAAGATCCGGGCGTACTGTAAACAGATCGTCACCTTTCAAGAGAAGCTCGCGGTATTAATATATATCTGCAGCAGGCAACCCAGTCGCGCGCCCAAGCTGCTAAGTATCTAGCATATAAATACAGATATTAACATCCGCCGGAATATATATATTAACAACAGGCTAGTTACATTAGTCACTGCGTACCACAAGGGCTTTTACACTAGCAATAACACAAAAATTATCCACCGATACATACCGCAAGAGGTCGGCGAGCTTATAATCTATTACCTATAGCTAGTGCGGCCGTTCGTCGATTAACTCAATATCTAGCTAAAGCAGCAGTTGCCCGCGCCGTGTAAGCCCCTCTCTACACAGAAACGCGCCTTGCTGTGGGGGCCCGACCCTAGCACGCGGCGGGGGTAGTCGTCCGACCAGTTCCGCGAGGTATTTAAGCAGGAGATCTAAAGCTAATTAGCGGATAAGCCCGTCTACCCCGCCGCGTACTGCGACATCGCCATTAGCATTAGCCGGCGGTTTCTACGGGCCAACAGCCAGTTCCCACAGCAGGCCGATAAGCGCTATAAGCATAAGCAGGTCATCGCCGACTCCGATAATAAAGCGGCGATAGATAAGGACCAGTAGCAGAGCTACATCGCCGACTTATAAGCGGCGCACTCGTTATATATTGCCGGTATAATCTACGGCCGCGGGCTGATAGAGCAGACTAGCATAACAGCGCACCGGTAGGCGATATTCCGCGCGTCTAGCAGCAACTAACACTACTTTCTTAGATTCGCGTCGGCGCAGAGCAAGCTGCCGTTAATACTAGGCAAGTATAAGCAGGCGCCGTAGGAGAAGACAGCGGCTAAGCAGCAGATATAACAGTATTACCGGCTATAGTAGGCAAATATAACGCAGGCCGCGCGGCGGATAACCCAGCAAACCAAGCTAGAGCTGCGCGGCGTGCAGGGGCCGGCGCTACACACCATCTAGCACAGCAAGAGCCCTATCGTCGCGGTCATACCCACAGACAGCGAGAAAAGCATGCTATTCCTATTGCCGGCGTATATCAAGCCCAGCGGGACAACAGTTATAGTTATCCCGCTAATCGCACTGCGGCAGGACTTCCAGCGGCGATACCAGCAGCTTAACATCTTATACGCAGTATAGGAGCGCCGCCGGCCCCCTAATAAAACATTAATCGTGCTCGTAACGCCCGAATCAGCCATCACACCCAAGTTCTATTTATTTTTAAACCGGTTGCGGATGGTACGGCGGCTAGACCGCATTATTATCAACGAGTGCTATGTAATATTACCTAAATCGGCTAATTTCCGGCCGACGATACAGCAGCTTAGCGAGCTAATTCAGGCGCGGACGCAGCTAATATTACTAATAACCACATTACCGCCAACGCTAAAGCCGGTGCTATTCGAGCAGATCGGCCACGCGCGGGAGGCAGTACGTATATTCCGCGCGCCCACTACACAGTTGAACATTCAATATCTCGTATAGCGGCTAGCGGTGCCAGTTCGTCGTAGCCCCGCAGACACGTGGATAGATAGTAAGATTATCCAGGCTGGGATCCGCTAGCTGATCTAAGCGATCCCCCAGAGGAAGACTATAATATACGCCAACGTAGTAAGCCAGGTCGTGGCGCTAGCCGAGCAAATCGGCTACGAGGCGTACACCAGCTAGGCCATTAATCGATCTAGAATACTAGCGCGGTTCGTCAACGGCCAGCATCTAATTATCACAGCCACGAGCGCGCTAGGCATAGAGGTCAACATCCCAGATATTCGGCTGATCATCCACGTAGGCACGCCGCGGACGTTACTTGATTACACGCAGAAGAATAGCCGGACCGGCCGCGATAGGCAGACCAGCGTCGCCGTAATTATCTAGCCGGCTGGGTGAGACGAGCCCGCGCCGTAGATAGCCGATACCCCCGTCCCCGAGGTCGCGCGGATACAGCAATATCTAGCCGCGCCGTGTCGGCGGCAGGTACTCAATCCGTACTTAAATAGGCAGCCGCGGGCAGGGTATGTAGTAGACAAGGCCCCATACGATTAATGTCGGCCGATCCAGATCGAGGATGCGATTGCACGGATACAGAAGCAGAAGATCAGGGTTGACCGCCACGGCGCTGACCAGGAGAGCGGCCGGCCGATTCGCCAGCAGGCAGATCAGCAGGCAGGCCACCAGGCAGGCCACCAGGCAGGCCACCAGGCAGGCCACCAGGCAGGCCACCAGGCAGGCCACCAGGCAGGCCCCAGGGAGACCCCCCCATCCCGCTCGCGCAGTAAATCGTTTACATCCCAGGCCAGCTCGCTTTATCGGCCATGGCCATCCCGGCCGGCGACCCCCCCGTCCCCCCAGGAGCCCCCCCAGTAGGCCTAGGCCGACATCCAGGCGCGGCAGCGGGGGCTACAGGCCGCGCTAACGGCGGAGGCTATCATCGCCGAATACCCGCAATAGCTCGACTACTATTATATCTGTACGCAGCAGGGCCGGGACAGGGCGCGCCACAATCTGTACGGGTACCGGGCCCCCGACAGCCAAGCAGCGCGGCAGTAGATGCTCTAGGTACGGCGGCAGATCCAGTACGCCCGATACAGCGCGTGTTTCCAGTGTAGGATACCACAGACAGTGTATCCGGGATAGGAGGACCGCGCGCAGTATGCGTACCGCGGGCTTTTAATCCCCATAGTCGCGGCGATAGTGTACAAGCCGCAGGCCGGGCCCATTCGGCCGCTGTAGCAGGACCGGTTAGCAGCGACTAAGGTAGACGATCAGAATATCGACGCGGTCACAACATTTTTAGAGCAGATAGAACAGACCCAGCATAGTTAGTTATTCGATATATATTACTGGTTACGGGAGATATATCGGGAGATCGAGGGACAATCCCACCGATAGCGATATATATATATATTTTTTTTATTGTTATTACATACTAATGTAGATTAGGGTTATATAGAGAGAGAATCGATTTAAGATTCGTTAATATATATATTTTAGTATATCCCGCTCGCCCGTGCATCCCCCAATATCTAGACCTATTTAGAGTTTCCATAATACGGTAGTTTAGGGCCAACATAACCCAGATCCAGCTGTTAAATTATTCCGTCCCGCTTCTATTATATATTAATTTACATTAGAGACCCGCTCTAAACTTGATAAATCTCGAAGCCGGCAGATTCGTCGATTGAAAGGTGGGTAGATCAGCTAAGTAGATCCAGTAGGCCGGTTAGATAGGTCAGGACGATAGGTAGGTTAGCGAGATTAAGCAGGTTAGGTAGGCAGGTAAGCCGGCAAGGAGGTCAAGCAAGTCAAGCAGGTCAAGCAGCCAAGCAGGCAGGCAACTGGTTGAGCTGGTCAGGCAGGTCGACCCGGTCAAGAAGGTCAAGTAGGTCGAGCAGGTCAGGCAGGTCAAGCAGGTTAAGTAGGTTAAACGGGTCAAGTAGGTCGAGCAGGTTAGGTCAAGTAGGTCGAGCAGGTCGAGCAGGTTAGGTCAAGTAGGTCGAGCAGGTCGAGCAGGTCACGCAGGTCGAGTAGGTTAAACGGGTCAAGTAGGTCGAGCAGGTCGAGCAGGTCACGCAGGTCGAGTAGGTTAAACGGGTCAAGTAGGTCGAGCAGGTCAAGCAGGTCGAGCAGGTCGAGCAGGTCAAGCAGGCAGGCAGGCAACTGGTCAAGCAGGTCAAGCAGGTCGAGCAGGTCAAGCAGGTCGAGCAGGTCGAGCAGGTCAAGCAGGCAGGCAGGGAACTGGTCAAGCAGGTCAGGCAGGGAACTGGTTAAGCAGGTCAGGCAGGTCAGGCAGGTCAAGCAGGTCAAGCAGGTCAAGCAGGTCGAGCAGGTCAAGCAGGTCAAGCAGGTCAAGCAGGTCAAGCAGGGAGAGCAGGTCTCAAAGAGCTAGAGAGGGGCGGACAGGGCGAGAAGGGCGGATAGGGTGAACAGAGGGAGAAGGTGGGGAAAGGAGAGGAGGGGGTGGAGGAGATGGATGG